>JARLTB010000267.1:0-600000 GCA_030141615.1 Unio pictorum
ATATCACCTCCTCGTTTTTTTTTAAAGGTTCCTTGAGTTTAGAAACAAATCTAAATTTCTTTGTACTACATTGTACGCATTTACCAGAAAGCGCTGATCGGTTATTTTTTGTTGTAATCGTCGTTAAGTCATCTGTGCCAGTACGTTTTTTACACTTCACACAATATAGATCCATAATTTATATATAACGGCATGAATGTAATTGATTATTCAGCTACCCGACGACGGGAACCTATTAAACACCATGAAATGTTACCGAATTCAATTAGAATGATTATAATCGGACCATCTGGAAGCGGAAAGACACAACTGCTAATTAATTTGATAACAAGATGGATGAAATGGGACAAATTGTATTTAATAGCCCCGAGTGTAGACGATCAGCGATGCTATGAAGTGCTCAAGGATTTTAACGAGAAAGCAAAAGAATTTGAAATCGATGATGATTTTATTGAATTTATTACTGATATTGATGAAGCCCCTTCCGTGGAAGACATCGATGGAAGTATTAACAATTTAGTCGTGTATGACGATATCATGTTAGATAATCAAAAAAATCCTGCTAGAATCTTTTCCCGGGGGCGGCACAAAAACACGGACGTGATATATGTCACTCAACGGTACACACAAATACCAAAAGTGATTCGCGATAATTGCAATCTGCTGTGTGTATTTAACGGAGTTGATACTCATACACTACGAAATATTTGGCAAACTTGGTGCTGCGGTGATATGGATCATAATAAATTTAGAAATTTCTTTAGTCACGCTCAGTCAAAACCACACGGATTTGTGACAATAAATTTAGCAGACCCGAGGACACGATATCGTATCAGACTTGGTAAAATATTCGGTTGAAGACGTTTCGTTTGGCAAATGGAGGCTTTCTTTATTTTGATTTCATTATTTTTTTCTTTGATTTCATTGATTTTTTCTTTGACTGATTTCATTGATTTTTCATTATTATTTTTTGCCTGATTTCATTGATTTTTTTTTGGCCTGATTTCATTGTTTTAAGCCTTAATCCATTGAAAACTTGTTTAAAAACGTTGTCCGATACGCCTCCTCTGCTGCTACAGTAGACTTAAACAAGCACACGCCAGGTTAAAGTCAATGTCAAACACAGAAAACGTATAAAAAAACATTCTTTTCTGCCATGTAATTTGAGTTAATCCTGATTTTCATGGTATGCCTAAATCAGCATAAAAATCTAAAAGCAACGTTCTGGCACAGAACCCAACTTGAAGGTAATAAGTAACCTTGACCTCTGATCAAGCAATTCGATGGTATAAACTTAAAATAGTGGAAATGCTAACATTTGAGGATAGAGTAAACAGTTAAAACCCAATCACTCTTATAAAACTTTGGTATCAGAAATGTCCATTTTATGCCAGTCAATGATATGCAAAATTAATGCTATTCACCCTTATTCACTAGGTACATAACTTATTCACTAGGTACATAACTTCAACAAAACTTCTTTTACAACAACATACAAGAATGGAACCAAACAACCAGTATTTTCTATGTCAGAAATATGTCATTTTAAATTGACTGTAAAGTTTTTGCTTTTAAATTGAAGCAGATTTATGACACTTTGTTCTAATTCTTTGTTTGATTTTCAGTAAAGATTTTCAGGTCATTTTTATATCAAGTTTTCCAAAAAAGAATTCTTTTAAGGGACTTTTTACTTTTTGGCTAGTAATGGGGGCATACATGATTCACAAACACAAATCTAAATTAACTATTTGTTCCTGGTTTGTAAGCGGTCTATGACGCCAACCTCATCTCTGGTTGCTTTTATGATATTTACGGTGGCGTTCTACATTTTTTGCTTGACCAATGTATGTTAAAAAACTTACAAGTACCTTCCTGTAGGTCAGTGGTTCTTCTCTTGGGTTATTCCTCCACCAATGTTTTTTTTTCTCAAAAACTTTACTGGCTGCCATTCATATATAGCCTAAAATGTCTTGCAAAATAGCATTCAAGTCCAAACAACCAAACTTGTATTGGTCAACATAACTGTAGTACAGTGCACTTTTGTGCCCTGGTGAGTGTTTGTGTGCGGTTTGGATTTTTAACGTTAATAGTTATGTCTAGCACAGGGGCATCATGTTGCAGACGTAGAATAATGTCCCACTAAGCCACATCATCCTGACACCAGGCCGACCAGTCCTAACACTAACCTCTAAATGCTAACGTTTTAATGCCGAGTGCCAAGCAAAGAAGCTGTAAGTACCATCTTCATAAATCTTTGGTTTGTCTCGGCTAGGGTTCGAACCTGCGACATCTCTCATCCAAAGCAGACACTCTTACCGCCAGGGCAAAAAGAGTGGTGGGCCTTGGTTTGTAATGGTTTACATAACTACAGTGCATAATTTTTTTTTATACTGCAGCATACTCAGGCATATTATTTACAGCATGCCTAAAACTAGGGTATTAATGTTGGACAATCAAATCCACCTCAAGAATGTCTGATTGGAGCCTTTTTAAATGACTATCTCCAGGTTTCACATCAGATGCCTTCCACGTATGGTCTATGCTTTATATTAACAAAGTCTGTGTCCAAAGGTTAGCAAGCATATAAAAAAATACATAAATGATGGCCCGAAAATACAAACAATCTGACTGTGATTTATTATAGTGTAAAGACTTTATTGTTTCTTAGGTCAAAGGCAAGAATTGTGTTAATGGCCTGTCATACATCATCCATTAGCACAAGTTTATTATTGCCATTACGCCTTGATGATTGCCATGAAACCTTACATATACATCCTACCATAGTCTTGTTGAAAATGATACTGCTTGGACATCCATTATAGCCACAATTGTGGCCATCTCGAATTTCTTATTGGTTTAGTGATCATCTTGAATTTCTTATTGGTTTAGTGGCCATCTTGAATTTCTTATTGGTTTAGTGGCCATCTTAAACTTCTTATTTGTTTATTGGCCATCTTGAATTTCTTATTTGCTTATTGGCCATCTTGAATTTCTTATTGGCTTATTGGCCATCTTGAATTTCTTATTGGTTTAGTGACCATCTTGAATTTCTTATTGGTTTATTGGCCATCTTGAATTTCTTATTGGTTTAGTGGCCATCTTGAAATTTCTTATTGGTTTATTGGCCATCTAGAATTTCTTATTGGTTTAGTGACCATCTTGAATTTCTTATTGGTTTATTGGCCATCTTGAATTTCTTATTGGTTTATTGGCCATCTTGTAATTTTTAGTGGTCATCTTGAATTTCTTTTTGGTTTAATGACCATCTTGAAATTTCTTATTGGTTTAGTGACCATCTTGAAATTTCTTATTGGTTTAGTGGCCATCTTGAAATTTCTTATTGGTTTATTGGCCATCTTGTGATTCTTAGTGGTCATCTTGAATTTCTTTTTGGTTTAATGACCACCTTGAAATTTCTTATTGGTTTAGTGACCATCTTGAAATTTCTTATTGGTTTAGTGGCCATCTTGAAATTTCTTATTGGTTTATTGGCCATCTAGAATTTCTTATTGGTTTAGTGACCATCTTGAATTTCTTATTGGTTTAGTGACCATCTTGAAATTTCTTATTGGTTTAGTGGCCATCTTGAAATTTCTTATTGGTTTATTGGCCATCTAGAATTTCTTATTGGTTTAGTGACCATCTTGAATTTCTTATTGGTTTAGTGACCATCTTGAAATTTCTTATTGGTTTAGTGGCCATCTTGAAATTTCTTATTGGTTTAGTGACCATCTTGAATTTCTTATTGGTTTAGTGACCATCTTGAATTTCTTATTGGTTTACTGGCCATCTTGAAATTTGTTATTGCTACTCTGATTGAAATTTATATCTACATGGGGTTTTACTAAACGATCTATGATGTCTAATTGGTTCCAAAACAAATGGTGCTGACATCCAACGTATAGTGTTTAAACCTTGAGCGAAAGCTGGAGAGATTCTCCCACCCCAAACTATTCTAAATTTAAACAAACCTCAATATTTTCATCATTATAGGGTGAAAAAGGTACATAAAATGTTCACCAAGCTGCAACACTAAACATTGCTACCTTTGTAGTATCTTAAATGATTGTTATTGCTTCGTAATGATTTTATTGATATGGGCTTTTCACTAAAGGATGTCTTATACTGTCTTGATGAAACTGGTCATCATTCTGGCTATCTTTAAAATCTTATTATCATCCTACTGATGTGAGGTTTTCACTCTAAATTATTTTATGATATCTAGTATTGGAGTGGGTTCTAAATGAAAACGTTGCTGACATCCATCATGGCCACCAAGCAGTCATTGTAAAAATCTTGTCTCTCTACTACTCTTGAATGGATGGTTCTACTGACATGTTATTTGCACCGAAAAACTTCTTAATATGTCTAGTTGGTCCTAAATGAAAATGGTACCCCTTGTACATACGTCTATCAAGGTGGCCATACTGAAAGTTTTGTTAAAGCACTTTACCAGAGTGGATGGCATATTGACAAATGGTTTTGATTAAAGACTTCCTAATATGTCAAGTTGGTTAGAAATGAAAATAGTGAACAGGTACTTTGGACATATGGTAAGATCCTCATGTTGGCCATTTTAAAAATAATGCTAATGCTATTCCATTAAATGGACAATAACACAATGTTTTAATAAGACCTGGGTAACTGGAAGGGTGTTTTATCATGTCTACTTGGTCTTCACTTAAAATTGCGCAAATAAAACCTTCAGTTTAATGATAACGATGGCCAGGTTGAAATCATTTGCGACCTGCCAAGAACGATATTCAAAGCAACATGGGGTTTTCACAAAACAATTGATATATATTTAGTTTGTTTAAATAAGAATGTGATGTATTTGTGAGCCTATATTTGATGCTAGAATGGTATCATATATATATATATATATATATATATATATATATATATATATATATATATATATATATATATATATATAATTTATAGAACACTTAAACAGCTTCATGTCTTCACTCAGTTTGGTTTGTTCTTGATTACAGCTTTCATTATTTTTAGTAACTACTGACATATTCAATCATGGATTGGTATAATTCAAATGAATCTAAAAGAGTGTCATGCCAGGATACTCTCTCTCAAATTTGATAAAATTCTGTTAAGTGGTTATTGAGCAGATATTTAACGTTTTTTTTCTTTCTTCTAATTTTAGTAATTGTGGCCATTCTAAGGTAATCATTGGAACAAATCTAAAAAAGCTACAGGACAGAATACTTTTTCAAATCTTATCAATTCAGTTTAACAGTCATTTAAAGGTTATTCTATTATTAGAAATGGCAGTTACATTAAACAGTGGATGAGAAACACAGACAAAACTTCAAGCCAGGATGATTTCTCTCAAATTAAGTGAAAATTCTGTTGAGTAATGTTTGATGTGTTTAAAAGTTTTCTATTTTTAGAAATGGGAGCAATCTTTTGATTACAGATCAGTCACCTGACTAAATTTGAAAGAACTTCACACCAGGATTCTTTCTTTCCAATCTTTTCAAATTCTGTTTTCTGGCTTTTAAAATAATAGTTGTCTATTGTTAGTAATGGTGGCCTTATGATGGCAGCTGGTAGCATTTGAACAGATTGCCTGTTGTTAGTAATGGCGGCCCTATGATGGCAGCTGGTATCATTTTAACAGACTGTCTATTGTTAGTAATGGTGGCCTTATGATGGTAGTTGATATCCTTTGAATAGACTATTGTTAATAATGGTGTCCCTATGATGGCAGTTGGTATCAATTAAATACTGTCTATTGTTAGTAATGGTTTCCTTATGATGGCAGTTGATATCCTTTGAATAGACTGTCTATTGTTAATAATGGTGTCCCTATGATGGCAGTTGATATCCCTTGAATAGACTGTCTATTGTTAGTAATAGTGTCCCTATGATGGCAGTTGATATCCCTTGACTAGTCTATTGTTAGTAATGGTGTCCCTATGATGGCAGTTGATATCCTTTGAATAGACTGTCTATTGTTAATAATGGTGTCCCTCTGATGGCAGTTGGTATCAATTAAATAGACTGTCTATTGTTAGTAATGGTTTCCTTATGATGGCAGTTGATATCCTTTGAATAGACTGTCTATTGTTAATAATGGTGTCCTTATGATGGCAGTTGATATCCCTTGAATAGACTGTCTATTGTTAGTAATGGTGTCCCTATGATGGCAGTTGATATCCTTTGAATAGACTGTCTATTGTTAATAATGGTGTCCCTATGATGGCAGTTGGTATCATTTGAATAGACTGTCTATTGTTAGTAATGGTGTCCCTATGATGGCAGTTGGTATCCTTTGAACAAACTGTCCATTGTTAATAATGGTGTCCCTATGATGGCAGTTGATATCCCTTCAATAGACTGTCTATTGTTAGTAATGGTGTCCCTATGATGGCAGTTGATATCCCTTGAATAGTCTATTGTTAGTAATGGTGTCCCTATGATGGCAGTTGATATCCTTTGAATAGACTGTCTATTGTTAATAATGGTGTCCCTATGATGGCAGTTGATATCCTTTGAATAGACTTTCTATTGTTAGTAATGGTGTCCCTATGATGGCAGTTGATATCCTTTGAATAGACTGTCTATTGTTAATAATGGTGTCCCTATCATGGCAGTTGGTATCCTTTGAATATACTGTCTATTGTTAGTAATGGTTTCCCTATGATGGCAGTTGGTATCCTTTGAACAAACTGTCCATTGTTAATAATGGTGTCCCTATGATGGCAGTTGATATCCTTTGAATATACTTTCTATTGTTAATAATGGTGTCCCTATGAGGATGGTATCATTTGAACAGACTGTCTATTGTTAGTAATGGTGTCCCTATGATGGCAGTTGATATCCTTTGAATAAACTGTCTATTGTTAATAATGGTGTCCCTATGATGGCAGTTGGTATCCTTTGAATAGACTGTCTATTGTTAGTAATGGTGTCCCAATGATGACAGTTGGTATCCTTTGAATAGACTGTCTATTGTTAGTAATGTTGTCCCTATGATGGCATTTGGTATCATTTGAACAGACTATTTTTAGTAATGGTGGCCCTATGATGGCAGCTGGTATCCTATGAACAGACTGTCTATTGTTAGTAATGGTGTCCCTATGATGGCAGTTGATATCCTTTGAATAGACTGTCCATTGTTAATAATGGTGTCCCTATGATGGCAGTTGATATTCTTTGAATAGACTGTTTATTGTTAGTAATGGTGTCCCTATGATGGCAGTTGATATTCTTTGAATAGACTGTCTATTGTTAGTAATGGTGTCCCTATGATGGCAGTTGATATCCTTTGGATATACTGTCCATTGTTAATAATGATGTCCCTATGAGGGCAGTTGATATCCTTTGAATAGACTGTCTATTGGTAGTAATTGTGTTCTATGATGGCAGCTGGTATCATTTGAACAGACTATTTTTAGTAATGGTGTCCCTATGATGGCAGCTGGTATCATTTGAACAGACTGTCTATTTTTAGTAATGGTGTCCTTATGATGGCAGCTGGTATCATTTGAATAGACTGTCCATTGTTAATAATGGTGGCCCTATGAGAGATGATGGTATCATTTGAACAGACTGTCTATTGTTAGTAATGGTGTCCCTATGATGGCAGTTGATATCCTTTGAATAAACTGTCTATTGTTAATAATGGTGTCCCTATGATGGCAGTTGGTATCCTTTGAACAGACTGTCCATTGTTAATAATGGTGTCCCTATGATGGCAGTTGATATCCCTTGAATAGACTGTCTATTGTTAGTAATGGTGTCCCTATGATGGCAGTTGATATCCTTTGAATAGACTGTCTATTGTTAGTAATGGTGTCCCAATGATGACAGTTGGTATCCTTTGAATAGACTGTCTATTGTTAGTAATGTTGTCCCTATGATGGCAGTTGGTATCATTTGAACAGACTATTTTTAGTAATGGTGGCCCTATGATGGCAGTTGATATCCTATGAACAGACTGTCTATTGTTAGTAATGGTGGCCCTATGATGGCAGTTGATATCCTTTGAATAGACTGTCCATTGTTAATAATGGTGTCCCTATGATGGCAGTTGATATTCTTTGAATAGACTGTCTATTGTTAGTAATGGTGTCCCTATGATGGCAGTTGATATCCTTTGAATATACTGTCCATTGTTAATAATGATGTCCCTATGAGCGCAGTTGATATCCTTTGAATAGACTGTCTATTGGTAGTAATTGTGTTCTATGATGGCAGCTGGTATCATTTGAACAGACTATTTTTAGTAATGGTGTCCCTATGATGGCAGCTGGTATCATTTGAACAGACTGTCTATTTTTAGTAATGGTGGCCCTATGATGGCAGTTGATATCCTTTGAATAGACTGTCCATTGTTAATAATGGTGTCCCTATGATGGCAGTTGATATTCTTTGAATAGACTGTCTATTGTTAGTAATGGTGGCCCTATGATGGCAGTTGATATTCTTTGAATAGACTGTCTATTGTTAGTAATGGTATCCCTATGATGGCAGTTGATATCCTTTGAATATACTGTCCATTGTTAATAATGATGTCCCTATGAGGGCAGTTGATATCCTTTGAATAGACTGTCTATTGGTAGTAATTGTGTTCTATGATGGCAGCTGGTATCATTTGAACAGACTACTTTTAGTAATGGTGTCCCGTTGATGGCAGCTGGTATCATTTGAACAGACTGTCTATTTTTAGTAATGGTGTCCTTATGATGGCAGTTGATATCCCTTGAAAAGACTGTCTATTGTTAGTAATGGTGGCCCTATGAGAGAGGATGGTATCATTTGAATAGACTGTCCATTGTTAGCAATGGTCTCCCTATGAGAGAGGATGGTATCATTTGAATAGACTGTCCATTGTTAATAATGGTGGCCCTATGAGAGAGGATGGTATCATTTGAATAGACTGTCCATTGTTAGTAATGGTCTCCCTATGAGAGGATGGTATCATTTGAATAGACTGTCCATTGTTAATAATGGTGGCCCTATGAGAGAGGATGGTATCATTTGAATAGACTGTCCATTGTTAGTAATGGTCTCCCTATGAGAGAGGATGGTATCATTTGAATAGACTGTCCATTGTTAATAATGGTGGCCCTATGAGAGAGGATGGTATCATTTGAATTGTCTGTCCATTGTTAGTAATGGTCTCCCTATGAGAGAGGATGGTATCATTTGAATAGACTGTCCATTGTTAATAATGGTGGCCCTATGAGAGAGGATGGTATCATTTGAATAGACTGTCCATTGTTAGTAATGGTCTCCCTATGAGAGAGGATGGTATCATTTGAATAGACTGTCCATTGTTATTAATGGTGGCCCTATGAGAGAGGATGGTATCATTTGAATAGACTGTCTATTGTTAATAATGGTGGCCCTATGAGAGAGGATGGTATCATTTGAATAGACTGTCCATTGTTAATAAAGGTGTCCCTTTGAGAGAGGATGGTATCATTTGAATAGACTGTCCATTGTTAGTAATGGTGTCCCTTTGAGAGAGGATGGTATCATTTGAATAGACTGTCCATTGTTAATAATGGTGTCCCTTTGAGAGAGGATGGTATCATTTGAATAGACTGTCCATTGTTAATAATGGTGGCCCTATGAGAGAGGATGGTATCATTTGAATAGACTGTCCATTGTTATTAATGGTGGCCCTATGAGAGAGGATGGTATCATTTGAATAGACTGTCCATTGTTATTAATGGTGGCCCTATGAGAGAGGATGGTATCATTTGAATAGACTGTCCATTGTTAATAATGGTGGCCCTATGAGAGAGGATGGTATCATTTGAATAGACTGTCCATTGTTAGTAATGGTCTCCCTATGAGAGAGGATGGTATCATTTGAATAGACTGTCCATTGTTAATAATGGTGTCCCTTTGAGAGAGGATGGTATCATTTGAATAGACTGTCCATTGTTAATAATGGTGGCCCTATGAGAGAGGATGGTATCATTTGAATAGACATTGTTAATAATGGTGGCCCTATGAGAGAGGATGGTATCATTTGAACAGATGTAAAGGAACATCATCATGCCTGGAAAATTTATCAACTTCTGGTTTTAGAAAAGTAAAATTTGTTATATTTTTAGTAAAATTTCCATATTAAGATTGTTTATTGGCATCATGTAATCAAATATGAAACAACTGCTTCAGGTCAAATTATGCTGAAAATTTGAAAGATGTTTACAGCAATGGTGGACAGATGACAGGTGAGCTAATGATATTGACCTAACCTCCAAAATCGAGGCCTTGATGTCCAGCAGAAAATCGTTATTTTATAGTTATGGAATAATAAACTTTATAATCATAGATTTGACAAGAAATTCTCATTGGTAACTACTTAGACATTACATCACAAAACAAATGGCAGCTAATTGGTGAGGTATTATAAAATATTGGCCAATTAGAAGTTAGAATTTATTTCTGGTTTAGCCTGAGTTTGAATGATCTCATTGCATTCTACTGAATACTTGCTTTGTATTTCTGCAACATTCACAACTGAAAAACAGCAAAGTTACAAACACATAAAATTTAATCTTTTATCAAAAATCTATACAAATATGGACATCTTTATAAAGGTAGATTTAATATAGGCATTTACACTGCATACAGAATTATGTCAAAATTATTACAATTCAAAAGGTAGTAGATAACTTGTAATTATGTCAAAATTATTACAATTCAAAAGGTAGTAGATAACTTGTAATTATGTCAAAATTATTACAATCCAAAAGGTAGTAGATAACTTGTAATTTGTAACAGTTATACAGCCCTTAAATGTCTTCCTTTGTTGGTTTGTTTAAACTTCATAAACAAGTATAAAAATAGAAGAAAAAAACCAGAACTGCACCATTACACTAGTGGATGCAACACTATCAGGTAATCACTGGTGTTGTTTTGTTTTATTGATAAGCGCAATTTTATCCCATTATTATTTTTGGAAGATACGTCAATATTCCAAATTTAAAAAGTGATACATTTTGTTCAGTTTAAACTTGGCAGATTCTATTCTCTTGGCAGATTCTATTCTCTCTGATAATAAATTTAATGAGATTTTGACAAAATTCAAAAAGTTTAAAAAATTTAGAGACAGTTTAAGACAGCCCTTCGAAATTCAAGGACTTTCCAAGGTTATACAAATCATGTGTTATGATTCGTAAATAATTTCTTGCTTGTATCATTTTTACATGCTATTTAAAATGCATCTCAAACCATTCTAAGAAAAGAGTACCAATTTATTTTTGCTATATGGAATGGAAATCAATACAATATATAATTTACTTGTATTTACTAAACATAAATCCTATTCTTCACAAATCATTTAGGACTTGAATAAAACAATTTCTCTGGAGTAAGAATAATGCATTTATTTCTGTTTTGACCATTACCGGTGCATAGTAAATAACACTTTTGTAAAAATAGTAATGAATATGCCTAATATATACAAACACCAATCAAGCAAGCACATTACGAGATATTAAAATGATTGGTGAATTGAAACTTAAATGCTGCACTTGAAAAAGGTCAACTGATTATACAAATTCAAACACAATTCTGACATGTTAACAGAGGTATGAAATATAAAGCAGACAGGTGGGCAATACAAAACGGTCAGGTGATAAATTTTCATTTTAACATTTCTTATGAATAAGAGCCGTTAATAGTATAAGCCTTATGAATACTCACAGTTAACAAGGGAAATCACTCCCACAAACACACACTGTGTATATAATACACAAACATAGTGTAGATAATGTTAAGTATATACTCTCTAAATACTATAACAATAACATCCCCTCACAGGGCCTTCTCTTGATTTTTGTCTTTGTGAAAATAGTAAATAGAAAAAAAGGTATTTATATGAACGTTTCAACAAATCTGATATTTTCAATGTCTTGTTGCTAACTCTGATTGTACAATTCCACATTTAGACTGATCGCTTGTCAAACAAAGATGTATTTAACTTAAAGTATTGCTCTTTTTACACAGGCTAGGGTCCAAATACCATAATCAAAACACCCTTAATAATTTATAGGTAACTTCTTACTCAGGTTAGGGTACAAATACCATAGCCAAACACCCCTAACAGTTTATTGGTGGCTTCATACTCAGGCTAGGGTACAAATACTCAAAACACTCTAATATATTATAGGAGACTTCTTACTCAGGCTTGGGTCCAAATAATCAAAACACCTTAACAATTTATAGATGACTTTTGACTCAGGCTAGGGTCCATTGACTCAAAATCCCAAAACAATTTATAGATGGCTTTTGACTCAGGCTAGGGTCCATTGACTCAAAATCCCATAACAATTTATAGATGGCTTTTGACTCAGGCTAGGGTCCATTGACTCAAAACACTTTAACAATTTATAGATGACTTTTGACTCGGGCTAGGGTCCATTGACTCAAAATCCCATAACAATTTATAGGTTGCTTTTTACACATATTAGGGTTTAACTTAAACAAATCATGGAAGAAATGTATTAGATGCTTTTTAACACAAGGTTTATATCCAAGCAATGGAATATCCTGTAACAATTTAAAGGTAGCTATTTACACACATTAATGTCCAAGCAATGTAGAATCCTGTAACACTTTATAGGTTGCTGTGCATTTTCTTGTATATCATAGCTACTCAAAGTAAGGATCATTAAAAAAAAAGGGAAAGCTAAGTATCTTGTCGGTAATTGTCCATAAAATAATAGCTACAAGAGAATATAAAAATTCACTACATTTGTACAGGATAAAGATCATAGACTTATCAACCATAAAAAGGAAAGATTATTTGGGGAGTGAATCTTATCTCTATGACAATTATTGAGAACACATCAGGTTTCTGCATCTCAAAGCCTGCACAGAAAGTTTATACCATCTTGTAAATTTCTCAAGATCTCTCTCTCTCTCTCTCTCTCTCTCTATATATATATATATATATATATATATATATTCTTTCAATGGACTGTTATTCAGGTAGTAACATTGCAAAAGAATTAAAAGCATTTATCTTTGAATTACTTTTGGTTTGTTGTTTTATGGCACATCAACACAAGTAGGTTATTTAGCGCCCACGCAATTGGAATAAAGTGGCTTGCCCAAGGACACACGCCAACACAGGCCAATCGAATCATAGGATTCAAACCAACACCCTTTTGGTCAAGAGTCTGGTACACTAAGCATTGAATTATCACAATTCCTTAATTACCTAATAAGAGACAGATGACTTCCATTCTTTTTCAGAATTCATGGTGTTATGATACATAGTTGATAAAGTGACACTATATTGATTGCCTCTTAATGTAATGATCGTGTCATTTTGTGCTGCACAATTAAGTGCTCATTTAGCATAAGTGGACTACTGAAAGGTAGCTAGTAATAATGGATTAAGCTGGGAATGGTGGATGATAGGTCCACAAAAAACAAGGTGGCAATTGCAGAATACTTACCAATATGAGAAATGCTTACCGGTACATGAAACTAGCTGCCACTTATAACCGCTTTTGCTTTGCAACCAATCTTCATAGATGGGTTGAAAATTAAATCATGATTTGAGCAACAAGAAAACCATGAATGTCCTTTATACTCCCATCAAACCCATGTTTAATAGTCTTATATGGGCAATAGCTAGGCATGCCTGATCAATGGATCAAATGATCTTGTCCTCTCGTTAAGGTATGTGGTCTTCAACTGTTTGAACTTTGTATTTTAAAGACTTTTTTAAAACCTTTTTATTCCTTATCTTCAATCTGTGTGTGCTTTTTCCAAGAATATTTAAACTTTGAACTGTATAGCCAGAATTGTGCTGATGTGCCATTTAACTGCACTCTTGCATACATACATACATGCATGCATGCATGCATACATACATACATACTCAGTCACTTGACCTTTAACCCCAAAATCAAACTGCTTCTTATATAACCAAGCATGCCACAAAATTTAGTCAACATCAGAAGAAAATTAGTAATGGATTGCTGAATGGATGGACATCATCAAATAACATGTTCCTTATAGCAGGTACATAACAATTATTTTCAAATTCTTTGGATAGCTGAATAGAAGACTGGTAAACAGCAAATTAAAGCCAAATTCAATATTGTATAACCTATCAAACGTTTTGATCTCAAAGAATGGTGTGCATATGACAAAATCTGACAAAGATTTACATAACTTTACATATTACTATTTGCCCAATGACCACAGGAAATGACCCATACATGTATGTTAATATTTCCCAACGACCATTGGAAATGACCCATACATGTATGTTAATATTTCCCAATGACCACAGGAAATGACCCATACATGTATGTTAATATTTCCCAATGACCACAGGTAATTACCCTACTTGAGCTGATTCAAACAAGGCTAAATATGTAAAACAGCAGCATGTTCTTGCTATTCTGTTCAAAATAGCATTTATATACAGGACTGCATGGAGGACTAATCTCATGGTTCAATTACTAAAGTAGTAAAGAAAGTAATTTCACAACTCTTTAAGTATTGTATATATACTAACCATAAATCACATGCAACTATAAACAATACAAACACTGATCTGATACTGCACAATGTGCCAGCAGATTAGGGTCTACACTTGAATACTAAAAAAATAAAACTGCATAGACCCATATCTGTTGACACAGTGGTAGATCTGGATTTGTGTAACTTGCATTTGGATAAGAGTTGCATGCAGGTAGATACAACAGTGAGAAGTTGGTCAAGTAGATACAACAGTGAAAAGTTGGTCAAGTAGATACAACAGTAAGAAGTTAGTCAGGAAGACACACACACACTCTCCCTTGTTTTATTGCATCATCAACTCCCAATCATTGCAGGAACACAGCTTTTGATGACACTGCAAACAAGTTCACATTATAAAATTGTATGTGGTGCTGTTGTCAATGATCTTCACAGGTGGCTCTTTATTGTAAACTGTGCAAATTTACATAAAACTTACTTTTATTTTATTCAGTTAATTCAAGTTTCATGAACTTCTTATTTATGTCAAAGTTTTTCTATCTGATGAAAATGATGAGTTTTACTTTGGTTTTCTCTGTAATACTGATTTTTGTCTGTCCTATAATTTGCCGCTGATCGCATGTCCAAGAGTGTAGTGGGCAGATGTAGATTCCTTAAAATTTGTCAAAACAAAACTCACACAATTTCCAACAAGGGCCTGGTTGTAAGCATGCCAAGAATGTGAGAAATATATCACTGATGTTTTATACGCATTCTTTACAAACAGAACTTTTGTCTGAATTGAAATGAGTCATATGAATCTGACTGAAGAACAGGTCAAGATAAATGCTTAACCTGATTAAAAAAATGGTTCATATTTATATGTTTTAACAACATATAATAAATATGGATGAATAAACTAAGCCTGGAGTAACTGTTATAAATATCCAAGTTCACAAAATGTGTCTCAAATATTGTATGCTTATAAATAAAGCCTGAAAATGTCTAAACTTAAGAAAAAATATAAATTACCATATAGCTGCAAAAATTATTTATTTTTCATCATTATTCCACAGTATTAAATCAGCAATGTATACAATATATATATATATATATATATATATATATATATATATATATATATATATATATATATATATATATATATATATATATATATATATATATATATATATATATATATATATATATATATATATATATATATATATATATATATATATATATAGTGATAGTGATTCAGATGGTACATTACTCATTTAACTGGCATTTAACAAGAACAATTTTCAGTATAAAAAAATGTCTTGGACAAATGCACAGACTGACAAATTAAATTTGATTACAGCAACATGTAAAAATGCAAACAGCGAGAGTACAAAATATTGACATGCAGTAAGCAGGTAAAAAATACTGTATCATGTTTATATGTGCGTTGTAAAACTTAAGTTTTTTCCCAATATGGATTTATCAGTAAATAACATTATCAAAACAAGCTGTTGTATGATAATGTTATAGAATTTGTTTTACATTTGTTTTGGCAGTCTCAACTTTTGATCATTAATGATAATGATATTTCTGTCAATAAACCTGAATTTCAACTATTACCATATATATAATATAAAAAAACAAACAGTGCACATCTAAAAATGTACATCACTAATTACATAACATAACTAGTAACGATGAAATCATATTAGTTTCATGTACATACACATGTACATGTTTGTAGTTTAGTGATCATTCATGTCCTCTAATAAAAAAGATATACAAAAAAATATGAATTATAATTGTAAAGATATTTCACAAACACGTTTATTATGTATAGCTAGCTGTAGGTATTGCAGAGTATACCATATATACTCACTTAAAAGTCAAATCAAACTGCAAACTACACAGACCCAGATCTGTAATAGCATAATGTGCAAGAGATATGGATCTGAATTTTTTGTTAGGTGCAATCTGTACAAAACACAACACGGACCCTTGTCTGCAGGTGTATTATGCTATGGCAGATCAGGATCATTTTTGGTCTTCTGTATTTTACAGTAGTTAGTTATGATGGGATATAGTATATATTTGTGAACATGTCTGATCCAACGACTGGGACCCCAAATTTGCCATTACATAATGCAGAGGTAAATCTAGGTCCATGTAGTTTGTTAAGAGTAATCACAAGAACAATTAACAAAGACCCTGATATGCCAGCACATTATACACCAGAAGATCAGGGTCTATGTTGTTTGCAGTAAAACCATGACTTACTAGCGAGTACACATGGAGTATAACATCTATTTCAATCTTAAAAATTAATTTTTTTGATGCAAAAACATTTACTCTCATTTGTGATAAATTATAAACACATGCCCCCAAAAACAGATTTGTGAAGATTCAGCATTCAAACCAAACTGCATGAAATAATGTAGATAATAGCAAATCTTTTTCATTGATTCCAGATCAAATTTTCGTTTCCATTTTCAAGCAATGAATCTGTAAACAAAAGAGTTTAGAAGATATGGAACAATTCCCCTATTTTAAAAATAATCACCTGCATTTCCAATCTTATTTCTTTCTTTCTTCCATTATCAAATATATTTTCAAATTGACACGATATCTGACAGGTAAATATTCCCCTATATTATTGTATAAGAGCTTACTGACACGATATATGACAGGTCAATATTCAACTGTACTACTGTACAAGTGCTTACTGACACGATTTCTGACAGGTCAATATTTCACTGTAATATTTTACAAGGACTAATTGTATATAGCCACATTTAAGTGCATTTCAACTGTGAATTACACAGACACAGATCTACCATCATGTGTGCAGCATATCTGCGTCAAAGCAGTTTGTAAGAAGCAATCAGTGCAACAACAACAACAACAACAATTACCATGACCATGATTTGCCTGCACACTATGTGATGGCAGATCATGGTATATGTTGTTTGGAGTAAGAACTGACTTATAAGTGAGTTTATATGGTAGGTACACTTCCATAAAAAAAATTAGATCACATATTACAAGTGTTTCTGTGTTCTAAATAAAATGGTGTTGAGGCTGTGATTCACTTCCCATATTAACTTGCTGAGTTCAAATGCACTCTGTAAAGACCCTAATCTGCAGGAATATTATGCTATGGCAGATCTGGACAGTTTGCCATAACCTATGAGCAAGTATATACCCTGCTCTTACATTATGGTGTGTTGCTCTCCCCCCTCTTACATTATGTGTAGTCGCTTGCCCCCTCTACATTATGTGTAGTCCCCCCCCACTCGTGTTATGTATCAACAATACAGAGTCCACCCTGTCTACATGTTGTTGTTGTATGGTTTAACACTGTTTTTCAGTACATGGTGGCCAGTATTTGAAAAAAGTAAAGTAAGCAGTGTGGACTGACATACACATGTTCTTGTATTATGCATCAAAAGAACTGGGTTCAACCTGTCTAATTGAAAAATAAGTAAATAAAGCAGTCTATGACACCCCCACCACATGCTCCTGCATCATGTACCAACAAAACAGATTCTTACCTGTCCACTTGAAAAAGTAATTAGAGCAGGTGTAAACAGTGATATACCCTGACATTCCAAGATAGCAGATCTTGGTCCATGCTTTTGCATGTCATATACATCAGCAAATCCAGCAAAATACCCCCATCAGAATAACCTACAAATCCAAACTAAACCTAAAATCAACAATATTTTATTTGTGTGTTGTGTAGTTATGCACAAAAGTGTGACTGAAAGGAAAATTGAACAAGTGAAGAAAAGACTACATTATTTTCATTCTCAAGAAAACAAATATCTGTAATAATGCATGAAAACTTTGTTGTGAAGTTTTCCATTAAATCAAATGTTAATTATTAGGTTGTTCACATATTTTAAATCCTGGTGTTAGATTTAGTTGTGTAAACTCTAATGGTGCAACATGGCCAGCAGAGATGTGTGATATTTGCAGTATGCTAGTTAATTGCAATATTTTCTTCTGGTGGTATGTACTATTGTACTTTTTCACTGTACTGGTATTTTGATAGTTTCCATCAGTAAGGAATGTACAGAAAAACCTGAGTAATCTTGTTGTTGTTGTTGTAAGGTTTAGCACCATTTTTCAGCGCATGATAGGCTATACATGGCGGCCAGTATTAATGGTGGAGGAAAAACCTGGGAAACCCCCAGTAAGAACCACCGACCCACGAGATGCTACTAGCAAGCTTTCTCACATATACAACTTGGCCAAATCTGAGACTCAAACCGACACAGACAGAGGTGAGATGGCAGTGATCCGTAACAGAGCGCTTTAGACCACTCGGCCACTCGGGGCCCCTGAGTAATCTTGTAATGACTCAGATGATATCTATAGCATGTTTTCCTTTTTCATGACAAATTAAGTCAAAACATTATTTTTTTCTACAAAAAGTTGTATGTCAGAAATTAATCTGAAAATTATAAATACAGAATTAACCTTTAAAATGTTTAATTATACAAATGTGCTGGCCAAATGATAATATTGTAAAAGATATTTTGGTCAAATCCAACTTTGGAAATTTTTTGGGATCTAAATAAAAGCCATATTTTTTTAGTTTTTAAAAGTGTATTTAAGTCTCAGGAGCAGTCATTTCTTTCTAAGACTGAATCATCTTAAGATTTTCAAAAGTGCAGCCATTTTCAATTTGAATTTTATGAAATTTCAGTCCACAAAATATTTTCTCATTTGTTGAGTAAGTGTTCTGTATTTACTGATTGTCTCTCATACAAATTGAATGTTGGTATCCCACTGAAAGTTTTCTTGCCTATTACATAAATAGCATAGCTACTAAACTGAAGGGTTCAGTTTCAACACTTCCTGTTTTTATCAACAACTTTTCAAATCTCTGCATAGCTATTTTGTATAAGGTTAATCATTCCACTTTAGATACAGTTTTTAGATCACAACATGTACAACAATTAACATACTTAATGAATTCATCTAATATAAGTAACTGATAATTTAAGGGGGGGGGGGGTAATTTTCTTTTGAGCTGAGATATTTTCTTTTCTTTGAACTCAAGATGTTTAATTTTTCTTCAAATAATATAATGCATATAGTGTTATTTTGCAAGCTGTATCACAGAATGTTCAGAAATACCATGGTGTAACATTTTTATGTGATATCCGTAGTGTTATTTTGCAAGCTGTATCACAGAATGTTCAGAAATACCATGGTATAACATTTTTATGTGATATCCGTAGTGTTATTTTGCAAGCTGTATCATGGAATGTTCAGAAATACCATGGTAAAACATTTTTATGTGATATCCGTAGTGTTATTGTGCAAGCTGTATCACAGAATGTTCAGAAATACCATGGTATAACATTTTTATGTGATATCCGTAGTGTAATTTTGCAAGCTGTATCACAGAATGTTCAGAAATACCATGGTATAACATTTTTATGTGATATCCAGATCTAACGGACAATGCAGCTATGAAGAAGGGGGGGATGACAATTTGTTATATGCTGCTACATGGAACACTATTGTAAGTCTGACCATGATAAACTTCAAGACAATTTTTAAAATCCAATCCAACAAACTTAAATTTTGATGCAACTGACACTTTTGAAAATTAGCATCCTTGTTAAATCATATTGAAAGAGATTCATATAGCCTGATAAATATATACTACAAAAAACCCACTAAAATAAAAATACTTTTAAACATAAAACTTTAAAACCCTTGGCAAAAAGACATTTGCAATGGAAGACTATTTACTAATTTCTGTTAACCCTGCTTAGGCTAACTAGTCAGTGGTGACTATGGATAAGCTAACCATTGGTCAGCAATGACTATAGATAGGATAACCACTGGTTTGTGGTGACCATGAATAACCTAAATTACATATTGAGGAGCAGTTTTCATATGGAGTAAAGCATTCTAACTCGATCATCAATTACTCATCCTTAACTCTGATATCACTTGAATACCAACATATTCAAAGGACCTTCTTAGTCCTGTTCTGAACAATTCAATTTATCTTCAATCCTAAAAATCTTAAAGCCAACCCAATCCTTGCACCAAATATCTGGGCATGTTGTACTTTGCCTTGCTGATTTTCATAAATTGATGATGAATGATGAATAATGACCTACTTTCTGTGAGCCTTGGAA
The DNA here is from genome assembly GCA_030141615.1 of Unio pictorum. Lineage (NCBI taxonomy): Eukaryota > Metazoa > Mollusca > Bivalvia > Unionida > Unionidae > Unio > Unio pictorum. The sequence continues at coordinate 20,637 of JARLTB010000267.1, forward strand.
AACACAAAATTGAAATTATGCAACAATATTTTCCTTAAATTTCACATGAAATGAGCACAAATGTAAGAATCTACTCACCATTGTAAAAATAAATCACTTATTCAACAAAGGGAATGATTTAAGTCATTATGCTTTTGCTTTTCTTTTATGATACCTCATTTTGACTGAAATGAGGTATTTCATGTAATAAACAGTAATTATTAATAAGCCTCATTTGGACTGAAATGAGGTATTTCATGTATAAAAATAATAAAAAGCGATTATTAACACACATAACCAGCTGTCATTTTCCATTCAATCTAAAGATGCCAACTTTAAACTTCTTTTGCTGAACAAAAAGAAGTATGATCTGTGTCACAAGAAATGGAATAACATTTCAAGTTTAAACAAGAAGAGGCTTAAACATTGAATAAGCTATTCCAATGAAAATATTAAAAATTAAGATTTAAAAAAAATAAGGTACATTTTTGCACTTATTTTGTGAATAAGGAAGAGATAAAAACCCACCCAAATGTGCAGATCACTATGATCAACATTTTTCTCTATTCAATGACATGAACACAGCATAATGGCACTTACCTCAAATCAATGGTAAAATGACAGGCGATTTAAGTGGTCTGAAGATGCGAATTGTGCACCTTGAAAATGGGGCCATCACAATTTCCTATGACCAGAGTTGTTTCCCTTACTCTAAGATCTTGGTCATCATACATCCAACATGTAATCCTTGTTAGATTTTATGACAACATTTTGTGGATTTAGTACATGTGACATGACTGCAATCAAATATTTCTCTGAATTCTGGATTGGCCAAAGGTTGAAAAGCATTATGATGAAAAATTATTTTCAACTGGTTCAGATCCTCACTACTTTAAAAACCATTTCCACTTGGAAATAATGTTATTTGAAGGATTTTAATGTCTTCTTTTGCATTTATCACTTTTGAAATAAAGTGAAAGCAACCATGGACTATATTCCAAAATCAGAAGAATCTGTCACATTATCTCCAGGACATTTTTCATACTGCTGAGTTTCTGCTACTGAACTCACAAGCTGTGATGTCATCCACAATAAAGTAAATACTTATTCAAGTTCAAAGGCTTGTAACCACTTCTGTTCATACAGTGGCATAACTAAAAGAGCAAAGGGAAGTAACACTGATCTATCCTCTGAAAAACTGGATGAACTGTCACAAACTGGAATGATAATGTTAACCCAGCTTGGGGCCCAGTTAACCCAGCATGAGGCCTAGTTAACCCAGCATGAGGCCTAGTTAACCCAGCTTGGGGCCTAGTTAACCCAGCTTGGGGCCTAGTTAACCCAGCTTGGGGCCTAGTTAACCCAGCATGAGGCCTAGTTAACCCAGCTTGGGGCCTAACTAACTTAACTTAGGCTAAATGAGCAATGATAACAAACACTATGCAACACTATATACAATGGAAAAATGTAACAATTAACATTTCTCTCTCACACACATTTCACTCTGCAAGTAATGCCTTCACAGATTTTGGTGTCGTTTCATCATTGAGATGCTTGGTCGTGTATCTGAAACAAAAGAACAGAACATTTACCTGGTGTACCCAAAGATATTACTTACAGCTATTCAATTCATATTTAAGCTGGTTGTTTCATAATTCTGACTTTTCAAAGTACATATGGTCAGCTAATTAATGTACTAAAATTACTTTTGTTCTGTTAAAGGTGTACGAATTGGGAATAGTTATGCTGAGCCTGGACATTGCCCGTGTAATGCACTTTCTTGGCAACAATGTGGTTCTAGGTATGATTTCAGCTTCAAATGACTGCAGGGGTAAGTGGTTACTAGGGATGCAGAAAAAAAAAGTACCAAATTTAGGAATTGTGTACTCAAAGTAGCTGACCCAATTCAGGCTCAAATTCTTTACATTACCGTGGCCAAAAGCAATATTTTGCTGGGTCAATGAACATATCTAGACTTGTACATCTCATACACATGCAACATTTTTTAAAACTTAAAACACAAAATAATGGTACATTTTTAATTCAATAGAAATGCAAATTTTGCTCATCTATATATTTTAAAACCCTTGACAAGCCGTCAAAAGGTAAGATGCTCTACTCTCTCGTAAGAAAAATACCAGAATTCAACATAAGACAATTTCTTCATTTAACTGAAAAGTTTTCAAACCACTTCTGATATTCTTGTGCAATAAAGTTTTAAAATTACACGCTGTGATGACCATACTGAATTTTAAGATAACCCTTTTCATCTGACAGCTTTAAAAACACTTGGTGGGAACACTATGTTAATATGACCATCCATTCAGGAGAAAGTGATAACAAAATTTTCTATAATGATGCCATGGCAGCCATATTTGATAACAGATTGGCATAATTTGCATTCAGGATGAACTAAATATCATAAGTTTTTTGGTGAAAATACTGTAGAAATATGACCATGGGGATTAGTGATAACATTTTCAAGATGGCAGCCAAGGTATTGAGTAGCAATAATAAGATTTTCAAGATGGCTGCCATGGAAGCCATATTTGCAGTCCAACTGGCACCATTTTCATCTAGCATCAACTAGATATCATAATTAGAAAAGCCAAAGTCAATATGACATTCCATTCAAAAGGAGTAGTGACAACTAGAATAATGCCTGTGGTGGCCATACTGTATGTCCGATCAACATCGAGTTTAGTTTGGACCAACAAGACATCATAAGAAATCTGGTAAAAACCCAATTGTTTTTTTTTTCCATCTAGAAGAAGTGATATGATATGGCTGCTTTGGTTTTTATGTTGGATGTCACACTGGCACCATTTTCATTTAGGACCAACTAGACAGCATTTGATGGAAACCCTGTGTTATTGTGAATTTCCATTTAAAAAGGGTAGTGATAACATGGTTTTCAAGACAACTGATGTAAAATCAGCATCATTTTCATCTCGAAGCAACTAGACAGCATAAGAAGTCTTTTGGTGGAAACCCTGTGTTGATGACTTTGTTCAGAGGGAGTAGCAAAAATTTGTTTTAGTGATGGTCATCTTGGATGTAAAATCATCACCATTTTCACACAGATGAGACAGAACCTGGATCTCAAACCAGTGGTTAACATATTTTGATCAGTTGTTGGGCTTTTAAACCAATACTTTTTTATATCAGTACAAGTATTAAGTGCTTCAAGAGGATTGAAAACAAATAAGTGGTGTTTTTGGCCATATTTTTTTTCTTATAGTATAAAATAAAATAGCATTTCATAGTAGCCCATTGATCAAACAACACTTGATTTAGAACTTGTGCTTTTGTCTCAATGATCCATTTAGGTGCCCCAGTGATCAACAACAACTTGATTTAGGACATGTATTTCTTGTCTCAATGAAGCATTATAGTGTCCCAATGATCAACAACAACTTGATTTAGGACATGTGTTTCTTGTCTCAATGAAGCATTATAGTGTCCCATCGACCCATAACAACTTGATTTAAGACATGTGTTTCTTGTCTCAATGAAGCATTAGTGTCCCAGTGACCCATAACAACTTGATTTAGGACATGTGTTTCTTGTCTCCAAGGAGCATTACAAAGTGCCCAGTGACTGATAACAACTTGAGTCTCCATGAAACATTACAAACTGCCAAGTGACCCACAAAAATTTGATTTAGGCCTTGTGTTTCTTGTCTCAATGAAACATTACAAAGTGCCCAGTGACCCACAACAACTTGATTTAGGACATTTGTTCCTTGTCTCAATGAAGCATTATAGTGTCCCAGTGACCCACAACAACTTGATTTAGGACATTTGTTCCTTGTCTCAATGAAGCATTATAGAGTGTCCCAGTGACCCACAACAATTTGATTTAGGACATTTATTCCTTGTCTCAATGAAGCATTATAGTGTGTCCCAATGACCCATAACAACTTCATTTAGGACATGTGTTTCTTGTCTCAATGAAGCATTATAGTGTCCCAGTGACCCACAACAACCTGATTTAGGACATTTGTTCCTTGTCTCAATGAAGCATTATAGTGTCCCAGTGACCCACAACAACTTCGTTTAGGACATGTGTTTCTTGTCTCAATGAAGCATTATAGTGTCCCAGTGACCCACAACAACTTGATTTAGGACATTTGTTCCTTGTCTCAATGAAGCATTATAGTGTCCCAGTGACCCATAACAACTTGATTTAGGACATTTGTTCCTTGTCTCAATGAAGCATTATAGTGTCCCAGTGACCCATAACAACTTGATTTAGGACATGTGTTTCTTGTCTCAATGAAATATTAGTGTCCCATCGACCCATAACAACTTGATTTAAGACATGTGTTTCTTGTCTCAATGAAGCATTATAGTGTCCCAGTGACCCATAACAACTTCATTTAGGACATTTGTTTCTTGTCTCAATGAATTATTAGTGTCCCAGTGACTCACAACAACTTGATTTATGACGTGTTTCTTGTCTCAATGAATCATTAGTGTCCCAGTGACCCACAACAACTTGATTCATGACATGTGTTTCTTGTCTCAATGAATCATTAGTGTCCCAGTGACCCACAATAACTGGATTCATGACATGTGTTTCTTGTCTCAATGAATCATTAGTGTCCCAGTGACCCACAACAACTTGATTCATGACATGTGTTTCTTGTCTCAATGAATCATTAGTGTCCCAGTGACCCACAACAACTTGATTCATGACATGTGTTTCTTGTCTCAATGAATCATTAGTGTCCCAGTGACCCACAACAACTGGATTCATGACATGTGTTTCTTGTCTCAATGAATCATTAGTGTCCCAGTGACCCACAACAACTTGATTCATGACATGTGTTTCTTGTCTCAATGAATCATTAGTGTCCCAGTGACCCACAACAACTGGATTCATGACATGTGTTTCTTGTCTCAATGAATCATTAGTGTCCCAGTGACCCACAACAACTTGATTTAGGACTGCAATTACTACCTTAAAGCATTAAGTAAACCTTCCACTCTTGATGGCTGTTGGTCTTTAAGTAATTTAATTGAACTCTTCATCTGTAAAAGGAAAATAAAACATTATATATTCATAGCTATCAGTGAGTTATTCTTTCCTACATTAGAAATAAAAAATATGAATGTTGTCACTGGTAAAAACTTGCACAAAACATTACTTTAAGGACAGACAGACAGACACTGCCATTGTTATGGTGGGAAACAATGACAGAATTTATTGAACATTTAAAAAAAATGTAATGCCATGAACATGAACATGGCATTAGTATAAAAATTGTAGATTTTCATTTTTTTCAAGCAATAATGGAAAGTGGACATAACTGATACTGTGCCATGCCTGTCATATTGCACAGTGCCAGATGTTTTCATTTCAGGTAGGACATTGCTGGCTTCGCTTGCAACTCATAAAAAAATACACCAATAGAAAAGATAAAAGTCACGAAATGTAATATTTGCGGGTTAAACAAACTTTAATGACACAATATTTACTTGCTAATATAGTACTGCTTTCCTTTTCTGGGATGCTAAGCCTGCAGCCCTCTGGAGGCCAAAAATTGAAATGAACATAAACCAACAGCAGACTCTTTAGTTATAACCAATATATGGAATACCCTTCCTGTGATGATTGGACCAAGATTACATAACACTAGAACATCGTAGGATTAGGTATTAAACACAACAATTGCAGGTAAATATTAGAAATTAGACTTGCCCCACCCAATCCAACTACATTTTAATTGCAGTAATACATTATTCACTGCTATTGCAATGCTGAGCTAATGCAATGAATACCATCTATAATGGCTTGTAAGATGAGACCAAATGCAATGAATACCATCTATAATGGCTTGTGAGATGAGACCAAATGCAATGAATACCATCTATAATGGTTTGTAAGATGAGACCAAATGCAATGACTACCATCTATAATGGCTTGTAAGATGAGACCAAATGCAATGACTACCATCTATAATGGCTTGTAAGAGGAGACCAAATGCAATGACTACCATCTATAATGGCTCGTAAGATGAGACCAAATGCAATGAATACCATCTATAATGGCTTGTAAGATGAGACCAAATGCAATGACTACCATCTATAATGGCTTGTAAGATGAGACCAAATGCAATGAATACCATCTATAATGGCTTGTAAGATGAGACCAAATGCTATGACTACCATCTATAATGGCTTGTAAGATGAGACCAAATGCAATGAATACCATCTATAATGGCTTGTAAGATGAGACCAAATGCAATGAATACCATCTATAATGGCTTGTAAGATGAGACCAAATGCAATGAATACCATCTATAATGGCTTGTAAGACGAGACCAAATGCAATGAATACCATCTATAATGGCTTGTAAGATGAGACCAAATGCAATGAATACCATGGCTTGTAAGATGAGACCAAATGCAATGACTACCATCTATAATGGCTTGTAAGATGAGACCAAATGTAATGAATACCATCTATAATGGCTTGTAAGATGAGACCAAATGCAATGAATACCATCTATAATGGCTTGTAAGATGAGACCAAATGCAATGACTACCATCTATAATGGCTTGTAAGATGAGACCAAATGCAATGACTACCATCTATAATGGCTTGTAAGATGAGACCAAATGCAATGAATACCATCTATAATGGCTTGTAAGATGAGACCAAATGCAATGAATACCATCTATAATGGCTTGTTAAGATGAGACCAAATGCAATGAATACCATCTATAATGGCTTGTAAGATGAGACCAAATGCAATGACTACCATCTATAATGGCTTGTAAGATGAGACCAAATGCAATGACTACCATCTATAATGGCTTGTAAGATGAGACCAAATGCAATGAATACCATCTATAATGGCTTGTAAGATGAGACCAAATGCAATGAATACCATCTATAATGGCTTGTTAAGATGAGACCAAATGCAATGAATACCATCTATAATGGCTTGTAAGAGGAGACCAAATGCAATGACTACCATCTATAATGGCTTGTAAGATAGACCAAATGCAATGACTACCATCTATAATGGCTTGTAAGATGAGACCAAATGCAATGAATACCATGGCTTGTAAGATGAGACCAAATGCAATGAATATCATCTATAATGGCTTGTAAGATGAGACCAAATGCAATGAATACCATGGCTTGTAAGATGAGACCAAATGCAATGAATACCATCTATAATGGCTTGTAAGATGAGACCAAATGCAATGAATACCAACTATAATGGCTTGTAAGATGAGACTAAATGCAATGAATACCATCTATAATGGCTTGTAAGAGGAGACCAAATGCAATGACTACCATCTATAATGGCTTGTAAGATGAGACCAAATGCAATGAATACCATCTATAATGGCTTGTAAGATGAGACCAAATGCAATGAATACCATCTATAATGGCTTGTTAAGATGAGACCAAATGCAATGAATACCATCTATAATGGCTTGTAAGAGGAGACCAAATGCAATGACTACCATCTATAATGGCTTGTAAGATAGACCAAATGCAATGAATACCATCTATAATGGCTTGTAAGATGAGACCAAATGCAATGACTACCATCTATAATGGCTTGTAAGATGAGACCAAATGCAATGAATACCATGGCTTGTAAGATGAGACCAAATGCAATGAATATCATCTATAATGGCTTGTAAGATGAGACCAAATGCAATGAATACCATGGCTTGTAAGATGAGACCAAATGCAATGAATACCATCTATAATGGCTTGTAAGATGAGACCAAATGCAATGAATACCAACTATAATGGCTTGTAAGATGAGACTAAATGCAATGAATACCATCTATAATGGCTTGTAAGAGGAGACCAAATGCAATGACTACCATCTATAATGGCTTGTAAGATGAGACCAAATGCAATGAATACCATCTATAATGGCTTGTAAGATGAGACCAAATGCAATGACTACCATCTATAATGGCTTGTAAGATGAGACCAAATGCAATGAATACCATGGCTTGTAAGATGAGACCAAATGCAATGAATACCATCTATAATGGCTTGTAAGATGAGACCAAATGCAATGAATACCATGGCTTGTAAGATGAGACCAAATGCAATGACTACCATCTATAATGGCTTGTAAGATGAGACCAAATGCAATGACTACCATCTATAATGGCTTGTAAGATGAGACCAAATGCAATGACTACCATCTATAATGGCTTGTAAGATGAGACCAAATGCAATGACTACTATCTATAATGGCTTGTAAGATGAGACCAAATGCAATGAATACCATCTATAATGGCTTGTAAGATGAGACCAAATGCAATGAATACCATCTATAATGGCTTGTAAGATGAGACCAAATGCAATGACTACCATCTATAATGGCTTGCAAGATGAGACCAAATGCAATGAATACCATCTATAATGGCTTGTAAGATGAGACCAAATGCAATGAATACCATCTATAATGGCTTGTAAGATGAGACCAAATGCAATGACTACCATCTATAATGGCTTGTAAGATGAGACCAAATGCAATGAATACCATCTATAATGGCTTGTAAGATGAGACCAAATGCAATGAATACCATCTATAATGGCTTGTAAGATGAGACCAAATGCAATGACTACCATCTATAATGGCTTGTAAGATGAGACCAAATGCAATGAATACCATCTATAATGGCTTGTTAAGATGAGACCAAATGCAATGACTACCATCTATAATGGCTTGTAAGATGAAACCAAATGCAAACTGCACAGACCCAGATCTGCCATTGCATAATGAATTGGCAGAATAGGGTCTGTTCAGTCTGCTAGGAGTAGAACAAACAACAGATATGCTGATCTCCATGTCCATTATGCTACAGGAGATCAGGATGTGTTGTTTGGAGTTTGAACTGACTTGTAAATAAGTACAGATACATATGCTCTGGTGTACCAAGGGTGATGACACTATTTTGAAAAGGTAGTGTGAGGGTGATCAAAGGCTACTCGAATAAAAAGTAATTCAACTGGAACCAAGATATAGCAATAACCTTTATCTCATGGGCTTTAACTCTCATGCAACAAGGTCCCTCTCTCATAAGGTCTCTAGATAGTGTGGAGAATCCATATGGAATGGAGGCCACCAGAATATAAGAACTCCAGGAAAGAGATGATTCTAACCTTCCTGGTACTTTAGAAAAGCCAAATAAAACCATAGAACCTGAACTGGGCAAAAGAAACCTATCATCCCCAGCATAGATATGACTGAGACTGGGAATTTGAAAAGTAACTTAAGCTAGCAAAGGCAGACTCTTAGTCAAAAACAAAAGTCATTAACAAAAAGAAACCAAATGATTGTTGCCACTGAACTATCAAGGAACCCTTTTTCCACTGAAATGGCATGCAACTCAGTCCTTCTTCTGGCTGATTCCAAATAAAGCAAAAGTTGGTCTTAATGAAGCTTCACTCAAGGTTCATAAAAAACACATTAAAAGTTTAATTTAGGCATTAAAGAACAAAACGACGGTCTCTGAAGCTCAAAATACCTTTCAAGATCAAGTTACCAACTGCATCACTTGGGTATGGAGGCAATCAGCTTTCATGGTTTACAACACCATCACAGTAAATAGCTATTATCTCCTTGAAAGTGGAAAAATTAAAATATCTCAGTGGCTCACTGTCACAGGCAGTTCACATCAATAATGAAACCAGGGCCAGAATTATGAAAGCAAGTGTAGCCTTTGGCAGACTACTTGCAAATGTGTGGGAGCACACTCATTCTAAAAACAAAACTTAAAGTTTACAAAGCCATTGTGTATGTTAGTCTGAATACCAACATTTTCATTGATCCATATCTTGTGATTTATTGTTACAGTGCATTGATAAGGGGATGTAACAAAGTAAGTGACTTCTTATTAATGATGTTGATTCCAAACATCCAGGTACTAACAGCTGTTAGTGGTCTATTTTCTTGCTGGAAACCAACTCCTCTGGTATTATTATGTTTTATTGTTGGATGATACCAGTACATATAATTTAAGGACAAAAACAAGAAAGGAAATCCAACTGCTTTTCTATCTGATAATGGCAAGAAAAACTGTTTGAATTGTTAATATGAAATGGGATGGAAAACTTACATCAATACTAGAGCTTTTTGCAAAAGCACCGACAAAATGGACATGATCATAAAGAATTATCACTCCAACCATAACTCTCAGGCAGAACCATTTAGTCTCTTCTTTGTTAAATCTGGAAATGTACTCCCTGAAAAAGAAGCATCAAAACATAAAAAACACAACCTCTGCTGCATGAAAAATTTAACTCTTAATTTATGTCCAGAAAATCCAAATAATAGATGAAATTAGTTTTGAATTGCACATCATATTTAAGACTGTTTCACAATTGATGTACAGGCGGCGGTTGGGTACATGCAAAAGCTTGCTGGCCATGACTGGTATTTAAAAAGTCTGGTATATTCTGTGATATCTTCTCTTTGAACCATTTTGATAAATTTATTACCAACTGAAAGACAAAATAATATTTTGTAAAATTATCCATAGATGCATGTGTAGTACGGTAGTCACCTGCAGACATATGCATGCATAGTACAATGGACACCTGCAGACATATGCATGCATAGTACAATGGACACCTGCAGACATATGCATGCATAGTACAATGGACACCTGCAGACATATGCATGTGTAGTACAATTGACACCTGCACACAAAGGCATCTGGTGTAAGATAAGAAAATGACTGCAACTGAAATATGTCATCAAAGAACAATTCTGCTACTGTGCAAAAAACACATTGTAAAATTTTTGAAATTCTTAGGGAATTCTGAATTATATGGAGTGGCAAATAATTAAATGAAAGTTTCCATGCAATTGGAAATGCATTTTTCCAGTGTATGAACACCACAGCAAATGTGAAAACAATGTGGCATTTATTAATTGGATAATCAGATTGAGAAAGTGTGAAGAGGTACACAGGGAATGCTTGGTGGGGATGCAATGATGCTGTTCACAGATAAAGAAATTTGCTTAACAGTTCACTAATATTCAGAACAGTTTAAATGCTGTATATACTTGCTTACAAGACAAATTATAACAACATATATACTGATCTGCCATAGCATAATACACTTGCAGATCAGGGTCTATGTTGTTTGTTGTACTGGTAGTTTCCTTATAAACTGCACAGACCCAGATCTGCTGGTGCATTATACAACAGCAAACCTGGGTCTGCACAATTTGCAGTTGAACTCATAAGTGAGTATATACGATACCCTTTGTATACGGTTGGTGTATGTAATCTTGTGTTTCATTCTGACCAATTTAGAATTTATGTGTGGTATAGTTTCTATTAGCAATACTACTGGCAATCTTCTGGTCAAAAAGAATTTACAGAAATCTGAGATAAGACCATTTCATCATTTCAACTGCTAAGTTGAAGCCCTTCATATATATATATATATATATATATATATATATATATATATATATATATATATATATATATATATATATATATATATAACCTAAGTTCATATAACCATAAATTAAAAATTAAAAGGGTAAGCAATAAAGCAATAACAATATTTTCAATATTGGCCATATTTGGATTTAATATTGAAAGCATTTTGATTTAAGACCAACAAAATGACAAAAGCATCACTATCATCTGAGTGCAGCAGCACTAGGCTCTGGTAATCAGCCCTCAAACCAGCTGCAGTAGTGACCCCAGTATCTGCCTGTATTAGTCAGCCCCCAAACCAGCTGCAGTAGTGACCTCAGCATTAGCCTGTATTAGTCAGCCCCCAAACCAGCTGTAGTAGTGACCACAGCAGCTAGGCAGAGCAGTGAGCCACTACAGCAGCACTAGCAGTTAAAGAGTTAATATAGTCTTCCACATTTTAACAAAAGTGAATTTTGGTTATTCTTGTGGGTTTAATGACATTTTTCAGCATATGGCGACTAGAATATTTGGTGGTAGAAGAACAGGAAAACCCTAATACATGTATATCTGAAAATAACAAAATCCTCATTTGATGGATTAAATTAGCACATTAGCACATTTTAGGAAGCAATATGAACAATGTATTGCCAGTTTACAGTGAAACTTTAAAACTAGTGCCACTTTATGATGGCAAGGAGAGATAACTGGCAAGAGTTATTGCCCTGTGTCTATATAAAATAGATCTAAAAAAAAGAAATTTTCATCCTTTCGGATGGTTGGATTAAGGAGGTAGTTGGGCTTTTATTTTGAACATTAATGTGATCAGGGAATGTATCTGAAGGAAAATTATACATTTTGTTCTACTTGGACTAAACTTATAAGCATGCATATATGGTAGCAGGTTTAACTGCATAATTTATTCATCAAACTCTACTGGTAAATGACCAAGTTAAAACTCATAAATTATGCACTCAATTAAGTTGGGCAAATGTATATGCACATACTGACTTCCTGGGCATTTAATTTTGTCAAAGAGTCTTAAAATCTTTCATAGTGATTTATATTCACTGTATCAGGAAATTCAACCTACATAAAAGAAACTGCACATTGAAATTAGTTCATGGTGAATACGGGACATGAAGACATTTTAATAATAATTTACACTTTGTCAATGATTTATATGCCATGCTGGTTTTGAGAAAAAGAGCTGATAGATAGATGGACAGGGAAGAAAGGTATCATGTGGCTCCCCTCTTTATGGAGGCATAATTCTATATTTATGTCACACGATATAGTGACTGGTTGCCCAGCTTACTTACTCATGTTCTATCATAAACCTACAAATGTTGGCCATGGCACTAAGACAGTCTGTTGTGTTCTCCACTGGTAGATCTTTATGCTGAAAATTAGAGTAGCAAAAATAAGTTATAATCATTCTGCAACAAACTGAGTTCTGAGGACAAAACTGAAATGAAATGCTCTTTTCTTCCTGTCAAGAGACTCAAGTGGGTTTTGAAATTCTTCACCCAGATGGCTTCTATATAAAAACTGGAGAAGATGCCATGGACATCTGGGTTAGCAGTGTGTTTTCCAGAAACAAAATATATTCAAATTATGTTCACTTTTTTTTTTTTTTTTTTTTAAATTGTTTTCCAGTTTCTCTTCTACAGCCATGCATAATGACAAAGCAGCTTCTGTATGAAAACCACTGGAAAGGTCAGCAAGTTACTCAAATAACTGCATCTACTTAATAGCACCCCATATCTCATGACATGTCTATAAATTATAATCAACAAGGTACATAACTCTTTTGAAAATATTCATGAATAGTGTTAAGTATAATGTTAGGTCAACAAGCACATATTCTGATGATACCCATAATTTGTACTAAGTACTGCAGCATTTAACTGGAAATTGTGACACCAATAAAATTCTGTCAAGTAAGCTCATTAAAAACGGTTGTTGGAGAGATGTAATTTTGGCAGTATCCAACTGGAAAGAGAAACCGCAGGGTCCAAACGAGTATCTATCCATGAATATTTTAAATTTTGTCCCCACTAAATTGTTCCATCAATACAAATCATGGAGAGAAGCTGGTTTTGAAATTCTGAAGGATCTAATAGATGATAACGGTAATTTAATAACTTTTGAAATAATAAAACAAAAAACTAGAAGTGATGATTTCTTAAAATACTTCTCCTTAATATCCAAAATTCCAAAAGCATGGAAATATGCCATAAAAAACATTTAGTACAAAATAATTTTGAGAGGCAGGAGGATAAAATAATGAACTTATAAAAACAAAATTCACTCAAGTTTATTTACAAAGATCTTTTTAAAAAAAACTAAAAGGCAACACACTGCTAACCAAGAAACTTGGATGCAAGTATTTAATAAAAATATAAGTAGTGAGGAGTGGTCTCATATATATCCGAGCGAAATTCTGTACTAAGGATACCAAATTGATCTCTTTTAACTTTAAATTAATCCACTCAATAATAGCTACAAATGATTTTCTGAAAAGAATTAATATATTAGAAGACAACAAATGTACTTTCTGTAAGAGTGAAAATGAAAGCATTGAGCATCTCTTCTATGATTGCAATATTACTTCACAGTTTTAGTACCGTTTTATTGCACTTTTTGCACCTTTTTGCCCAAATATTGCACATTTGTCCAAAAAAAGAAACATTTCTAGGAAGTGAACAACTGGACAGTTTATGAAATTTCTTGCTTATTTTGGCAAAGTATTATATTTATACTTGCAGATTCAATATGAAAAATCCTTCTATGTATGCTTTTAAGCAAATACATGTAGTTGCAATGCATAAGAACATTGAAAAATACACTGTTAAAGTAAATAAAATAGAGGACCAATTTCTTCAAAAGTGGACCTCAATAATGAATATGTAATATGTATCTGATTTTATGCTAAACAGGAACAAAATACTGTAATATCACAATGTCACATAGATCATGTGCCATATGCATGTGTGTATGTGTGTGTGAGAGTGTTTTCCTTTTCTGTAGATTATATTTATTATCCCTAGATTATCAGAAATGTTAGATTGTAAGGTGACCTTGGGATGGCTCCCCGACCCAGTGGTCAACCTATTATGAGGATAATAAATTTTAAAAAATTGAAGAAAAAAAAAAGAAAAAAAGAAGAAAAAAAATTCTGTCATATATTCCATCCAGGTGTAATAAAAAAAAGGGCAATAACTCTTGCAAACATTGCAGGCACATAAACGATTATCAATAAGTGCTCCTATCATCTTAATCTATACCAAGTTCCAAGATAGCTACCGTATTTACCGTATGTTTTCGGACTGCAACAAATAATTACTTTTTTTGTTGTCCGAATACATATTAAATTCTTTGATTAGGTGTCCGAAAACATACAAGTGAAGATAGAATTATGCCGCCACCCCCCCTTCCCCGTCCGTAACGAAGTTACCGTTAGCTCACATGACAACATGCTGCCATGAAGTAAAACAAGTATTTTGTCTAACACCACGGAAAGGATAATTAATGAAAAATAGGCATTACTTGCCTATTTTGTCTATTTGATACATGTCCATCCACCAGAAAACAAAGCCATACATGTATTAGAGCCACGATTGTGTGCGTATTTTCCAAAAGAACCGCCATATTAACATAGTAATCTTGCAATCCAGTTTAACCTTCTGCTAATGATCATTAAAATCTACATTACAAACGCACGCAAGCTTTATTTCTGTGTAATTAAGATATTAATACAAACTAAATAAAAAGATTTTGGAGTTATAATTCTTAAGATATTTTGGGCAGAAACATTTTAGTATCGAGAGTCGAAACACCGGTACATGTATGATGGCTATTCTTAGAGCACCAAGGGTGAGAGGCTCCAAATGGGGTGAGTGTTGTATGTACGCCTACGAAGGGTAAAAATTAAAAGCAATTTGCAATATATGAGTCGGCGTGATTAA
Organism: Unio pictorum; assembly: GCA_030141615.1. NCBI lineage: Eukaryota > Metazoa > Mollusca > Bivalvia > Unionida > Unionidae > Unio > Unio pictorum. The sequence goes on from JARLTB010000267.1 coordinate 36,019, forward strand.
TATGTTGATATTTGTTTTAAATAAAGGTGATGCATTTGTTGTGGTTCTCTCTTTTTTTTCCACCTAGCCGAGGGTAGATTAAAATGAGCAAAGCTTGCCGGCTGGAAACGATCTACTGCTCGAAGATTGTAGTGATGCATGTCAGAGATTTCAAAGTGTCTGGGTGTTAATTGTTAATAATATAACTGGTGGGATTTCTTTGACAGATGTGTTCGGAAATAAAAGGCAGCCATCTGGATTTTATTAAAAAAGCACACGATGTACCTAACATTTAGCACCCACAATCAAAAATATCGTCTACCAAGAGGTTTATTACCTGTAGAACAATAACTATGTTTAAACCTTTGTATATAATGCCTCAGGGATAAGGGGTTTGTTTTGTTGGACAATGCCAATGAATTTTACTAATCCATACCGACTCTGATGTATTGTTTAATGATATAAAGCAGGGGTCATGGTTTCTAATCAAAGCCATAACTGTCACACCTGTATGAAGTGGTTTCGTGTGTAACAATGTCTATACTGACAACCAATCATAGTTTTGTTAGCTGAATCAAACTATTAAAATAAAAAGTATAAATAAAATACCCACCACATGCAAAAGTTAGTATACTGGATAGCTATCGTTGTGAAACATAATATTGTTAGTACTGTAATAAATTTGATGAATAAGTTTATCATACGTTATGCAACAAGTGAGGAGGCACTGCCTAGTTCTTGGAGGGACTCGCCCTTGCCAAAATCGTCTCCAAAGAGACCAGTAGGCCGTCCACAGAAGCGACTTCGAATTAATGATGCTGAGGAAGCATCACAAAAACAACCGCCTACGAAGAAAGCTGCTCTAGATGACGAGTCTGATCAAAATAAAACAGCACGCGTGTATCATCGTATGTTGTCATATATGTGACGCGATCAAAATGTCGATACCGGTCTGCAAATATCACAATATGATTTCAGAAATCTATATCCGATCTGTTACTTTTCGTTGGAACATCTTGATTTAACAAGACAATCCGTTGTTGATATACACTTTAGAGCTCGTGTAACACGTCCGACTAATGCAGCAGGTGTTGTCACTATCCCGAATTACATGTGATTAATAATTTTAAATTATATTAGTTCATGGACGTTCATGATCGCATTAAATAATTGGCGACCAAATGAAGCGAACTTTGTATCAGTTAAATTAACGGCAAACACGCTGTAAATTTTACATTAAAACGATGAAGCAGATCATCCAAGATTGTGTCCGAAAACATAAATTGTAGAAACAATTATAGCGGAGCAACGTCCGAAAACTTACAAGGCATTTAAATATGATTTTTCCCCGAAAAAAACGGTGTCCGAAAACATACAGTGTCCGAAAACATACGGTAAATACGGTATAAATGTTTGCAAAAAAAGCTTATATCTTGTATTGCATGTAGCTACAGGACAAAAAAAGTTCAAATTTTGAAAATTAGAGTGATTTGTGGACATTAAGGGAGTACAGTAACCTGTCGCTAAGTATTTCTTCATATGATGGCCTCAGATAATGACAGATTTTTGCATCTTAAAAAGTCCTTAATAAAATACCTGTTAAATCAACATGTTTGATTTTTGGATAAAAGATACAAACAAAGATGCAAATTTCGTACATTTTCTCCTTTGTTCTTATACCGAATCAACAGAAAAATGAAGACAGACCATGTTCCTTCTTGTATAATGTCTGCCACCATATGGGTCTGTTTCATAGCATGACAAAAATACTATTTTCATATTCATTTAATAAAAGTTACACTGATATGTCAAATGCTATTTGAATGGAGAAATGTCGTCATTTGTTTTTTGTACTGTGACAACCTCTACTGCAATTACAATCAGTTGAAACACTGGGGTGAAAACGAAATACAGAAAAAGTACATGAATGAAAGAAGGCAATAAATGACAATATGCAGCCTATTAAGGTCTGGAAACAAGAAACTATGATACTTTTTTTCATTACCTTGATAATTTAAATTCTATTTCTCACTTTACTTAGTTTTGTTGATTTATTTCACAACCATGGACTCAGATTAGAATAATTTGAAATACACCCATACAAGCCAATAAAGTTCTGAAATCAGCACTGAATCCAGTTAACCTGCAATGATTATTAACATCTCAATTTTTTTATTTTCATTTGATAAATAATTTTAACACACAACTTTAAAAGTACATATAACATGGATAAACAAACCTGACTACAATATTTTTCAAAGAGTTATTGGGGTTTTGAGTGGCAAAGTGGTCTAAAGCACTCTCTGTTATGGATCACTGACATCTCACCTTTGTCTGCATGGGTTCAAGTCTCAGATTCAGCCATTGTGGGTATGTGAGAAAGCTTGCCAGTAGCTTCTTGTGGGTTGGTGGTTCTTTCCGAAGATTTTCCCTGTGTTCTTACTCCACCATTAATAGTGGCCGCCATGTATAGCCTATCAAGTGCTGAATAATGGCGTTAAAACCCCACAACAACAAACAACAAAGAGTTATTTATTAAGGGGATTATATTATATTATATCAGTGAAAAAAAACTCCAACATTCATTGTCAAAATATTTACTGCTTCCTGAAGAAATATCACACTGCCATATGCTATTTACAGACAGTATAATTTTCCTATGTTTTATTCACACAGTTACAATGGCATATAGGTAAGATGGCTATGTACTTCATCATAAACAATTATCATACTGGTACCTGGAAGCTTGGTGTTTTCCTTTCTTAAAAGTAATATATAATTTAGCGATTTGTGCTATTTCTTGAGTTCCCTTATTCTCTTGTTATGAATTTTTATGAATAACTGAAAACACCGTCTATCCAAAAGTTTGAAGTAGAATTTTAAAAATAAGTCTGCTCATGTTATTAATGTTTTCTATTTGTTCATTATCTACTTTATTTTATAAATATCATTCCACATTACCAGACATTGAGATTTTTCTTCAGATCTTTTCATGCATGTATAAATAACATGGAGGGAGGAGATACATGTACTGATGAAATACTGGCCTTGATAGCCTTTTTGGTGGATTTTCAATATCACACATATATATATATATATATATATATATATATATATATATATATATATATATATATATATATATATATATATATAACTTAATTTGTACATGAGTGTTGCACCCATGTTCAACCAGTTGCTGGATTTTCTATATCATTCATTTTTGTGTGACTTAATTTGTATACAAGTGTTGAATGTATTCCAGTGTTCAGTTGCTGAATTTTCAACATCACATACTTTTTTTTTCATTTGTGACTTAATTTGTACATGAATGTTGCTTGTGTGCAAAGACTGTCTGAAATGGGCAACATGATGACCATAATTGCTCCATTTTATTCAAAAATTAAATTATACATGAACAAATTGATTGCTGGCATCAACACTGGTCTTAAATTCTCTTTATACTTGGATAAGCTCTCTCTAAAAAAAGGTCATGTCTCCAGACTCAGTTTATGTGTGCAGATGTCTGTCTGTATACGACGTATGCACATGTATGCATACTCATTTTTTTAATGTAAAGACTCCATATTGATTTGTATGAAAATCATTTTTGATAAGTTCACATCCTGAAGTTGGTTGATTTGTCTCTTTAAAAATTGAATCTAACATTATTAACTCTTGATTTTCTGCAAGTACATGTACTTACTGCCCTGCCTACATTAAGGAAAAAAGGAGGATCCAGGAAATTACAGACCAATATCAATTCTACCTGTATTGTCAAAATTATTTGAAAAGCCTGTAGTCATTCAGGTTTATAAATCTTTGGAAAGATACTTTCTATTTCATAAAGCACAATCGGGATTTAAAAAGTACCACTCGTGCCACTTAAGTTTTTTAAATGAGATTAAATTCAGACCTTATTAAGAGTCCAAAACTCGGCACAACAAAATAGGATTCTAATCAATGTAGGTAAAAGAAAATGTATGCTACAAAAGTCAAGAACCCCACAGCTATCTCTTTCAATAAATAATCATGTTAGAAAATGCCAAACATGAAAAGCTTGCAGGAGTGTCCGTAAATATATTATGGAATGACCATATTGATAAGCTTAGTAAAACACTGGCATCCAAAATTGCCCTACTCAACAGAATCAAGAAATATTTACCTATGGAAACTCACAATCTATACTACAAATCCTATATTCTTCCAATAATATATTGTTCAAATGTATGGAGAAACTGTACTAAATCTGAGCATGACAATATTTAAAAACTTCAGAAATGAGAAGCATACATAATTTTTGATGCATCTATTGGATCATCCCTCAAAAGCATTGTTTACAGAACATAAATGGTCCACAATGTATGACAGGACTGATTTTCACAAGCCAGTTATTTGACATAAATGTATGCATGGAACTGCACCAGAGTATCTTCAGGACTTATTCAGGCCTTTTTCAATACAATACCAGTTCAGATCAATATCACAAGGAAACCTTCTAGCACCAAAACCAAGAACAGAACAATTTAAAAAGAGCTTTTAATACTCTGGTACAGTTCTGTGAAACAAGCTTCCACTACATGTAAAAGGTGCAGAAAATATTAGAGTATTTAAGAAAAGATATTATATGCATGTGTTTCTAATAGATAATGGAATTTAGTATTTTAATACTAAACATGTTCAAATAAACAGTAAATATTACTATCTTCATATAATGTGAATTGTTATACTCTTCATAAGAGAGCCTCAAGGGAGATAAGTCCTTGACTAACGAGTCACCCTCTAATTAAAGCATTATTATTATTATTATTATTATTATTATTATTAACCACTAGTATAAGACTAGTGACTTGACTAATGACCTTCTATAAATAAAACGTTAATATTGTTATTATTAAACATGTTTCAAACAAGGTTAATTCTTATCTTTGGTTACTGAGGAAAATCAAAACGTATCTTGCTCTTCAGAATAGGGTCATCTTTTATGAAGGTTATATTCAGTCACATCTAGACTATTTTAATGTAATTTGGGGAATACCTCTAATTCAAACATAACAACACTTATAAGGCTCCAAAAGATTTCTTGCCATTTAATTCTAGATCAATGTATAGACAATTTTCAGGATGCAATGAATAATATAAAGATTTTAACAATACATGAAAGAATATTCATTAAAAAGGCCAGATTGATGTATAAATTATCCAGAAAAGCCATTCCTGTCTATCTTAGCAATATCTAAAGAGATGCTGGTGGTACTCTAAATTTAACGTCCATAAGAAGCAAAAATTACATTATACCAAGGCCAAAAAAGTAATTATTTAAAGGTTTTCAACATACTGGTCCAGTAGTATGGAACAACAATCCCAGTGACATAAGGCTGGCTCCAAGCATTTCTTCTTTTCATAATCAATGTCTTAAATGATTGAAATCTTCAGACAATTGGACAGTTCTAGCACAATAAATACCACCTGCTTTTCTGTAATTTTGCATCATTTTCACAGTTGAATGTTTAAATGCTGGATGATATTTTATACTATATATATGTTTATGTGTTCACAGATTCCTATGCATATGTTTAAGGTTTGATAATTTGATTTTTTAAAATTACTTATTTAATGTCAAGCCATATTTTTCAAATCATGTTGTATATACTGCATATATTGTACGTAACAGATAGAAGCCTCAAGGTAGATTAGTTATGTAACTAATTGAGTTACCTTCTCTAAACAAAGTTGTTATTATTATTGTTATTACATCTATTATTATTACTATCATTATATTATTATCATGATTATTATATTACTAAGCCTGATAAGCAGCCTGCCTTCTACCTGCTGTTTTTAGGCTGAACCTCAGAGCACACATACTGGCTGCCTTAGTGAGAGCTTGTTGAGTTAGTAAACAAGCTGTCTACATTTTTTACATCAACTTTGCAAACCATGTATTTTAATGAAAACTGATATTTTAAACACTTACCAAAGTTTTATGCCACTCATTCCCACCAATAAGTACATATAATCCTCAGGAATCAATGTTTATATTCACATATTCATAATAAAGAAAATATACCTCAAGATATATGTGTGTTTATAATGTATATATTAGACAATTTTTCCACTTTGGATAGTGGAAAGATTACAGTCCTCACCCTCCTGGATTTGTCTGCAGCATTTGACAAAATAGAGCATGATATATTACTTCACTGTCTCCAGCATGTATTTGGCATTCAGAATATAGTCTTAGAGTGGTTCAAGTCCTACTTAGTCAACAGGACACAAATTATATATGCAAATGGAATACACTCCAGCACAGTTGACGTATGTTGTGGTGTTCCACAGGGATATGTTGTTGGACCTGTTCTCTTCATTCTGTACACTCAGCCGCTCTCAAGTGTCATAGATCATCACCCAGTGTCGCACCAATTGTATGCTAATGACACCCAAATATACAAGTCTAGCCACCCAACTGAAGTTGATGCTACCATCCATGGAGTAGAGAAGTGCATTTCTAATGTGAAATCATGGATGACATGTAACAAGCTGCTGATGAATGATGATAAAACTGAGGCTATTCTGATCACAACACAAAGACTTTCTCATTCACATCCTTTACCTCAGACAATAAATATCAGCAACACCAACATTAAATTCTCACAGTCAGTACGGAACCTAGGTGTTACTCTAGACAGTACTCTCACATTGCACCAACATGTCATGAACATATGCAAGGCTGCATATCTTGAATTGGGACGCGTCAGTTCCATTCGTAAATATCTTTCAGTTGATGCCACAAAAACACTTGTGTGTTCATTAGTACTTTCAAGACTGGACTATTGTAACTCAATTCTGTCTGGTTCATCACAATATTAACTCCAGAAACTTCAAAAAGTTCAAAACACAGCTGCACGGATCATCTTTAGAGTACCTCGATCAGAGCACACCTCACCACTGCTCTGTACCCTACATTGGCTATCAATTTGATACAGAATCAAGCACAAAATTTGTTCTTTGTGCTATGTTTCAATGACAGACTCCAGTCCAACATACCTATCCAGCCTCACCCATGTCAAAAATTGCTGGGGAGGATAGTGTTAATGTGCCAAAATATGGGGGAGATTAGGGTTCAAAGGGTTAAGAGTACTCTTAAGACTCACCTGTTTCAACTGCAGGGACAAACTTAGCGACCTAATCATGTTTTGTATCTTATATCTTTTCAGCATGTTTTTATGTTTTCCAATTTCATTCTTTTTGTCATTTGTTGTTCTGTAGTGTAGTCATATCATTATTGATGGTGTAAAGCGCTTAGAGCTTCAAAAGATTAGGTGCTATACAAAGTCCTCATTATTATTATTATTACTTTTCTCACCATTCCATTGAATTTTCATCTAAATCAAATTACTGTAAAGTTGTCCAAATGTAACAGTCTCACATGTCCCGACCAGAAAAGATCATCGCATGTTTCATCCTCAGATTCAGATAAATCTGATATGTCAGGTGACGAAACAGGACTAATATCCAATTGGTCATCTTTAACCGGATCATGAAAGGGAAATGTCATTTGTAATGTCATCAATTTCAAATCCTTCAAAACCTTCATTGGAATTGTCGTTGGAATATATGAATATTGCCATTTTGTGTCACTTTGACAATTTGACCTTGTTTTCAAACAAAATTCCTGCTTATATGCGGTAAAAAAATTAATAGAACACTTTCATCATTTTATGTAATGACTATTATCATTGGCTAAATATTGTTAAAAAGTCCGGATGTTTGCAATTTCATCTAATGCAAAGCTGTAATACAAAACATTTATATGCATCTCTGGGGTTTCCCAACCCTTGGCCAGAAACGCATTTATGAGCCGGACGGGACAGAGAGAGTATTATTAGCAGCTTATATATGCGTCTCTGGGGTTACAAGGCTATTTTTAGCATTGCAAATATTTGTTAGCAGAAGGTAACGAGTTAAAAGTGGTTTACTTCTTTTCCAGGTTCAGGCCAATGTTCATTTGCTTGAAAGAAGACAAATGTGAATTTGAAATTCAATGTCAATTAATCATATTATTTAATACCTGCAGAGGAAATAAATTCACTATATCTGGATAGTCATAAATAATCATCCTTAATTTATAAGTAAATTAAGATCAAGTTAATAGAAAACATGAAAACAAATGTGTAGATAGTGCACAAAATTATAACAAAAGTCTTTCTGAATAGATGTTTTAAAAAGAAATTGTTGAAAGATTATTCTATTTTAATTTTTTACGTCGGGAATATTTGCTGGTGGAATGGCAATACATGAACAAATCAGTTTCATTAGTTAAAATTAATAAAGTATTTTTTTTATATTTAAGATAAAAAAAGCAACTTTTGATGGATGATACAATATATGGATGCAAGACCTTCCCATAAACTCACTTCAACTTAGGGCCAGCTGAAGTATAAAAAAAATAATAAATAAAAGAAGAAATATAACTGATTGAAAATCCAAGGTGGTATCTGATGTAGCATACTTAATGTCAACATTTGTATCCAATTTAGTATACTTAATTTCAATGCCGACATTAACTCCAAAGTGGTTTCCAATTTAGTATACTTAATTTTAAGACTAAAAAAAACCCCTCGAAAGTGGGATCCAATTTAGTATACTTAATTTCAAGGCCAACATAAACTCCAAAGTGGTTTCCAATTTAGTATAGTTAATTTCAATACCAACATAAATTAAAAAGTGGTATCCAATTTAGTATACTTAATTTCAAGGCCAACATTAACTCCAAGGTGGTATCCAATTTAGTGTACTTAATTTTAATATCAACATTAACTGCAAAGTGGTATCCAATTTAGTATATTTAATTTCAATACCAACATTAACTTCAAGGTGGTAGCTAATTTATTATACCTAATTTAAAGGCCAACATTAACTCTAAGAAGGTATACTCCTTTGTACTCTGATTCAGGATTATGTAGTACTAGTAGTGTTGGGAATCAGTCAGAAATTCATAATCAAAAGTCGGTTCACCTTATACAACTGATTATCGATTATAATCAGTTACTAAGAGCTAATTTTAATTTTTGTTACAGTTATATCTTTGATCAAGAGTTCAATATGTTTATAAATGTACATGAGTAATCTCTTTCAATGACATGTATACTTTAACCTGACAATAATATTACATTGTGTGTTACTTTTGTTCTACAACTTTGTTAAATGAATGCAACTTTTTATGGCTGATCAGTCATATGTAACTGAAATACTGCTACAATCTCCTGAAAGTCTTTCATTCATATTGATGTGTTTATAATTTCAAGTATAGAAGGACATGATTTTCTTGTTTGTCATTGTTTATAAATACTTGAAAAGATGTTGCAATTTAACTGAAACAAATCAACAAAATGTGTTTAAATTTATTAACTCTACAATTTAACAACTTGACCATGTAATACTGATTATATGTTCCTAATTTTGAATCATAAAGTTTTTTATTTGTAGTTGTGAAGGGATTAATAAATTTCAGGTCAACATTGGTGGCAGGGAGTTTTACTAACCTTTGTGCTTTGCATACACCTAAAAAGTAGTCTCCCTTTACACACAATCGATTATGGAGTTCACAATCGATTAACTTATTGGTTTGCTCAACCAACTGATGATCAATTATAATCGATAATCGGAACAACACTACGCAGAAGTGTACAAATCATCCATCCCAGGTCTAAGATTTTATCTAAACTCAAGGGTAATCCTTTGTACTCTTGATTCAGGATTATGCAGAAGTGTACAGTCATCCATGCCAGGTCCAAGATTTTATCCAAACTCAAAGGTTCTTTTTGCTACTTAATTCAGGATTAAACAAGTGTACAATCATCCATCCCAGGTGTGAGATTTTATCTAAACTCAAGGGTTCTTCTTGATTCAGACATACACAGAAGTGTACAGTCATTTATCCCTGATCAGATTTTAACCACTTGCCATCACATCCCGAAATACATCAATGCATATCTGAGCTGCTAAATATATTAATTGTAATATTACTTGTAACATTGTGTATTAAAATGGATATTAACTACAACTGTATTCATATAAGAATGAACGCTCTATATCATCGTCCTGAAATAATCTAAATGCAGCAGTTAAACAAACTGTGATGCATGTAAGACATGATATACAAATGTAAGACACAATGTACAATGAAGACACCATGTCTCTATCACTGTCGTGGTGGGCCATACCCCCCCACCCCAATCAACACATTAAGTTTATTTAACAACAACTTTACCTGAGAAACAAATTTGGCTGTAGTGTCACTCAGCATTTTGAGCATTGGTGTGGCATGTGCATAGAAAAGGGCAATCCTGTTGGCCATTTCATTGGAAACACAGTCCTCCTCACCATCTGCATTTTCCTGAAAGTCACAATTAAATTGTTCACTCATAAAAACATCAATGAAAATGTCCTTCAACACCTGGTGTTTGTAAAATTTGTATAATAGAATAATTAAATAATTTCCACTCACCTTGTATATAGTTAACACACATTTAGATTTGTCCAACAAAAATCACATCTAGAGAAGACATACAATGCAATTTTAAAATTGTTTATATAAAAAGTCCACTCTGAATTATCACTTATGCTCAAACTGGGATATTTTCCCATTTTGTTCCAAGATCTATTTTAAAATGTTTACTGAAATAGCTACTATCACATTTATCATCTATACTTGCTTCTTGTTGTTGTTATAGGGTTTAACGCCATTTTTCAGCACATGATAGGCTATACATGACGGCCAGTATTATTGGTGGAGGAAGAACCCGGGAAAACCCCCGTAAAGAACCACCGACCCACAAGAAGCTACTGGCAAGCTTTCCCATATAACTACATTAGCTGAATCTTAGACTTGAACCCATGCAGACGGAGGTGAGATAGCAGTGATCAGTAATGGAGAGCGCTTTAAACCACTCGGCCACTTGGGGCCCTGCTATACTTGCTTGTAAGTCGGATTCGATTGTAAATTACACAGACCCAGATCTGCCATTTCATAATGTACAGGCTGCTCTGGGTCTATGCATCTTGTATGGGTTATTCAGTTGAACAAACAACAAAGACCCTGATCTGGCTGTGCATTACATAATGACAGATTAAGGTTTAAGCTGTTTCCAATTTGAACTGACTAATCATCCCTGATATTTACGACAAGTGTACTCTCACACATTTGAATGATCCATACATTTTTTTTGGTCAAGGTTGACAGATGAAATCATGAAAAAGTCACATGGACATTCAAAACATTTTTTGATCATTTCTCTGCAATGATGGTTATAATTTTCCATGGATGGAACTAATTGTTCTCAAGTTATGTTATAAATAATTAGACAATGAAAGGCAGAGTTCTTCCATAAAGTGAAAGCAAAACTGGGCAATTAGGAAATTTTCATGGTTGATGTGGCAAAAAAGCATGAATGTTGCTACATGAATTTCTAACACTAGGCCCAAATTTCACCAACAGAACTTAAGTACATACTTATATGTAGGTTGTCAATCCAGTTATCTGATTGGCTGCAATTTAAGTCTCACTTAAAGTTGACCAATGAAATATTTTAAGTTGAGACATAACTTAAAACCTGTGTTGGTAAAATGGAGACCTTGTGGAAATGGGAAAGCAGCAATAAAATATTCATTCAAAAGCTTCAAATGACTTTAGCTTTACACCGGGGAAAAAGGATAACATATTTATTTTCTTTCTTGTAAAATAATAAATCAATTCTGCATTTAAATCTGTGCCTAACAAGCAAAAGTAAAATCAAATCTGATTAAAACTTATTACAATAATTTATTAAGACACGCCAACATGCTTGCATTTCAACAACAAAAACAAAAGGCAGATTCTGAATGGCCATGAATGTTAAAATTCATTAAGTTATGATATATCACAAGAAATATGAATCTATTAGACTGCAAAAGAGTTCTGCTAAATGAGCAAAGACCAGATTTTGACACAGTAATAACAAGGGACATAACTTTGTAAAGTAAACATTGTGGAGTCAAGATTTTTGCCAAATTAATTCATCACATGAGTAATAGTTGTCACTTTTTGCTCAACATAAAAATAATTGTTTTTCTTGTTGCATAGATGCAGAATAGGCCCTGCATGTACACTACAGAACAGAACCAGAACATTAATCCCAGCATTCTGGATATTTGATACCAACAACTGTCAACAGGTTTGGTTCTGTTGTTTATCATTCCCATGGCTAACTGAGCCTGGACCAGTGGATAAGGCACAAATGTTAATTTAATTAAGATTTTGTATCTCTAACCCTTACTAAAACAAGAGCAGAGTGGTAGAGCAGGCAGTTTTTACTCGGGCTTGGTATTGTAAGAAACACTGGTTTTTCTAGTTTATGTGAAGATTTTAGATTAATTTTACTTAAAATTGTAGGACCTTTACTTGGTGCTTGTGTGTCCTTTGAACATGAATGTAACAGGGAGTTAACATGTTCACAATATACCTGTACAGTACAGAATTCTTTATAATGACCTTTGACCTTGCATCTGATATCATGGATCAAAGATATGTCAAGATGTGCATGCATGACAAGTTTGGTTAAATCTATAAATATGTTTTAGAATAAAAACCACAGCTATTTAAGTGGCATTATTCATGGTATTATTAAGATATATCTTTAAAATAAATGTCACTGAGATGAAAAACAACTTGAAATATCAATATGATAACCATAATAAGACTTTATCAGTAACATAGTTGATATATTTTTTTTAAACCATGTGTAACAAAATATTATGTACTGCTATTGTTGAATGGAAAATCATATATCTGAAATGTTTATGATCAGATGCAGTGCAGACAATATTGTTCAAATACAAATTTCATCAAGTACACGTATGCCTTAGTAAGTACACGTATGCCTTAGTAAGTACATGTATGCCTTAGTAAGTACACGTATGCCTTAGTAAGTACATGTATGCCTTAGTAAGTACATGTATGTCTTAGTAAGTACATGTATGTCTTAGTAAGTACATGTATGCCTTTGTAAGTACACGTATGCCTTAGTAAGTACATGTATGTCTTAGTAAGTACATGTATGTCTTAGTAAGTACACGTATGCCTTAGTAAGTACATGTATGCCTTAGTAAGTACACGTATGCCTTAGTAAGTACATGTATGTCTTAGTAAGTACATGTATGTCTTAGTAAGTACACGTATGCCTTAGTAAGTACATGTATGCCTTAGTAAGTACACGTATGCCTTAGTAAGTACATGTATGCCTTAGTAAGTACATATATGTCTTAGTAAGTACATGTATGTCTTAGTAAGTACACGTATGCATTAGTAAGTACATGTATGCCTTAGTAAGTACACGTATGCCTTAGTAAGTACATGTATGCCTTAAGTACATGTATGTCTTAGTAAGTACATGTATGTCTTAGTAAGTACATGTATGCCTTAGTAAGTACACGTATGCCTTAGTAAGTACACGTATGCCTTAGTAAGTACACGTATGCCTTAGTAGCCTCCAGTCCAGTTTAGTAGATTAAAGTTCCAAATGATGGTAGAAGTTAACGTCATCATGCCGGTGATCTCCACTTGACATGAGTCAAGTTTGTTGCTTTTGTACAATTTTATTGTGTGGGTGGCAGTCATCTTTCTCAATGAAATGCTCAAATCTACACAATAATGAGAGAACTAGATTTATGTTATAAAAGAGATATTAACCAATAAATGGACCAGGGATACTTGTTGCATTTCCTGTATTTTTTCTCAATAATCAGAATATTCCTTTAATCTGTGCTGATTGCTTTCTCAATCAACCAAGAAAATAATCATCATTTTAAATATAGCCATTTACATGAATGATTTTTAGGATCGCATATCAAGGCAGCCATTTTAGGCATTGAAGTTGCATCACTGTAATAAAGAAACAAGAAGAGTGTGTTTTTTTTTAAAAAAAATATCAGTATCTACATTCATAAGGAAAATAGAGTATTCTGTGAGATGTCCTTTACTGAAAACCTCATGTCAATGGTCTAATAAGTAATAGTGACAACAAAACAATAACAACAGGATAATATGACCATCCTTAAACGAGGAAAAGAGATAAGAAAAGACTTTGTGTCACCGAGGCCATCATACTGGATATCCGAGCTGGCCCAATTTATTATTTAGAACTAATTAGATATTAACAAAATGGTCACCATGGCAGAATGTTCAAATTCTGTTCAGCATTTTTTGTTTCATTTTTGTCACAAGAAACCTTTAAGCGAAAATCCCAAGTTACAATATTTATTCTTTCAAGAAAAGTAATGACAAAAAGATTTTCCAGATGGTCACAATGGACATAAAACTGGTGGTCCAATCAGTACAACCATTTAGAACATCTATTAAGAAGTGTTTTTGTCATGTCACTACAACTATACAAACAGAAGTAACAATAACAGATTTTCAAGGAGGCCACCTTACTGGTTTAAATGTCACCATTCTCATATGTATGAACTACATATCAACGGAAATCTTTTGGTGAAACCCCCATGTCCCCACAAGCATCCATTTTTGTTGTTGTTGTTGTTGTTGTTGTAGGGTTTAATGCCATTTTTCAGCACATGATAGGCTATACATGGTGGCTAGTATTATTGGTGGAGGAAGAACCCGGGAAAATCCCCGGAAAGAATCAATGACCCTTAAGAAGCTACTGGCAAGCTTTCACACATAACTACATTAGCCGAATCTTAGACTCGAACCCATGCAGACAGAGGTAAGATGGCAGTGATCCGTAATGGAGAGCGCTTTAGACCACTCGGACACTCGGGGGCCCACCATCCGTTTTGGAGAAGCAGCTATAATACGATTTTCAACATAGCCACCATGCTGGCCATTACTGGATGCTAGATTAGCACCAAACATAATATGATTCTCTTTAGGCGACAAACACATGTCCTATATAAGAAGTACCATACATATTTGCTTATAAGTCCAACTGCAAACTGCACAGACTGGGATCTGTAGTCACATAATGCAATGACAAATCTGGGTCTATACAGTTTGATAAGAGTAATGAGCAGAACAACATAGACACTGATCTGCTGGTCACATAAAGGAATGGCAGACCAGGGTCTATGTTTTTTGCAGTCAGACTGGAATTATAAGTGAGCACATATGGTAGGGATCACAAGACATGGTGGCCATATTGTAGGACAGACTGTTACCTTTTCCATTTAAACATATAAGCAATAATGTTGCTGTTATTCATTTTATACTTTGCTCAATGAAACTAATAGGTTTATACCAAGAAGACTAGAAAAAGACTGGCATTCACAAAAAATTATTTGTATTATGATGTTTTCTTTTTAAGATTACTCTAAATCTGTTTCTTAGTCACCCAATTGTCTATAACTACAACTATAACAATGAAATATTGGGGATGTAATTAGCATGTACATAAATTTACATAAAATAAAAGCATTGATTTCTAGGTCAATATAACATATCTTCCAGCATCCGCAGAAAATCATAGTCATGTAAAGTTTTGCAAAGACAAAGGTTTCGCTGTTTTATTTGTTTGTCTTGTCTTTGGAAAAGACTCATTAGGAGTCGAAAGTGCTTAGGCTAGTTCAATACTAGTTTCGTAGTCAGTATCTTAATCAATCCCTTGCTGGATCCAATGCACTTAAAATGACTGTTATTTTTTACCATATGATTTGTATGTATATGTATATGATTTGTATGTATATGTATATGTATTTATATATATATGTATGTATATATATATATATATATATATATATATATATATATATATATATATATATATATATATATATATATATATATCAATGTACTGTTGTTCTTTCTAGCCAGACATACTTATATATTGTGAAATGGTGGCATGCTGTTCTATTAAAGGACTTTGCAGAAACATACATGTATACTCAACTGCAGTGCAGTGGTAGGTGTTAGGAAGTTAAAGGGATAAACACACAAGTAAAACTTAACTACACAGTTCCTGCATTGACTTTGAAATACAATCATAATGAACCTAAAATGAAAACTTTAAACATTTTCCCATAATTTGCAACAAAAAGATATATATATATATATATATATATATATATATATATATATATATATATATATATATATATATAAAATAATCAGTAAATCTGGATAAAAAAATAATTTAACAAGGTCAAGGGCATGCAATATTAACATGCAAAAGTGACATCTAATTCAAGATTCCTTTCAACAAGGGACACATACAAATGCCAACTTCAAACTAAACCTTTTTCCCAAAACATTTCCACAAATCAGCAGCCCAGGGTAAAACATTTTTTAATAAAAGTTGGAATAGACCTAGAATTTGACATAAATGTATGTGTAGCCACAAACGCTATTTGATAAAGAATTTTAGTAGTCCTCCTAAGTCTTGAATATTCCTTCCCATCCCACAAAATACTGACTGGTAACAACTTGAATTTTACTAGCCATCAAACTATTGAAATTAGGAAAACTATTAGTCTGGCAGGAAATTTACTAGCTTTGGGCTAGTCCACAACCAATAATTTTGAGCCAGGGCATTGAGCTGGGTACCATGAATGATTTTGTAGTCAAGTATATTGCAGTATTTCTGAACGTACTGTGACATGTATCATCATAACTGCATTAATATAAGGGACCAACAATTTAATGTTCTGCCACGGTTTTTAAAATTATTCCACATGTTCATTTTACGCAGGAAAAGATCTCTCTGATTTATTTGTTTACAACAAAATCATTCTATATCATTTATCATTACATCATTTGAAGAAACAAAATCTTGAGCGAAAAAAAAATGAAATATCACAGCTCAAAATAAAATCATAGCACACATTAGCCCTGAAAATGAAATATTCAGTACCTTGTAGTAGATGAATTTGCCATGTGTTAATTGTTGTACAATTTGTAATCTAAACTGTAACTAAAGTGTGACAATTAAGTTTAGATGACAAATGTCAAATATGTGATTAATGGATCTGAAGTCAATTATATTTCTAATGTTCAAAATTACTTTAGTGATAAACATAACTCTTTTGCAATTAATAATAAAAGTAGTAATAATAATATTTTGAATTATTTTGTCATGATAAATGAAAACATGCTGTTAAATAGTCAATTTGTAATAAGATTACTCATTCCTTGCTGATGGAAAATACTCATGTACCATGAAAAAGCATCGTGGAACGTACTAAAGGGAGAAAAGAAATACCATGGTAAACTGGTACAATGGTAATAATGTCCAAAGCAAATGGCGTGAATGTTATTTACCACTATTGAATGCACAGTTCCTTCCAGAAATAAATAAAAATACCACAAATAAAAACTTAAACCAGCTAAAGCAATAAAAATATCACAAATAAAAACTTAAACCAGCTATGTAGATAGAGTAAACTTTACGCAAACTTTTCCCAATAAACTGCAATATCAGAATTGTTAGGTAAAAAAAAGTATTGAATAAGTAGGGGCACATGCTTTTGAGAAATAAAAGTAGATCTTTTTCTTCCTAAAAACCAAAAACAAAGCCTAAAACACAAATTTAATTTAGGGAACAAACCTTAAACGCAAACTTTAACCCCAAACTGTTCTTCATGAACTGCAAATAAAATCAATGAAATCAGGTAAATAAAGTATAAGAAAGGACATATAAATTGAAATCCATACTTCTCTATGTGAACCATTAACAAACTCATAAGCAGAAACTTTAACACGTCTGTGTGCATATATATATATATATATATATATATATATATATATATATATATATATATATATATACATATATACATACACACACACACTATCTTACAGGTCAGGTCCATTGCATTGACCAAGACCTTACAGCATATTCTATGATGGCAGATCTATGTCTGTGCACTTTGCAGTTGGACAAGACAAATAAGCAAGTAATTATGGGAAGCTTTACTATCATTTGCACAAGCAAGCTAGTAAGAAAAACTAGATATATATTGTGCAATGAAAGTGTCCTACTTCGTTAGCCATTCTTTTCCTACTCTGTGTCCGCCTGTAGTAGCTGAAGTCATTCTGCATCACTGGGTTTGTCATCTAAAATGAAGAGAAGACAGCTGATAAAGTGTGGCACTTAAATTTGGAGATTTTATACATGAAATTGTTAACAATATTAATTAGTACATAAAACTGACCTTTAGGTGTTCTCAGGGGACTTTTGTAAAATTATGACTTTCAATGGTAATAGATGGGTAGGAGTGCCAACAAATAACCATCTGTAACTTGAGGTTGTTAGAATTTACAACATCAATGACCTAACCTCCTAACTGGACCCCAGGTAACTTTACTAAGTCTTGGAATACATGGAACAGCCTATTTACCAACCAGCAATAAATTTACAGGAAATAAATAAATAGAACAGTAATAACTGACGGAAAATGAAAGCCTATTTAAATGAAATGAAAATTTCAAAGATTCATCCATTCTTTTCTTTGAGAAAAGAATGCTGCTTTATTAATGAAAAATGTTCTACAAATGTAACCAATATTCATTCTGAATTTCTCTGTAACTGATGATTTCATTGGTATTCACCACTCCGGTGGCCTAGTGGTTAGAGAGTCTGCCTTGGAAGCGGGAGGTTGTGGGTTCAATACCCAGCCAAGTCATACTAAAGACTTATGAAAATGGTACTAACAGCTACCTTGCTTGGTGCTCAGTATTAAAAGGTTAGTGTTAGGACTGGTCGGCCTGGTGTCAGGATAATGTGACTAGGACATCATGCTACATGTCTGCGGCATGATGCCCCAGTGCTAGACATCACTATAAACTGCATCACTGCAGACCTCGTAGCGATGTGACTGAGAAATTGTTAAAGCTACGTTTAAAAAAAAGTAAAAGCCAAAGCCATGAATAAAAAATTCCCAATCAAACAAAACAAATCATTGGTATTCAACAATTCCTTATGAGAAATCAGCCAAAATACCTATTGCTACTGATATACATAGGCTATTAGACAAGTTCCTTAAGGAAGTTAGCCACTAATACTTGATAACTCTGACACAAATAGACAGTTCACTGGGGAAGTCAGCCAAAACACCTACTGCCACTGATAACTTTTGCCCTTTCCAGCTAAACAATTAAAAAATTTGGCCGTTAATTTAGATAACCTGGGGGAAATCCATCTTAAATCGTCAACCATTGTGTCAACTGTCCCTGAGATACCACTGCATATTGCATTATTCAACACACATCAGTAAGACCATCAGAAAAGCGCACAGAAATAGTTAATTTTATCAATGATCAGAATATCAATGTCTTCTTCCTGATAGAAACATGGCTAAAAACATCCAGCAATGAGCCCAAATGCGCAGATTTAACACCCACCAGTTACTCCATCAAGTGGTTACCCCGCAACTCTCGTGGAGGTAGAATTGCTGTCACCACAAAGAATTCCATGATAAAATGTCTTAAATACAACACAACCTTCAATTTTTGCATATAATGTTTGAACTAGTCCAAACAACACTCACAATGGAACAAAGGTCAGTCCAATTTTTCTGCCTCTATCGCCATCCTAGTGAAAAGCAAGCTGACTGAATCTCTCTTTTTGGAGCAGTTTCTGAATCTTCTGGAGTAAGGAAATTTGATAGGTGGCAACCTGATTATTCTTGGAGAATTCAACTTTCACTTTGACTGTCCTGGAAGCTTGTACACATCAAAACTCCTAGATTCCATTTATGTTTTCAACCTTATACAGTCAGTTAACAACCCACCCATAAACAAGGTCACATTTTAGACTGGATCCTTCATAGACCTGATGATACTATTATGAAATCCACCCTTGTATCCCACGAACTTGCATCAGATCACCTCTGCACTATATGGCATCTTGACATATCAGTCCCTAACCCTCCACCTTTATTGCTACTAAGAGAAACCTCCGTAAGATAAATAGAACCAAACTAATGCATGACATCCAAGCAATCCTAACAACTTTCTTACCTCCTTCAGCAGAACAACTAGATAACTGCCCGCATTCATTGCTTAAAAAACATGCCCCAGCCACCAAGTGCAGAGTATCAATTCAAAAATTGTTCTCCGTGGTATAGCAGTATTAGGGACCATCTTTGCACTGCTAAAAGACATCGCCGTAAAGCAGAGAGGCTTTCACTTTCCACCAGACTATTCATAAACATATATATGAAGAACGTCACAAACATAGTCCATTTAGCCAAATTATCCCACTACAGTACTAAGATCATGGAGAGTTTCAGCTGCAAAAAGCTCTTTGAGATAACTAACGAACTAATGTCAAGGAACAAATGCACACCACTTCCAACAACCTTTTCTCCAGTAGACCTTCCAGACCTATTTGCAAATTTCTTCTGTGACAAAGTACAAACCATTAGAGACACACATGACAACACAATTTCAATTGACTTGTCATCACCATACAGTTGCGATACAGAATTTCAGCAACAACCATCAGGAGCATTTGAATCAGTCTCTATGGATTTAGTTTGGACAATCGTGACGAAAAGTGCACAAAAGTAATGTGAACTTGATACAAATTCCAACATCATTGCTGCTTGAGTGCTTAGACCCAATATGGCCATAACTAACTGATGTTATTATTATCTCTCTCATCCAGGGAATTCCCATCATTTTTCAAACTGCCGTTATAAAGCCTATGCTGAAGACACCAACACTTGACCATAATGATTTCAAGAACTACCGCCCAGTTTCTAATCTCCAGTTCATATAAAAAATCTTAGAAAAAGTTGTTGTAACCCAACTTGTATCTCGTTTGAATTCAAAAAATCTTTTTAGCAATATACAGTCTGCATATAGCCCTTGCCATATTACTTAAACTACTTTTCTGAAAGTAGTTAATGACTTTCTACTCTGGATAGCGGACAAGGCACATTATGATTCAAATGTCATAGACAAGACATAGGATATCTGGGTACACTGTCATGATGCAGCTGTCATTGGCAAGACACAGGATATCTGGGTACACTGTCATGATGCAGCTGTCATTGGCAAGACACAGGATATCTGGGTACACTGTCATGATGCAGCTGTCATTGGCAAGACACAGGATATCTGGGTACACTGTCATGATGCAGCTGTCATTGGCAAGACACAGGATATCTGGGTACACTGTCATGATGCAGCTGTCATTGACAAGACACAGGATATCTGGGTACAATGTCATGATGCAGCTGTCATTGGCAAGACACAGGATATCTGGGTACACTGTCATGATGCAGCTGTCATTGGCAAGACACAGGATATCTGGGTACACTGTCATGATGCAGCTGTCATTGACAAGACACAGTATATCTGGGTACACTGTCATGATGCAGCTGTCATTGGCAAGACACAGGATATCTGGGTACACTGTCATGATCCAGCTCTCATAGGCAAGACACAGGATATCTGGGTACACTGTCATGATCCAGCTATCATTGGCAAGACACAGGATATCTGGGTACACTGTCACGATGCAGCTGTCATTGGCAAGACACAGGATATCTACATACAATGACTAATGATGACCTTAACATGAACAAAGTTTCATGGGAATCCACTGAAAACAGAGAATATAGTTGTGTTCATGCAATACATCCGGCTCCAAATCACAAGTGTCAATAACTCTAACAGAAGTCATCGAAACAGAGTAATTTCTCAATATGAGTATCTTTGCCAGAAGTTGTATTTACAAGATTCAATCATACACTTTTAAAAATGGACAATGACTTGATAAAATTGCAAAAGCAAAATTTTTGTCAAAATGCACATTGCAGGTGATGACAATAATACAGACCAAGTTTCATGTGATTAAAAGACTGATTAGTTGTGTTAACGAGATGATGTTACATAAAGTTAGAAGACATAAAAGAATAATTACTCAGATTAAGTGATTTGTCAATAACCAGGTCATAACTGATCGCCATAAAATGTAGGTATAATGTTTAACTAATTAAAAAAATCTTTGACTAGTTGTGTTCATAAGCTCTGTCCTTGTGCAAATTTTAATATTTCTATTGCAAATATAATGAGTTTAAAGTAATGAAACTATTTTTCCTATTCAGTTGCTGATAAAAAAAGGGCAATAACTCTTATAAAAATTGCAGGAAAACCATGATTTGTTGATGTTCGCATCTTTAGGTGATGATTGAAACATTTACCAAGTTTCATAGCAATCAATAAACAATTGTGTGACTAATTACAAAATTAAAACTGTTATACACTATTAACTACAATGACAGTACTGTATATACATGTATTTGTTTATTAGTCCAGTCAAATAGCAAATAACAAAGAACCAAACTTGTCATCAAAATGCACTTGCAGATTAGGGTCTATATTTTTTTGCTCTAATGATTACTGCTAACAAACTGCACAGAACATTAATGCACCAGCAGATCTGGATTTGTGCAGGTTGCAATTGGATTCGTCCCATGAAAACATGCAGTAATTAAAACTGTAGACTATTTGTTCTTTTTATCTGCATCGTTTTGCAACCATCTTGAGATTCTTCAGCAATAAAAAGATTTTAAATTAGCTGCTGTAGATTTCAGATTGGCACCATTCTTATTTAGAACCAACAAGACATCACAAGACAACAAGACATCACAAGAAGTGTTCTGGTAGTCCATGTTGATACAACTTTCCATTTTTGGAGAAGTACTAATATGAAGATTTTTAAGAAGGCTGTCATGGTGGCATTATTAGATACCAGAGTGACACAATTTCCTTTTAGGACCAATTAGACACCACAAGATGTCTTTGTGAAAGTACAATATCAATGTGAATGTATTAATCTCTGGGACTTTGCCTCCTATGCATAGCTGCCAACACCGGAGTACAAAAATACTGACTACTTGTGAAAAAAATGCTGATTTTCAGGAACAAATACTAGTTTTTAAATTTTTAATGCATATGTAACTATTTACAACATAAACAACTATTGGTAAAGTAGGGCAGTGCCATATGTAATTATTTAATGTCAAAGTTGTACGTGTTACACACTTGTACCTTCTGGACAGACACCATGATCCATTTGGGTGCCCATTCAGAAGGTGCAAGAGAGCAACACTCAGACACAGGCGGTTCTTTATTTTTCTTTCAAACATCAATTCCAATATACTTTCAGTGATGATCTCTGTGATGTGATTTTCTTATTGAACTGTTTTCGTTCAAGCGTAAGAGTTATCCTTTACAATTATAATGTCTGGAAAACGTGTGCAAAATTTATTGAAAGCAACACTAGTAACTGATTGATGATGGCTTATTTCTAAAAGAAATTTAATAAATCGAATTTTGATCGAATTACATTAGGGTTCTCTCTGGTATTAATATACACCGTAAGTTTAGGTTGAGCTGTGTATGATGAAGCAGATGTTTATTAGCTTTTTCGTTCTCTTGTATTTCATGGGCGCCTCCTTGTCCAATAGCGAAATCAGATTACACAATTTGCAAAACGTCAAGTTTTCTCCTTTAATATATCGTTTCACAAATCTACACAAGATGGCACAATTGTCTTTCCAGTTGTTTCCTTCCCTTTTTCTTGTAGAATATTCTGAATATTCCGCTTTCCTATTTAACATGATTAGAAGTTAAATATTACGAAGACGAGATACAGTGACTGCGGTAACTATTTGTGAAATCTAATATGGCGGATAACAACAGGCATGGTAGCCTTGATTTTAAATGAACCAATGTATTGTAGAACTGTATTCCTATATACATGTGATACATTCTATCAAAATAGAATTGAGTGGCCAATCTCAACTACAAATTATAAAAGGACTTTTGTAAAAAAAAATTTCAACAGAAAAAATTAATTTTCGCAAAAAAATTGTACATCTGTATTCAGGTCCAGAATACGGAAAAAAGGGACAGTTGGCAGCTATGCCTGTGCCCTCACCATTGGTTCATCTCCAAAGACTCATTGCTTACTTGTTTATGGAATGTTCCAGAAGACTAGTGGCAGTGGTTAGAGCATCCACCATAGACATGGTAGGTCACGGATTCAAAATCCGGTTTAGTCATACCAAAGACTTATAAAAATGGTACTAACAGCTAGCTGCCTTGCTAGGTGCTCAGCATTAAGAGGTTAGTGTTAGAACTGGCTAGCCAGGTGTCAGGATTATGTGACTGAGAGGGACATCATGCTACATGTTTGTGGCATGATGCCCTAGTGCTAGACATCATTATAAACTGCTACACTGCAGACATCGTAGTGATATGACTGAAAATTTGTTGAAGCTACATTAACTTCTAAATCACACACGCACATGCCTGCTTGTTTATGCTTGACCTCAAATGACATGACAGCCACTGATAACCCATATGATACATATTCCTATATAAAGTTTCCTCACTAAATTTCATTCATTTCAATGCTGACTCCCGCACACACCATTCCTTTTCCCTGCTATGGGATGCTGCCACAAAAAAAAACCACACTGAAAATAATACACCTTTGTTGCTCACAGTTACCATGTAAACAGAATTTTACCATGTTTAGTGAATTTACGATTCGTGCTAATGTACAGAAATGATTGTTGGTCTTTACCTTGAGGTCATCAAACTTGAGGACAAAGTCTAGAATGACTGCAAACTGCTTGAACAGAGCCTGCTGGGTCTCTAGATGCTGATTAGGTGTCAGGTCTTTGGAACACAAGGCCTCTAGCAATATGGGAACATTATTTTCTGAAAAATAGGTAACTATATTTAAGTTTGTAGTACATGTATGCCCTCAAAAGTCAAAACCAAGAAAGTTTAATAATAAAGATGAAGAATACTCTGAATAGCACATTATACACCTGCCAGGTGTTTAAATGATAATTTCGGTTTGCATTCAATATTTTGCTGGATTTAAAATGTCTAAACTGGAAATTATGTGTTTTCAAGGTCAAAAGGCTGAAAATTACATGTGATGAAGGTCAACTTTCAAGGGGTTTTCCCCATCTAAAAAAAGAGCCTTAATATGTATAATATGATGGCCAGCTTTTCCTCATGGATTGCCTTCTTTCTCAAAGAATAAAATGAACTGGATATGGGTTAATTAAAGATACTAAAAAAACATGAGGCCCAAGTGGGAATAAGATAGCTCATCACATTCACATTCAGCTAAAGACAAATTTGAAATTAACAATTTGCAGATTAAACCAGGTTCAGCATTGGGGGTAATGAGGATTCTATTTAACTTGGGGACCGACTGTGTGGAGTGGGGGTAATAAGGATTGCATTTAACTTGGGGACCGACTGTGTGGAGTGGGGGTAATGAGGATTGTATTTAACTTGGGGACTGACTGTGTGCAGTGGGGGTAATGAGGATTGCATTTAACTTGGGGACTGACTGTGTGGAGTGGGGGTAATGAGGATTGCATTTAACTTGGGGGACTGACTGTGTGGAGTGGGGGTAATGAGGATTGCATTTAACTTGGGGACCGACTGTGTGGAGTGGGGGTAATGAGGATTGCATTTAACTTGGGGACCGACTGTGTGGAGTGGGGGTAATAAGGATTGCATTTAACTTGGGGACCGACTGTGTGGAGTGGGGGTAATGAGGATTGCATTTAACTTGGGGACTGACTGTGTGGAGTGGGGGTAATGAGGATTGCATTTAACTTTGGGACCGACTGTGTGGAGTGGGGGTAATGAGGATTGCATTTAACTTGGGGACCGACTGTGTGGAGTGGGGGTAATGAGGATTGCATTTAACTTGGGGACCGACTGTGTGGAGTGGGGGTAATGAGGATTGCATTTAACTTGGGGACTGACTGTGTGGAGTGGGGGTAATGAGGATTGCATTTAACTTGGGGGACTGACTGTGTGGAGTGGGGGTAATGAGGATTGCATTTAACTTGGGGACTGACTGTGTGGAGTGGGGGTAATGAGGATTGCATTTAACTTGGGGACCGACTGTGTGGAGTGGGGGTAATGAGGATTGCATTTAACTTGGAGACTGACTGTGTGGAGTGGGGGTAATGAGGATTGCATTTAACTTGGGGACCGACTGTGTGGAGTGGGGGTAATGAGGATTGCATTTAACTTGGGGACTGACTGTGTGGAGTGGGGGTAATGAGGATTGCATTTAACTTGGGGGACTGACTGTGTGGAGTGGGGGTAATGAGGATTGCATTTAACTTGGGGACTGACTGTGTGGAGTGGGGGTAATGAGGATTGAGATTTGTGTCAGAAAAATGCTTGAAAAAAACCCAACATTTTTCATGATTTGTAGAGAGAACAGAACTTTTTACTTCCAATATATTATAAGTTCAAATAATTAAATCATCTTGTAGTACAAGAAAGAACAAATAATTCTGGTCCTAAAGAGATTTCTACTCCCTTGTTTCCCAAACAGTCATTCCATTAGCAGAAAGTTTCTTGTCTTCAAAGATAATGCTACTATATAGATGATGAAACAAATTTTAAAACTTTATTTTTAAAGAATGACATAACTTCCATTTAACTGGGAGATGTGAAAACATATTTTCTACCTGGTTGCTATGGAAGCCATCAAAAACAAATCTAGACCAAAAATATTCCCAAACATTTGATTAAAAGTAGCTGTTTTGTTAGACGTCAAAATATAATTTTTGATCTGGTTGTTATGGAAACAAAGATCATGTCACTCAAAGTTCATGCATAACAGATACAAAATTAACAATGTATGAAATAGTATGTGTTTGTCTCACTTTCTCTAAGTTCGCAGCAGTTGGAAAACTCTTCAAATTCTTAATCTATTTCAAAATAAATTCATACAAGTTCTTTTATATCAAAGTTTGTGTTATACAGTATTTATTAAACTTTATTTTAAAACAAATCTTCAGAAAATCAGTGTGTCTGCATGCCATTCCTGTTTATGCATTATCATCCAGGGGTTGTCAAATCACGATATGTACGGTATTTTGATGGGCTACCCCTTCTGTAGTATCCCAGAATTTTTTGGGGAAACCCTTATTTTTCTTTTGATAAACATTTCATTTGGTTAAAAAAGGATGGTAGCCAAAGAATGCTCAAGTCATTCATGATTTGGAATATCTTCTTAAACCAATGAATATATCTAAAGTCATTCATGTTTGGTGTAACTTCTTAAACCAATGAATATATCTAAAGTCATTCATGTTTTGGAATATCTTCTTAAACCAATGAATATATCTAAAGTCATTTATGTTTGGTGTATCTTCTTAAACCAATGAATATATCTAAAGTCTAGGGCTGTCAACAGGTACCCAGGTACTCGGGTACCTGACCGTAGTGAAAGACCCGGGTATTGAAAATTAATGAGGAGTACCCGTACCACAAAAACGAATTGTCGACAACACTATCAAAATATCATATATCATCAGCAGCACACTGGTCTGAGTAGTCAGAGTTTCCTCTGACCCTTGCCACCCCATGTTTTGATATTTGGACATTGTTAGGGTCAGAGCGCATTTCCTATCAAAAAGTTGGAATTCACCGACACCATTTGATGTCAGCATGGGTAGCAGCTTATATGCCGGCCCAGCAAACTTGAACGATCTTTTATCGAGATATACCAGCATGAAATCGATAGGAATATGACTTATTTTCTCAAAAATCATGAGCATAGCATTTGTTTGCATTTAATCTGCTGAAATTTGTTCTGGATCTGGCTATTTGCATTTCTAGTAACGTGACTACACAAATCTCGCAACCTAGGTCATACAGTCACGTGATATCGACAATAAGCAAATTTC
This sequence comes from Unio pictorum, assembly GCA_030141615.1. Lineage (NCBI taxonomy): Eukaryota > Metazoa > Mollusca > Bivalvia > Unionida > Unionidae > Unio > Unio pictorum. The sequence continues at coordinate 63,748 of JARLTB010000267.1, forward strand.
CAAAAGTTGTTGTACATATATAATTTGGACATATTATACAGTAGCCACATAAATAAATATAGTCTGTTCTCTCACTATGCCATATAGATGCTATAAATAGAATTCGTGGGAAAGTAGAACACGGTTTGCTATAAATAGAACATGTTACTGTAGGACAGTACAAGTCCACGGACATGAGTACTCTTATATTGTAGTTACATAAAGTGGTCTTTCCTAAAATACGGTCTGTGGGATTAATGTAATGTTAATATAAACGAGATTTTTGGAAGGTGGATATACCGAAAAAGCGTAATCCATATACATTTATGCGTAACGCGTAATTTAGTGGGAAAAAAATTTTGCTCAAGGGTTGTATGTCTTTCATGTTTTAACGAGTACCCAGGTACCCGTTAAACTGCGCAATGGGTACCCGGGTATGTTTTCCTTGGTTTTTGACAGCCCTACTAAAGTCATTCATGTTTGGTGTATCTTTTTAAACAAAAGGAAGATATCAGATAACATTTGGCCAAATGTGATGAACCATACTCATTTCAATGAAGACAAGTAACCCCAACCATGATAAATGACCTTGACTTTGGAAACTGGGTTATAAAAGTGAGTCATGTGACATGATCTGTGGTTTTAATGCATGAAGTTCCATCTCACTATTACTATCCTTGAGAATTTCTGAGCAGAAACCATGACTCAAAATAAATAATTATGATCTATGATCTTAACTTTGTTGAAAATACCATAAAAAATAAATTACACATTCTGATGTCATGATTTAAAGACAAGTTTTATTACACAACATCTGATCTTGATGATAGAACTATGCTGCTTATAAACACAACTAGCACAAAATATGTGATCTAGACATGCCTTTACAGCATGTAATGTTTCATTCTGCGATCTTCTACAGCCTAAATCCTTGGCAAACAGTTTGGATACACAAATAAAATGACATTGACCTGAGATCTGGCTGTGCATACAAGTCCAGGAAAGTGCTCAGCAACAAGAGGAACTCATGATATTTGGCTATACCAAGTTTTATGTTACTTTGCTTAACAGCTTGATACCTACACAGTAATGTCAACCTTTGGCCATGAAGACAGAATTGTGACGGAGGTAAACCTGAAATGCTCGTCTTCCATGTATGTAAGAGTTTACCAATTTTCATACCACTAATTCTACCAATATTAGAGGTACAGCTAGCACACATCAACTTTCAGATCACCTACAATACTTTTCAAAAACTATCCCAAAGGATCATAATAATGCTCTCTTTCAATTAATGAGGTATTTGGATCCATAACAACTGACCATGCTATGTGCTGAATTATGAGAACCAATATACGTATACATACGGAACAGTAATATATTGAGAATAACATACTATTCTGAACTGCAGTGTATCTGGCACTATCAAAGTATGTTAAATAATGGTGTTTTGAAAAGTAAATTACGGAAATGAAGATACAAGACCAAGTTTCACCTTGTTTTCTTTTGATCCATATTGCTATACATCGGTATGATTTTGCTAATGGGGTTCATAGTGGTATCACATTAAAGCTATATGATACGCGTTACTGCACAGGAAAGATGTATAATTTTAAACCATTGTGCAAATCTAAAGACTATAAAATCCTATCTAACAGCGCAAGGAAAGACAACCTTATCATACCCCACAATTTATCTAAAGACAACCCAATCATATCCCACAACTCAATCGAAAGACAACCCAATCATATCACACAAGCAATATAAAGACAATCCAATCATATCCCACAACTCATCTAAAGACCACCTCCAATCATAACCCACAACCCATCTAAAGACCACCCCCAATTATATCCCACAGCCCATCTAAAGACAACTCCCAATTATATCCCACAGCCCATCTAAAAACAACCCAATCATATCCCATAATTCATCTAAAGTCAACCCAATCATACCACATGGCCCATCTAAAGACAACCCAATCCTCCCACATGGCCCAACTAAAGACAACCCAATCATATCCCACAACTCATCTAAAGACAACCCAATCATATCCCATAATTCATCTAAAGATAACCCAATCATATCCCACAATTCATCTAAAGTCAACACATTCATATCACACAGCCAATATAAAGATAGCCCAATTATATCCCATAATTCATCTCAAAACAACCCAATTATATACCACAACTCATCTAATAAAACAACCTAATCATATCCCACAATGCATCTAAAGACAACCCAATCATATCCCATAACCCATCTAAAGACAACCCAATCATACCACATGGCCCATCTAAAGACAACCCAATCATATCCCACAACTCATCTAAAGACAACCTAATCATATCTTGAATTGAGACGCATCAGTTCCATTCGTAAATATCTTTCTGTTGATGCCACTAAAACACTTGTGTGTTCATCAGTACTTTCAAGACTGGACTATTGTAACTCAATTCTGTCTGGTTCATCACAATATTTACTCCAGAAACTTCAAAAAGTTCAAAACACAGCTGCACGGATTATCTTTAGAGTACTTCGATCAGAGCACACCTCACCACTGCTCTGTACCATACACTGGCTATCAATTTGATACAGAATCAAGCACAAAATTTGTTCTCTGTGCTATATTTCAATGACAGACTCCAGTCCAACATACCTATCCAGCCTCACCCATGTGTATACACCAGCTAGATCCTTATGCTCTTCTTCTGATAATCGTATACTCATTGGTGATAACAAAGTCATATGGACAACATTCGTTTGCATACCAGGACTCGGTGATGTGGAACGAATTGCCCATTGAAATTAGACACAAAGACACCGTGGTCCCTTTTAAGAGTGCTCTCAAGACTCACCTGTTTCGACTTCAGGGACAAACTTAGCGACCTAATCATGTTTTGTATCTTATATATTTTCTGCATGTTTTTATGTTTTCCAATTTCATTGTTTTTGTCATTTGTTGTTCTGTAGTGTAGTCATTATCATTATTGATGGTGTAAAGCGCTTAGAGCTTTTAAAGATTAGGTGCTATACAAAGTCGTCATTATTATTATTATTATTATTATTATTATATCCCACAACCCATCTAAAGACAACCCAATCATATCAAACAGTAAATCTAAAGACAACCCAATCATATCTCACAATTCATATAAAGACAACCCAATCACATTTAACAATTCATCTAAAGACAACCCAATCACATTTAACAATTCATCTAAATACAAACCAATTTAATCACACGACCCATTTAAAGACAACCCAATCATATCCCACAAGCCATCTAAACAGAACAATCATTTCCCACAGGCCATCTAAAGACCACCCTCAATCCTATCACACAGCCAATCTAAAGACAACCCAATCATATCCCACTATCATACTAGCAACCCAATCATAACCTAAATTCTATCTAAAGACCACCCTCAATCATATCACACAACCCAACTAAAGACGACTCAATCATATCTCACAATCATATCTAGCAACCCAATCATATCCAACATCATATAATGACCACCCCAATCATATTATACCACATGAAGAAATTACGACAGAACTTTAAATACTGAAAGTGCTATGGGATTAAACATTTTCAGCTTTGGATGCTTTAAGTTTTCAATGAAAAAGAGATCTTACACAAGGACTCAGAAAGTCATGCTTGTGGTACTGAGTCTGTGAGTAGCTGATGATAAAGTCACAAGGATTTATGGTAATTTATTCATAAAAATACTAAATGCAGCAAAGTACTGTACTTACCTAATTTTAGTGAAAATTCGTAATATTTTTTGAGTTGTGAAACTAAGGGTAAGACAGCGTGCCATGCTTTTTCTTGCAAGTCTTCATCTTTAGGCGAGGAAATAGCCTGCAAAAAAAGAAGCAAAATCACATTGGAAAACAGAAATGTATCTGGCTAATATTCATCAAATTACCACTTCATCACACAAATACATACACACACACAAAGTAAATGTTTGCACTCTATATTGCCAACATTTCAAATGGTGATCAAATTTTTCAGATGACAATAAGAGATAACTTCTCCTGATTATTTAGGATAAAGTGGACACCATCTGAATTGAAAGCTGAATGTGATAATGATATGATATGGTAACATGTACAATTTGGTAATATTACAGTGATGATGATATGATTATATGGTAAGATGTACACTGGGTACATTACAATGTGATGATATCATGATATGGTAAGATGTACACTGAGTACATTACAATGTGATGATATCATAATATGGTAAGATGTACACTGGGTACATTACAATGTGATGATATCATGATATGGTAAGATGTACACTGAGTACATTACAATGTGATGATATCATGATATGGTAAGATGTACACTGGGTACATTACAATGTGATGATATTATGATATGGTAAGATGTACACTGAGTACATTACAATGTGATGATATCATGATATGGTAAGATGTACACTGAGTACATTACAATGTGATGATATCATGATATGGTAAGATGTACACTGAGTACATTACAATATGATGATATCATGATATGGTAAGATGTACACTGGGTACATTACAATGTGATGATATCATAATATGGTAAGATGTACACTGGGTACATTACAATGTGATGATATCATGATATGGTAAGATGTACACTGAGTACATTACAATGTGATGATATCATGATATGGTAAGATGTACACTGAGTACATTACAATGTGATGATATCATAATATGGTAAGATGTACACTGGGTACATTACAATGTGATGATATCATGATATGGTAAGATGTACACTGAGTACATTACAATGTGATGATATCATGATATGGTAAGATGTACACTGAGTACATTACAATGTGATGATATCATGATATGGTAAGATGTACACTGAGTACATTACAATGTGATGATATCATGATATGGTAAGATGTACACTGAGTACATTACAATGTGATGATATCATGATATGGTAAGATGTACACTTGCAATGTGATGATATCATGATATGGTAAGATGTACACTGAGTACATTACAATGTGATGATATCATGATATAATAATTGTAAAATATACACTGGGCACACTGCAGTGTGATGATATCAATAATAATAATATCACAGTGTCAATGTAACTAAAATGTTTACATTTAAGCAAGTCAATGATGGAATGTAGATTTTAAAAATTCATTTTCTTTTGAAGTCAGAAAAATAAGGTATGTGGATAGTGATTTTGGTCTCCAAACAATGAGTTATTACACAGCATACAAAGAATGAGACAAAAAACATAATTCTCATTTTCTTGTCTCGGTGCAAATACTGATCTAGATTTGTTTTCTTTCTTTCACGCAAGATGAAATACAATTCAAATGAACCTGAAATCATTTATTATAGCATAAAGTTCAATATCAGATGGTACTTTAATAAAACCCCAAAACAAATGAATCTGGATCTATTGTCAGCAAGACCAGTTTTGTTGAGTTTATTGTACAAACCTTTCTGATTTCCTCTGCTGCACCTCTGTATTGCTGTAGTTCATGGAGAATATTCTGGCCTTCTGAAAGCACACTCTCAACACGTGTCCACATGGGTCTCTCTGCGTCTGTTGGCTGGCAGTCTGAAAAGTGGCACAAGTCAAATTTCAACATGCATGAACAAAGTACTTGACAGTGAAAAGAACAAAGGTCTCACCTACCAACTGATATATGATGAATCAATTCCAATTAGCAAGTTTTAGAAACTTAACAGTTTTTGAAATCTGCACTAGCAAGTCTCTAGGGGATTTGCTTGGTGTAGAAATGAATGATTGTAAATTCCTGCTAATATGTATGTATGCATATATCGAGATCATAAAATTCTACTGGCTGGATAAATTCCCTAAAATTATGTGGTGGGCATATAATGGTCAAATGTAACATAAAAACATTCAAAGGAGATAAAAATAAAAGTTGTGGAGAAAAAAAAAAAGAGAACACAGTGATATGCATTATTATCAAAGACATGGAAAATGTATCATATTTGGTTATGTATTTTATCTTTGTAAACTAATTATCTATAATAAAAATTGTTTCTGTCTTTGGGAAAAATATACTAAATTTCACTTAACTGTCGCATTTTATTTCATTCTACTTTATTTCAAACTACAGTTAATAACTGAGGCCAAGCTACCTTGAAAAAATATGTAACATTGATCAAAAATGCATTTCTGGTCAAGTTAGATGGTGAAGTGTTATTTTGATTAGGTCTTGAAATAAGTTCTGGACAATGAAAATAAATTTTCGGTTGCTGTGTCCAGTATATTCTTTTCTTCTGGCCTTTGCTTCATATATTTTGCTCTAAAATGCTGACACACCCTGACACAAACAACATTGTGTAATGGACTAGGCTGATGTTTAGAATAAACGACCCTGAGGATTTAGTGTGGTTAAAAGGTTCTCTTAAGTACAAGAGAGAAATTTTAATACCTGATTTGTCTTGTTTTAGTTTGTTTATACAGCCAGACAAAATACTGATCAATCAAGTTTAGTTGATGTTAAGTACAAGCGAGAAATTTTAAAGCCTAATTTGTCATGTTTTCAGTTGTTTAAGTGTGTCTGGAAAAACATATTGAATAATCAAGTTTAGCTGATGACATCTATGCTTTTTGTCTTGATAAATAAATAATAAAACTGACCTAGTGACCTAGTGACCTACTTTTTGAATTCAGCTTAGTGGGCAACAACTTTTGATCTACCTTTGTTCACCCAGACATGTCCAGCAAAATACAGGGGTTTTAGGATCTCTGATGTGTGTGTGTCTTAATGACATGTCCAGCAAAATACAGGGGTTTTAAGATCTCCGATGTGTGTGTCTTAATGACATGTTCAGCAAAATACAGGGGTTTTAAGATCTCCGATGTGTGTGTCTTAATGACATGTCCAGCAAAATACAGGGGTTTTAGGATCTCTGATGTGTGTGTGTCTTAATGACATGTCAGCACAATTCTGATTACATGTACTGATTAAATTACAAATTACAAAAATATACATGTACCGTGTTGCCAAAAATCTTTAGGAACATATACAGGTAGTCCAACAATACAAAAATATATAGGTAAAGATTTGAAAAAAACATATAAAGAAAAATAAAATAAAAGACAATGATAAAAAATATAAAATCCTTAAAATAGAGGTCATAACCTGTTATAAAGTTTTAAAAAAACACATTCTTTTCAAACACTGAAGATTTTATTTAGTGATCAAGCAATTTATCAGCCAAGTTTACATTAAAAAAACTTTTATCTCAGAGATTTTGAACTATGTTTTACACACAGAAGACTCAAGCAAGGTATATATTTATAGATTATACTCAAAGTTCATCCTGTAGGAGGTATGCATGTGTCGGGTATGGATGTTGGGTACTGCATAATACCACCTCATCTCTGCAATTTGTTCTCATCCTCCAATGAAGGGTTTGGTGTTCTGAAGCTTTGTGGAGTTTGGTGTTCTGAAGCTTGTTTGTTGAGTTTGGTGTTCTGAAGCTTGTTTGTGAAGTTTGGTGTTCTGAAGCTTGTTTGTGGAGTTTGGTGTTCTGAAGATTGTTTGTGGAGTTTGGTGTTCTGAAGCTTGTTTGTGGAGTTTGGTGTTCTGAAGCTTTGTGGAGTTTGATGTGACATGTTGATTTATATATGTAAAGCTAGTATACTGACATGTTGATTTATATATGTAAAGCTAGTATACTGATATGTTGATTTATATATGTAAAGCTAGTATACTGATATGTTGATTTATATATGTAAAGCTAGTATACTGATATGTTGATTTATATCTGTAAAGCTAGTATATTGACATGTTGTATATATGTAACGCTAGCATACTAGAGATGTTTATATATATATATATATATATATATATATATATATATATATATATATATATATATATATATATATATGTAGCTGGTATACTGACATGTTGATTTATATATATATCTAAAGCTAGCATACTAGACATGTTGATTTATATATGTAAAGCTAGCTACTGACATGCCAGTAATACCATGTTACTATGCAGGTACAAAATATTTTTGTTTCATATTTTATGAGCAAATCATGGTTCTGTAAGATTTTGGGATGTAATAAGTTTCTCAAATGTAAGGGTTTGTAAGGCTTTCAGAGCAGAGAAGGAATGCCAACATATTTAAAATTTGGGATGTGATTGGTATCAAATTTAAGGTTTTGTAAGGATTTAAGAGTGGAAAAGAAATGCAAACATATTTAAAATCTGGGATGTGAAAGGCATCAAGTTTAAGGTTTTATGTAAGGTTTTAAGTGTGGAAAAGAAATGCAAACATATTTAAAATCTGGGATGTGAAAGGCATCAAGTTTAAGATTTTGTAAGGTTTTAAGTGTGGAAAAGAAATGCAAACAGATCCAAAATTTGGAATGTAAATGGTGTCAAATTTAAGGTTTTCTATGGCTTTGAGTGTAAAAAAAGATTTTGCAAACAGATTTAAAATTTGGGATGTGAGGTTTTATAAGGCTTTCAGTGTGGAAAAGGAACGCATAAAAATTTGAAATCAGTTGACACAAGCAATTCATTTCTTGTCATGTTTAATGTAACCAAAAAAATACTGTACCGGTAATTGTCAATGCCACACATATTTTATTCACTGCTAGAAAATGGACACCTATGCCTTGATATTATGTGAGACAAAGATTGCCTGTACTTTACAGGAACACTTGACTAGATAACAGGTTTAAATATTATTTGTATTATTGCAAATTTTCATTAAGATGATAAGAGACTGAAAAATAACAAAAACAAAATGTGCTTCTGTGCAACAAAAGCGAATTTCAGGTTAGATAGATTCCAGCCTATAGAAATTTTATTTTCTCAAAATTATTTATCATAGTTTGTTAGGCTGAGTTTGCTAACCCTTTAATATTGTAAAATTGAAATAATATGAAAGACTGGCTTTACATAATGTGTATAAACCAAGAACAGGTTTTGTCTGGATTACTTTACTGTACATTTTTGTTACAGTTATTATTTTGGAATGATTTTTCATATCTGCCATTTTTAATACACTTTATTACTTACTCTCAAAGTCTACAAAAACATGGTGAATTTCATCTCTCTTCGGGGTATCCCTGGACAAAAGCTTAAGTAAATTCCCCATTGGACACTGTTTCTGTCTTTCTTTATGGAACTGCCAGTAGTGTCAGGCAACAGGCTGCCTGAAATAAACATACAAATATATATTTATATATTTTAAAAAATGTTCAAAACCTAGCAAGAGCTAGGTCTGTCAATGGGTACTTGGGTAACCAGATACCCGATCGTAATGAAAAACCCAGGCATTGAAAATGAACGACGAGAACCCGTTCACAAAAATAATTTGTCAACAACACTATCAAAATATATATCATCAGCAATACACTGGTCTTGCATCGCTGTCGCCAGATACAGTCGATAAGTTGTTTTTTAAAAAGCAGAAACTGGAAATATTGCAGGGGAAAGGACAGACTGGTATTATTTTGCTTTGATAAATTCTTTCTAAGTTCATTAATTTCTTAGTTTTCAGTTCATAAAAACATTCCTTTTTTATTTTATTCTAGTTTGATTTTAATTTTTTACTTACTTAAGTGTAAAAACCTCCTTTAGTATTTAAGTTCTCAAATGGAAGTTGACTTTCACCGCCATTTGCCGTGAGTAATAAATAACAAAACATGCTGTGGAAGTTGTTAAAAGTTTATTAATAAGTGAATAGACATTGTAATATTAATTCATTATTACTGACAAATCAAACAATATTTCATAGCACAATTTATAACAGAATATTTGAAGTGCAAAAGAAAATCAAATTATCTCCATTGACAGACTATCAGCTGTCTCCCATTCGTAAAACGTGAATATGAAAATGTGAAAGTGCAAATTGGTAATATGCGTAAAAGAGAATGCAAAATAGTGGATAAAGTGTGGCAAACAATGTGCAAAATGATGTAAATAGTCTGTTCATTTCGAGGGGCCCTGAGTGGCCGAATGGTCTAAAGCGCTTTCCGTTATGGATCACTGCCATCTCACCTCTGTCTGCATTGGTTTGAGTCTAAGATTCGGCTAATGTAGTTATGTGAGAAAGCTTGCCAGTTGCATCTGAAGGGTCGGTGGTTCTTTCCTGGGGTTTTCGCAGGTTCTTTCTCCACCAATAATACTGGCCGCAATGTATAGCCTATCGTGTGCTGAAAAATGGCGCTAAACCCTACAACAACAACAACTGTTCATTTCATCACCCTATAACAATCCAGGTTTGTGAAAATCTAACAGTGGGGTAACAAGAGTCGTACATGTCTTTAATGTTGTAACGGTACCTGGCTACCCGTTAAACAGTGCAACAGATACCCAGGTGAAGTTTTCTGTGGTTTTCATAGCCCTAGTAAGAGCTTCCCATGGGGTCTAGTAAAAACATTGCTGCTCATTGACTTTGCAAGATGTCATGTATGTGATCTCAAATTGGCCTTTTACTGGGCACAGTATGGCCTGGGGTAGCTAATCTGACTGTCAATCAGATAGACAAATATCTTCCTTGCATATGTTATAAAAACAATTATTTCAAGGTAATTTGTTGTGTCTTCATCTGTATTAAATGGCACATCAATCTGTACAAAATTAAAAGCTCTTTATGCAAGGGTGTTTTCTGTCAAATTTGGTCAGATTCCATCGGGGGGGGGGGGCTGGCTTAAAGATTCTATTCATAGGCTGCCATGTATAGCCTATCTTGTGCTGAAAAATGGTGTTGAACAATATGTCAACATCATACGTAAATAAAAATTTTAAAAAGTTCAAAGTGAGAACTGAATTTTTATCAGTGGTAACATTTTTTCCATGTACTTTACATCTGACAAAAATATGAATTGTTTATAGAAAAAAACACACTAATTACAGAAACCTGATCTCAAAAGGACAAAAGGAACTGTATCAACCTATCTATTGGGCAAAAGAGAAACCATGTTAAAAGAACATCATTGTACCAAATGGCATCAATGTACCAAAAGACATCATTGTACCAAATGGCATCAGTGTATCAAAGGACATGATTGTACCAAAGTACATGATTGTACCAAATGGCATCATTGTACCAAAGTACATGATTGTACCAAATGGCATCATTGTACCAAAGTACATGATTGTACCAAATTGCATCATTGTACAAAAGGATATGATTGTACCAAAGGGCATCATTGCACAAAAGGACATCATTGTACAAAAGGACATGACTGTATCAAACTGCATCATTGTACCAAAGGGTATCATTGTACCAACTTGCATCATTGTACCAAATGAAGAAAAGTTTGTATATTAAGATATCAACACTCTACTTAAGGTTTCATAGGATCAATCTACCCTATTTATCTACTCTTTCAGTACCCTTAAGTTCTACAACTACTTAAGGTTTCACAGGATTTATCTACCCTTTGCAGGACCCTTAAGTCTGATTACTTCTTAAGGTATCATAGGTTCAATCTACTAGTGTTGTTCCGATTATCAATTATAATCGATCATCAGTTGGTTGAGCAAACCAATAAGATAATCAATTGTGAAACTCCATAATCGATTGTGTGTAAAGGGAGACTACTTTTAGGTGTATGCAAAGCACAAAGGTTAGTAAAACTCCCAGCCGCTAAAGTTGACCTGAAATTTATTAATCCCTTCACAACTACAAATAAAATATCTTATGATTCATAATTAGGAACATATAGTTATTATTACATGGTCAAGTTGTTAAATTGTAGAGTTAATAAATTTAAACACATTTGTTGATTTGTTTCAGTTAAATTGCAACATCTTTTGTAGTATATATAAACAATGTCAAACAAGAAAATCATGTCCTTCTTTACTTTAAATTATAGACACATCACATATGAACGAATTTTGGGGGATTGTCAGTATTTCTGTGATATATGACTGATCAGCCATAAAAAGTTGCATTCATTTAACAAAGTCATTGAACAAAAGTAACACACAATATAATATTATTGTCAGGTTAAAGTATACATGTCATTAAAAGAGATTACTCTTGTACATTTATAAACATATTGAACTCTTGATCAAAGATATAACTGTAACAAAAAATTTAATTTGCTCTTGCTCCTAAATTAAAACAGGCAACATAGACCTAAATTAAAACAGGCAACATAGACCTAAATTAAAGCAGGCAATATAGACCTAAATTAAAACAGGCAACATAGACCTAAATTAAAACAGGCAACATAGACCTAAATTAAAACAGGCAACATAGACCTAACTTAAAGCAGGCAATACAGACCAAAATTAAAACAGGCAATACAGACCTAAATTAAAGCAGGCAATACAGACCTAAATTAAAACAGGCAACATAGACCTAAATATTGTGATGAACCAGACAGAATTGAGTTACAATAGTGTCGTCTTGAAAGTACTAATGAACACACAAGTGTTTTAGTGGCATCAACTGAAAGATATTTACGAATGGAACTGATGCGTCTCAATTCAAGATATGCAGCCTTGCATATGTTCATGACATTTTGGTGCAATCTGAGAGTACTGTCTAGAGTAACGCCTAGGTTTTGTACTGACTGTGAGAATTTAATGTTGGTGTTGCTGATATTTATTGTCTGAGGTAAAGGATATGAATAAGAAAGTCTTTGTGTTGTGATCAGAATAGCCTCAGTTTTATCATCATTCATCTGCAGCTTGTTACATGTCATCCATGATTTCACATCAGAAATGCACTTCTCTACTCCATGGATGGTAGCATAAACTTCAGTTGGGTGGCTAGTCTCGTATATTTGGGTGTCATCAGCATACAATTGGTGCGACACTGGGTGATGATCTGTGACACTTGAGAGCGGCTGAGTGTACAGAATGAAGAGAACAGGTCCAACAACATATCCCTGTGGAACACCACAACATACGTCAACTGTGCTGGAGTGTATTCCATTTGCAGATATAATTTGTGTCCTGTTGACTAAGTAGGACTTGAACCACTGTAAGGCTATATTCTGAATGCCAAATACATGCTGGAGATGGTGAAGTAATATATCATGGTCTATTGTGTCAAATGCTGCAGATAAATCTAGGAGAGTGAGGACTGTAATCTTTCCACTATCCGAAGCAGAGAGAATGTCACTAAATACTTTCAGAAGAGTAGTTTCCGAATTGTGGCAAGGGCAATATGCAGACTGTACATTGCTAAAAAGACTGTTTGAATTCAAATGAGATACAAGTTAAGTAAGAACAACCTTTTCTAAGATTTTTTTATATGAATGGGAGATTAGAAACTGGCCGGTAGTTCTTTAAATTATTATGGTCCAGTGTTGGTTTCTTCAGCAGTGGCTTTACAATGGCAGTTTTGAAAAATTATGGGAATTCCCCTGATGAGAGGAGATATATTAATAACATCAGTTAGTGAAGGCAATATTAGGTCTAAGCACTCAAGCAGCAGTGATGTTGTAATTGGATCAAGTTCACAAGACTTTGGTGCACTTTTCATCACGAATGTCCGTACTAAATTAATAGAAACAGGTGCAAATGCTCCCTCCTAATGGTTGTCGTTGAAATTCTGCATCATAACTGTATGGTGACGAATCAGTTGAAATTGTGCTGTCAAGCGAATCTCTAATGGTTTGTATTTTATCATCGAAGAAATTTGCAAATTGGTCTGGTAGGTCTAGTGGAGAGAAGGTTGTTGGCAGTGATGTACATTTGTTCCTTGACATTAGTTTGTTAGTTATCTCGAAAAGCTCCTTGCAGCTGGAACTCTCTGTGATCTTAGTACTGTAGCGGGATGATTTGGCTAAATCGACTATGTTTGTGACGTTCTTCTTAGCAGCTTTGTAGATTTGTTTATGAATAGTGAGTCTGGTGGAAAGCCAAAGCCTCTCTGCTTTTCGGCGATGTCTTTTAGCAGTGCGAAGCTGGTCCCTAACACTGCTATACCATGGAGAAAACTTTTTTTATTGATAGTCTGCATTTGGTGGCTGGGGCATGTTTTTCAAGCAATGAACGCAGGCAGTTATCAAGTTGTTCCGCTGTTGGATGTAAGAAAGTTGTTAGGTTTTCTTGGATGTCATGCATGAATTTGGTTCTATTTATCATACGGAGGTTTCTCTTAGTAGCAAATAGAGGTGGAGGGTTAGGGACTGATACGTCGAGATGGCATACAATGCAGAGGTGATCCGATGCAAGTTCGTGGGATACAAGGGTGGATTGCAGAATATTATCATCAGGTCTATAAAGAAACCAGTCTAAAATGTGACCAAGTTTATGGGTAGGTTGGTTAACTGACTGTTTAAGGTTGAAAACAAGAATGGAATCAGGGAGTTTTGACGTGTATGGTTTACCAGGACAGTCAAAGTGAAAGTTGAAATCTCCAAGAATAATTAGGTTGCGACCTATCGAATTTCCATACTCTAGAAGATTTGGAAACTGCTCCAAAAACAGAGATTCAGTCAGCTTGTTTTTTCTACTAGGAGGAGGACGGTAGAGACAGAAAAAATGGTTTGACCTTTGTTCCAGTGTGAGCGTTGTTTGGACTAGTTCAAACGATGTGTGGCAGAAATTGAAGGTTGTGTTGTACTTAAGGCATTTGACCATGGAATTCTTTGTAATTACAGCAATTCCACCTCCGCGAGAGTTGCGGGGGAACGACTTGATGGAGTAATCGCTGGGTGTTAAATCCGCATACTAACATTCATCACCTGCCGAATTTAACCAAGTTTCTGTCAGGAAGAAGACGTCAATATTATGGTCGTTGATAAAATTAACAATTTCTGTGTGCTTTTCCGGTGATCCTACTGATTGAGCGTTGAATAATGCAATACATAGTGGTATCCCTGGGGCAGTTGACACAGCGATTGACTTTGTAAGAGAAATTTGAACCAGGTTATAAAAATTAACGGCAGAATTTTTAAGTTGTTTATCCGTTACGGGCGAAAGAGAGATAACTGGAATTCTTCTTCCTGTTCTACGCCAGCCAGCTTTGAAAGAACGTTATAAGCAAATATTTGGGTGGCACTTCCCATTATGACCAAATTACCTGTCACCTTTTAACCAAATACATGGGTAACCATTCCTCTTATGACCAAATACTTGGGACACAATTCCCTTTGTGACAAAAGTACTTGGTGAAAATCCCCATTATGACTAAATACATGAGTAACTATTTCCCTTGTGACATAAGTATTGGCTCACAAATCAAAATATTACCAAAAATTTGGGTAACAATTCCCTTTGTGATGCAAGTATTTGGTGAAAATCAACGTTATGACTAAATACATTAGTAACTATTTCCCTTGTGACATAAGTATTGGGTCACAAGTAAAAATATTACCAAAAACTTTGTGCACAATTCCCCTTGTGACTAAAGTATTTGGTGAAAATCACTGCTATGACTAAATACATTTGTAACTATTTCCCTTGTGACTAAGTATTGGGTCACAAGTAAAAAATATTACCAAAAACTTGGGTACACAAATGCAAAATGCAGGCTGTTGCTTACAGTTTATAATGAAGGTAATACCAAAGAAGTTGTTGTCCAACAAGCCCCAACATACATACACGCATGCACGCACACACACACACACACACACACACACACACAAAAGCAGCAGGAGTAAAGAGTGACTGACCAAATTATCTTTATGCTATCATCATTGTGTCCTCCATCTTAAAGCTTGGCCTTACCTGTGTTAAGATGAGTTACAAATCTATTTCCCTGATGAATGTACAATATAAATAAATCTGACAATTTTGACAGCTGGCATTTAATTTTTGAGCTCTTCACTGTATACATTACAGACAAAACTAGTTATAAATATTTATGTCAACAATACAGACTAGTCCAGAAATTAGTTTTACACATTCCAACAAACACAATGAATGTTTTAAGATGAACAAGTATACTGTATTTTGACTCTTAGGTTATTTTAAAGTGCACAAGTATCCCAAAATGCAAACATGTTTTTCATGACAAATATTTCATGTTAATAATGTGACAAGAACCTAAGTGCCTGTTGTGACTCACTCACATTATCAGACCCATCTATCATAAACATTACATGGCTCCCAGTCTTACTTCAAAAATCTTTGACCAATCAAAACACGGCATTTCAGCAGTAATATTTCCATGTACATAGTAACATTTGTTACATCTAATGTTGAAAAAAGCTTAATGATAAGTGAAGACAATTCACAGTATCTCTTGTATAATGAACATCAATGCAATGGAGAAATAGCATATACATATACAAAATACATCAAAGTGTAAACAGATAGAACCCATATTTGCTATCCCACATGCTGGCAGATTGGGTCTATGCTATTTGCCTGAAATCACAAACAGAACAAACAGGGCTGATATTGATCTGCTGTACATAATGCATTAACAAATCTTGATCTGCTGTACATAATGCATTAACAAATCTTGATCTGCTGTACATAATGCATGAACACATCTTGATCTGCTGTACATAATGCATTAACAAATCTTGATCTGCTGTACATAATGCATTAACAAATCTTGATCTGCTGTACATAATGCATTAACAAATCTTGATCTGCTGTACATAATGCATTAACACATCTTGATCTGCTGTACATAATGCATTAACAAATCTTGATCTGCTGTACATAATGCATTAATACATCTTGATCTGCTGTACATAATGCATTAACACATCTTGATCTGCTGTACATAATGCATTAATACATCTTGATCTGCTGTACATAATGCATTAACAAATCTTGATCTGCTGTACATAATGCATTAACACATCTTGATCTGCTGTACATAATGCATTAACAAATCTTGATCTGCTGTACATAATGCATTAATACATCTTGATCTGCTGTACATAATGCATTAACACATCTTGATCTGCTGTACATAATGCATTAATACATCTTGATCTGCTGTACATAATGCATTAACAAATCTTATCTGCTGTACAATGTGCATTAACAAATCTGGTTCTGTGCTGTTTAGAAATGAATGTATAGAACATGGTTTTACATCTGAATGTACAGCATACTGTTAACAGCTGTATGTGCATTCAATAATGCTTACAGCTGAATGTGCATTCCACAATTTACAGCTAAATTTGCATTATGTGCTCTTTACCACAGCTGAATGTGCACACTATTATACTATTTCGTTTTATGTGAATAATACTGTTTGTAACTGAAAGTGCCTTCTGCTTTTACAATTAATGTGCATTTTACTGTTTAGAGCCAAATGTACATTCTAATGTTTACAGCTGAATAACACAATCAACAGTTTGAAGCCAATTGTTGTGTATTCTACTATTTACAGATGAGTGTGTGTTTTTGTTTACAGATGAAGATGCATTCTACTATTTACAACAGAATTTGTATTCAACACTGTCTACAGCTGAAGGTGCACTCCAGAGTGTTTACAACTTGATATTACTGTCTGTATTTTATAGTTTACAACTGATGTGCATTTTAAATTGTTTACAGCTAATTGTGCAAATACACTGAAACTCAGCTAGATCATGCTTCACTGTAACTCTAATTCTGATGTAGACATAGTCATGGTGCCTAAAATAACTTCACTAATTTTACTTAAGTAATAAGGGGCCCCCGAGCAGCCGAGCGGTTTAAAGCGCTCTATGTTACAGATCACTGCCATCTCACCTCTGTCTGTGTGGGTTCAAGTCTCGGATTCGGCCAATGTTGGTATGTGAGAAAGCTTGCCAGTAGCTTCTCGTGGGTTGGTGGTTCTTTCTGGGCATTTCCCCCAGGTTCTTCCTCCACCATTAATACTGGCTGCCATGTAAAGCATATTGTGTGCTGAAAAATGGTGTTAAACCCTACAACAACAACAATTATTCAGTGAGGCAGTTTATAGTAATGTCTAGCACTGGGGCATCATGCCGCAGACAGAGTAGCATGATGTTCCACCTAGTCATATTATCCAGACACCAGGCTGACCAGTCCTAATACTAATGTCTTATTGCTGAGCGCCATGTGAGGCAGCTGTTAGTATTATTTTTGTATATCTCTGGTATGGTATGACTCAGCCTGGGATCAAACCCACGACCTTCCCGCTTCCACGGTAGATGCTCAAACCACTAGGCCACCAAAGCAGTCACTAACAAAGCTTTAGTGCCAAAGTAAATATGACTGATTTATTAATTTGGCATGCATTGTATTACTGAAGAAAAAAAATTCATATTATTGCTTCTTGCTTAAAAAAGTAGTTCCTTAAAAAACCTGACAATAGTTGATGCAATTGTTACTGACCTATCAAAAAGAAAGCCTTACATTAAATCCCAATGGCTGGGGGATACAAAATTCTATGGACAAACATAAATAAAAGTATTTAATCGTATAAATGAGATAATCTTGCTTTGAGAGTTTTGTCACCTGAACTTCTTGCTGTTGCAATGTACAATCATTATTTCCTTGAACACTTCAGCTGTTATAAATGTCTGATAAAGTAACCAAAGAATATCCATTCATGTTTTTGAATAATCCACATGAAAACATCCGAACCATGGAATTTTCTATTCTGGAGCTTAATAATAATAATAATAATAATAATAATAATAATAATAATAATAATAATGCTTTATTTACAGAAGGTGACTCATTAGTCAAGGACTATGTTCCTTTTGAGGCCCTCTTATGATATATTCGTTTAAAAAAAAACAGTAATGATTGTTATGTTACAATTTATACCGAACTAAAGTTACAATTTATACCAAGATCAGGCTAGTCCAAGATGCAACTTTCAAAACCACAGACATGTACTGTGGATACAATAGCTGAGCAGCTTAATAATAATAATAATAATAATAATAATAATAATAATAATAATAATAATAATAATAATAATAATGTTTTATTTATAGAGGGTTGCTCTAGTCAAGGTGTATTCTCCCTTGAGGCCCTCTTATGAAGAGTATAGCAATGCACATTATATGAAGATAGCAATAATTAGGGCTTATTTTAACATGTTTAGTATTAAAATACTAAATTCCATTATCTATTATGGTGTAATGTTAGTATTCACTCATAATCTACCAGCCATTTTTAAAGCAGCTCTTATATTTTCTGCCTGTTTAAGAAACTACATACAATAATACTTCATTGATTAAATGTTTTTGTTATTTAGCTATGTAGACTTATTTAGTGATGTAGTCTCTTAGTTACTAGTATTTAGTAATGTAGTCTTAGTTACTAGTATTTAGTAATGTAGTCTTAGTTACTAGTATTTAGTAATGTAGTCTCTTAGTTACTAGTATTTAGTAATGTAGTCTTAGTTACTAGTATTTAGTAATGTAGTCTTAGTTACTAGTATTTAGTAATGTAGTCTCTTAGTTACTAGTATTTAGTAATGTAGTCTCTTAGTTACTAGTATTTAGTAATGTAGTCTCTTAGTTACTAGTATTTAGTAATGTAGTCTCTTAGTTACTAGTATTTAGTAATGTAGTCTCTTAGTTACTAGTATTTAGTGATGTAGTCTCTTAGTTACTAGTATTTAGTAATGTAGTCTCTTAGTTACTAGTATTTAGTAATGTAGTCTCTTAGTTACTAGTATTTAGTAATGTAGTCTCTTAGTTACTAGTATTTAGTAATGTAGTCTCTTAGTTACTAGTATTTAGTAATGTAGTCTCTTAGTTACTAGTATTTAGTAATGTAGTCTCTTAGTTACTAGTATTTAGTAATGTAGTCTCTTAGTTACTAGTATTTAGTAATGTAGTCTCTTAGTTACTAGTATTTAGTAATGTAGTCTCTTAGTTACTAGTATTTAGTAATGTAGTCTCTTTGTCATTTATTCAACTTCAAAAATGAACTTACACCAGAACTTGGCAGACTACTACCGTACAATCTCGGATCTTCTAATGTCAATGTCATTTCAAAATGGAAATTAACTGCCATATTAAATTTTAGATTTATTTTATTTAGTAAAACTAGTCAATGATATAGCCAACACAAATGTAGAGCCATGCACTAAAGAGAAATTGAAGGTAGATTCTGCAAATTTTTCCCCCACGAAAAAAGTATGTTTCTAGATGCAAAGGAATGAATATTTGGGTGACACAAGACAAAAAACTACTGGTGCTTTTGTTAATTTCATTTATTCATATTTAATTTGAAATTGTCTATGGTTTAATGCTGTTCCCTGATATAGTAACTAATTAGTCACATAAAAGTGTACTTTTGGCCAAAATTTAAAGCTATGATCTTCTTTTTAATGGGACCATATGAATCATGGAGAACAAGATAATTAGACTAAATAGTTTTTGTTAAGGTGTCAATTGGGCAGGTCACCACTGCCAAGGGTTAATTGGGCAGGTCACTGCTGCCAAGGGTCAATTGGGCAGGTCAACACTGCCAAGGGTCAATTGGGCAGGTCACTGCTGCCAAGGGTCAATTGGACAGGTCACTGCAGGTCACTGCTGCCAAGGGTCAATTGGGCAGGTCACTGCTGCCAAGGGTCAATTGGGAAGGTCACTGCTGCCAAGGGTCAATTGGGAAGGTCAATGCTGCGATTGTTACTATTCTTTTTGTAATGAACTAACACCATTACATTAGCAAAACAAAAATCTAAATTATGAGGTTTCTGTACTTATACATCACCGCTACAATGTTTCTGTTTTTATACAGTATGGCTAAAATGTTTCTGTTTTTATAAATTATGGCTATGAAGATAAAAGGCTTATGCTTAAAATCCAGTTAGTAAATCAAAGTGATGGAGAACTGGGTCAAGCAGATATCAGTAAATATCTTCCACCACTAGTAATGATGACAGACCATGTTAATCCATGATCTACCATACGAATGTACACACACAGTTCTGGGGCCCAGGGTGGCTGAGCGGTTTATAGCAACTTCCAGTTGGTTGGGTTATTGGTTTTTACTGGAGTTTTCCCAGGTTCTTTCTCCACCAGTTTCTCCACTGCTTGCTTGAAAAGGTGATAAACCGTAAACAAATACAGCTTTCCATTCTTGGGGAAAACAACTACTATCTGCATCAAACTAGATCTTTTAGCTGATAGTGAGGAAAACACCTTGAAAATATATTGCTTTATGATAGCGAAGAGAAAAAATAGTACATATTAGGCCTCAAATGTTTTGTCTGGTAAAGTCAAGTTAATGTCAAGGTCTAGTATAAGCATAGGTATAATGTGTGATATGGTTAATAATAATAATAATAATAATAATAATAATAATAATAATAATAATAATAATAATAATAATGACTTTAATTTAAGAGGGTAACACAATTAGTTAAGAACTAATCTACCTCGAGGCCCTCAGGGGCCCCCAAGTGGGAGAGTGTTTTAAAGCGCTGTCCGTTACAGATCACTGCCAGCTCACCTGTCTGCATAGGTTCGAGTCAACAAATACAGCTTTCCATTCTTGGGGAAAACAACTACTATCTGCATCAAACTAGATCTTTTAGCTGATAGTGAGGAAAACACCTTGAAAATATATTGCTTTATGATAGCGAAGAGAAAAAAAAGTACATATTAGGCCTCAAATGTTTTGCCTGGTAAAGTCAAGTTAATGTCAAGGTCTAGTATAAGCATAGGTATAATGTGTGATATGGTTTAATAATAATAATAATAATAATAATAATAATAATAATAATAACAATAATGACTTTAATTTAAGAGGGTAACACAATTAGTTAAGAACTAATCTACCTCGAGGCCCTCAGGGGCCCCCAAGTGGGAGAGTGTTTTAAAGCGCTGTCCGTTACAGATCACTGCCAGCTCACCTGTCTGCATAGGTTCGAGTCATAGATTCGGGCACAATGTGGGTATGTGAGAAAGCCTGCCAGTAGCTTCTCGTGGGTCAGTGGTTCCTACCAGGGGTTTTCCCAGGTTCCTCCTCCACCATTAATTCTGGCCACCATGTATAGTGTATCATGTGCTGAAAAATGGTGTTAAACCCTACAACAACAACCTTGACATCTCTGAAGTCACTCAACATATTGGGTTTAGAAAAAGGAAATAGAGTTGGCATTTCTAATCTCAACTGGAACACTATTCCAAAGCAAAGTTCCAGAGTATTTGAAACTTTTAACAATTATTCCTAATTTGGTTTGGGAATTTTATTCTGTTTGGTAGACATGGATTGCAGGTGGGGAATATTGCCAGGTAACCTATACTGGCATAGTGATTTTAGATATTCAAGAGTGCTATTATTTCATATCCTGTACATTAGTATAGCTTTTAACCATATAGTAATAAATAATGACAAACAGGTACAATCAATGTTTTTGAAATGCAAACAGACTGCTGCGTCATTGCCTATACACTATATAAAACTATCAAAGAATGAAAGTCTATGAAATACGTTTTAATATTTCATTAATATAAATTATATATTGTCTTCTCACCTTACATATTTTAGTAATTTACATGTACTAAAAATAGCAATTATGTGCTTACAGATCAAAAACTTGCTTCTTGCAACTTTTCATTCTTTTCAGACATTACTGGCCAATAACAAACTTACTATGGTAAAACTTATCTTGAGAATCCACTGCTGTGAGAGACCACCTGTTTTGGAAGACCAGAATCTCAATGTAGATTTATTAATTATATAGTGTTGTGACCTGCTATGATAGACCAACTGTCTTGAGAGACCATTTTTGGGACATAAGGGGTGGTCTTTCAAGACAGGTTATACTGTACAACAAATTCTGGAATTTACAATAATAATGATTACATGATTAAGCTGTTAAATTGTTGCAAAAATAAATTTAAACTTATTTTGATGATTTCTTTCAGTTTAAATGCTAAATTCTTTGTAGCATTTGTTATGACAAACAAGAAAACCATATCATTCTATACTTTAAATGCAGCAGTTAACACTTCAGAATTATGTACTTTATGAAGTTTCATGGGAATATGTCTTCAGTGATGTTTATGTTGGACTTCGGTTACTGCAGCTTGTGTATTTTTACAAGAAAAACATTTTACAAAAATAACTAAACATATTTTCTTATTTTATCAAAGTATTATTTTTTCAAATCTGATGTTACTTCAAATGTACTCTTTGTAATTAACTTTCTCTTTAGATTTTTAATACTTATTTATTTTAATTTTCTTTATTTGCAGATAGTGGTTATGAATGGTAATAAATTAAACAAAACCTTTAGCTACATTTTTCCCCTGAATATTTTCACTCTGAGTGAAAAGAGTTACAAGAATTTATGATGAATATCTGTATAAACATGACTATTTGGCATTTCCAAGACAATCATTCAAATGAGAGAAAGATGGTATGCATGCCAACAATGTATATTGTTTAAAACATTAGTTTCCAAACAAAATCCAATATTTGTGCAAAAAAATATAAATTATTATAATATCCCCAGTTTTCCTCCAATCCATTGGTAAGAAGAATCTTTAAAAATCAAAACTGTAGACACTGACTTTAAGAACACTAACATTCTTTATTATTAAGTTGCACTGACTTAGCCTTGAATATTCCAAATTTGGAGTAACTAGGAAAAATCAACTTTAGAGAGTTATATTTTCACATCACATGATTAAAATAATTATGAAATATTGGCTAAAATGATTCATTTTATTAGTATCTAAACTCTGACAATACATCTCCATCTGTTTCTACATCCCGATTTCAATAATGGAATGTCATAAAAAGTGCAAGGAAGTTAGTCAATTTATTCACTGATTTATAATTTCTAACTACTGTGAGTAGAGTGGCCCTAACACCATCATTATCTGCACGTTTCATGCTTAATGGAAGTTTTAATATAATAGACAGACATGCTCGAAATCCATTTCTTGGACAAGTCCATTTTCAGCAAAGGGGTGTGTGTATGACTACATGATCTGCTTCTGATATTTAATAATAATAATAATAATAATAATAATAATAATAATAATAATGAGGACTTTGCATAGCACCTAATCTTTAGAAATTCTAAGCGCTTTACACTATCTATAATGATATGACTACACTACAGAAAAACAAATGACAAAAACAATGAAATTGGAAAACATAAAAAAAACCATGCTGAAAACATACAAGATACAAAACATTATTAGGTCTCTATGTTTGTCCCTGCAGTCAAAAAAGGTGAGTTTTAAGAGCAATCTTAAAAGGGACCACTGTGTCTTTGTGTCTAATTTCAATGGGCAATTCGTTCCACATTGCCGGGCCCTGGTATGCAAAAGAACATTGTCCATATGACTTCGTTTTCATAGTGGGAACGATGAGTATACGATTGTCAGAAGAAAGCCTCTTGCTGGTGTATAAACATGGGTGAGGCTGGATAGGTATGTTGGACTGGAGTCTGTCATTGAAACACAGCAAGAGAACAAATTTTGTGTTTGATTCTGTATCGAATTGATAGCCAGTGTAGGGTACAGAGCAGTGGTGAGGTGTACTCTGATCGAGGTACTCTAAAGATGATCCGTGCAGCTGTGTTTTGAACTTTTTTGAAGTTTCTGGAGTAAATATTGTGATGAACCAGACAGAACTGAGTTACAATAGTCCAGTCTTGAAAGTACTAATGAACACACAAGTGTTTTAGTGGCATCAACTGAAAGATATTTACGAATGGAACTGATGCGTCTCAATTCAAGATATGCAGTCTTGCATATGTTCATGACATGTTGGTGCAATGTGAGAGTACTGTCTAGAGTAACACCTAGGTTCCGTACTGACTGTGAGAATTTAATGTTGGTGTTGCTGATATTTATTGTCTGAGGTAAAGGATGTGAATGAGAAAGTCTTTGTGTTGTGATCAGAATAGCCTCAGTTTTATCATCATTCATCTGCAGCTTGTTACATGTCATCCATGATTTCACATCAGAAATGCACCTCTCTACTCCATGGATGGTAGCATCAACTTCATTTGGGTGGCTAGACTTGTATATTTGGGTGTCATCAGCATACAATTGGTGCGACACTGGGTGATGATCTATGACACTTGAGAGCGGCTGAATGCATAGAATGAAGAGAACAGGTCCAAGAGCAGACCGCTGGAACACCACAACATACGTCAACTGGGCTGGAATGTATTTCATTTTCAGATATAATCTGTGTCCTGTTGACTAAGTAGGACTTGAACCACAGTAAGGTTATATTCTGAATGTCAAATACATGCTGGAGATGGTGAAGTTATCATGGTCTATTGTGTCAAATGCTGCAGACAAATCCAGGAGGGTGAGGACTGTAATCTTTCCACTATCCAAAGCAGAGAGAATGTCATTAAATACTTTCAAAAGAGTAGTTTCAGTACTGTGGCATGGGCGATATGCAGACTGTACATTGTTAAAAAGTTGGATTAGAACAACCTTTTCTAAGATTTTTTATATGAATGGAAGATTAGAAACTGGGCGGTAGTTCTTTAAATCGTTATGATCAAGTGTTGGTTTCTTCAGCAGAGGCTTTATGATGGCAGTTTTGAAAAATGATGGGATATTTACATATTTACAATGTCAAATCAAGCAAAGAAAAAGAATGACAACAATAAATTTGCCTTTTCACGTGGACATAACAAGAGGTTTAATTTCTATGTTCAAAGGGATATAATTCCAAACTCTCAACATTCTGATAATTTATGGAATTATCTGGCAGTTACTGAATATGAAAATAAACTAGCCCATAGTGTACACAATAGGGTGTCTTGTTAGTATGGAAAGTCTGTTATATGAAAATAAACTAGCCCACAGTGTACACAATAGGGTGTCTTGTTAGTATGGAAAGTATGTTATATGAAAATAAACTAGCCCATAGTGTACACAATAGGGTGTCTTGTTAGTATGGAAAGTCTGCTATATGAAAATAAACTAGCCCATAGTGTACACAATAGGGTGTCTTGTCTGTATGGAAAGTCTGTTATATGAAAATAAACTAGCCAATAGTGTACACAATAGGGTGTCTTGTTAGTATGGAAAGTCTGTTATGCATGAAAGGGGATGCTAATGACATTCAGGTCACAGTCAGGTTATAAATTATAAATCAATTATTCAATTGACTTAGTTCTATGCACTTTTTATAACATTAAATGTTTTTGTTATTGAAATCAGCCGGGGGGGGGGGTTTACAAACCAACAGGGATGTATAGTCAGAATATAACTTGGAAATATCTACTGAGTCACAAGTTTGTTTTCGATATAAAAATGATGTTGTACGGTCTTTTATATGTGACAAATCAAGTATCATGGCGACAAATATTTTCTTGATAATGCAAAGAAGTAGATTCAGAGGAGTGCGTCTAAATAAATGACATAGCACAGGAAATTTCCGAAAAAAAGGTCGCCTAGATGTATGCATGCATCGAAGAGCATGAGGAAACCCATCAGTTGACATTTTGTTTGTTTGTTAGTAAATGACATAACATCTGAAATAAAGAATATGCACATCAGTAGAACATATTTATGACAAGGTTAAACTTAAAGTATGTGCTGACGCGTGTCAAAACAGAAGACTCCAGAGCGATTAGTTTCAGAAACGTGTAACAGTTCAAAAGCTTGAAAGTCGAATATGCTGGATATATGAACACTTGTTATACAAAGAAATATATGAAATAGATAATCTCTGCTACAGTGAACAATGCTAGCACTGATTGTGATGAGTACCGCAGCAGTGCCGTATAGACAGGAGGGGTGGGTGTTCTGTCATGTCCTTTCACTTTAGTGACTTGCCTAACAACACTTTTGCCTCGTCCTAATATGAATATAGTCTGTCTAAGTTACAACTCACCTGATTGATAGAAAAACGTGCTGACTGTTACTTTCAGTCTTCAAAAAATAACTTTCAACACTTCGTTATTTCGGAGATAACCATACAACTTGATAAATGTTCCTGGTTCCGTAAGCGGCTCACTTCCGGGTCATAGAATCAATTTCCATATAAGGATATTACTTTTTTGGTCACTTTTCACACTTTTCTTTGCCCTTTATTAATATATAACCTATTATATATGTAGTAATGTAAATAAATACTAAATCAGTTTATCTCAGGAAAAAAACTTTAAATATTAATATTAATTTTAAGAGTATGTATCTCGTAGAGAGAGAGTTCAAACGAGAGTAAAGAAGTAAACATAAACACGTGCGCTTGCATGACAGACGACAAATTTAATATCCTCACAACGAGTGGACAACAATAATCATCAAGGCTCTAGCGCTGCAATTTTTGTATCTTCCGAGCGATTTAATTGTTGAAAATTGACTGAAAAGTGTAAAGATGGTAAGAATTTGTATTAAGTTTGCCTACTAACAATGCAAGTTTGTGTCGTCTGCTCAACTATTATATCTACAGTACATGGTCTGTGGTTTTGAAAGTTGCATCTTGGACTAGCCTGATCTTGGTATAAATTGTAACTTTACTTCGGTATAAATTGTAACATAACAAGCATTACTGTTTTTTTTAAAAACAAATATATCATTACAATTTCGGTCAAACAAAAATAAACTTTCAATTTTAACGACTGCAAGAACAAACTTAAAGACCTAATAATGTTTCCTGCCTTAACTATTTTCAGCATTTGTTGTTTTCTAATTTTATCTTCTTTTTTTTTTTGTAGTCATATCATTATAGATGTTGGAAAGCGTTTAGAGCTTCTAAAGATTAGGCGCTATACAAAGTCCTCATTATAATTATGTAGGGCAGTGTAGCTATGCATAAGGGTTTTCTTGGATTTTCAAATTGCATTCTGAGTTATTTTAAATATTGTAGTGTCTTTAATATATATATATATATATATATATATATATATATATATATATATATATATATATATATATATATATATATATAAAATGATTTTCTCAATAAAGTGTGGAAAGAACATGTTTACTGCTCACTATAAATTATAATATTCAGACACAAATGGCTTTGACCTATATTTTTGCCTCTTTCAAACAGGTTACATCAGAGCGGTTCAGGGGTATTGAGACATCTAATCCATTTATGTGTTTTATTGGCACATACATGTAATACACAAGTAGTGAAATTTTTTTTAATATCTATTGGAGTTTCCACTTTTTTAATCAGAAATTTTTTCAACATTTGTCAACACTGATCAGATCATTTTTCACACTTTTAGCTGAAAAGCTTTAAGCTCGGATCATTTCAGGGAAAACAAGACATGATGTGAGGGTAACATCTGACACTTGTAGTATTAAAAACCATTGAAACAATTTGTTATTTTACTGCTATCAATCACTATCTTTCCTTCGTTAGTCTATATTGTGTATTCTGCATGGTGTATATTAGCAATTTATTGTATATTCCAATATTACCAGTATCAACATAGTCTTTGACAAATGCAACTGACATTCTGCTGTCATGGATTCCACCATTTCAGTAGCTTTAGCCAGGTTCTTTGCACCACTAAGGTAGCGAATAAGGCATAATGTGACATTGCATCTGATTGGTTGATCTTGTCAACAATCTAAGTTCTAACAACTACATTTCTGATCAGATTTTGATGAAATCTGTAAAATAGTCTCATGTTGTCAAGATGTTGGATGAGTTTTATTATAAACAAATTCTTCACATATTAATGACATAATCTTGTGCATTTCTGGCTGAGCTTGAATTTCAGGTTCATTATCATTGTCATAGACAGATTCTATGATAAGTCAGATCAGTGCACAATAATCAGATACCTTGAATAGGTTTGACTGAACTTGTCAACTCTGTAGATCTCATCCAGTTTCTATAAAACTTGATAATTAAGTTTAAATCATCAATATCTTTGATGACTTTAATTACCAGTATGAGTAAATTGTACATGTACTACCATTTTCACAAATTATCCAAAAGTATTCTGAATGAAGGTTATATTATGCTTATGTGCTATGCTAGCACCACTGCTGAATGAATTTTTACTTCAAAGTAAATTCATTGAAAGTAGAATATCACTAAAATCTGTGAAAGTTTCAGATACTCCAACAGAATAAATGTTTTCTGCTCTGCTAGTCCAACAAATAAACTTACTTTAAATAAATCATGATTTTCTCTCTCTCTCTCTCTCTCTCTCTCTCTCTCTCTCTCTCTCTCTCTCTCTCTCTCTCTCTCTGACAAAACTGGCATATTTCTGTAGAAGTTTGACATGGTATGTTAACTCTCTTATATAGTCTCTATGTGCCCACCAAATCAACACAACCTGAATCACAGAAAATAGTTATTAAACACTTACATCATATACTGTGATCAGTCATATTCTGGCCTGTTATTACTGTGTTGAGCCAATCAACGAGGACGTGCATGAGATCTCTATGGGACAAAAGTACTCCTAGTATCATGATGTTCTTGTGACTTCCATTGAAAATAATGCATGGCATACATTGACCAAAATAGTTTTTGACATGACCTTGGCAATTGGTTTTGATTTAAAGGTGTTGTTGTAAGGTTTAACACCATTTTTCAGCACAAGATAGGCTATAGATGGTGGCCAGTATTAATAGTGGAGAAACACCCTCCACACACACACACAAAAAAAAAAAAGACCAGAAAGAACCACCAACCCACAAGAAGCTTCTGGCAAGATTCTCACGTACCCACATAGGATGGACTTATGAGTGAAATTTTACATGTGTTGTACATGTACTTTTGCTATAATTCAAGCCAGCCATTGAATTTAAAATAATTAAAATGTAAATATCATACATTGAAATCACTTAAATAAAACTATATAAACAATAATGTATAATACAGATATCTGTAACAATTCTCATTTATAATTATATTTGATACAGTAATTTAATAAATAATATTTTAAATACTTAATTCCCCACTGATCAAAATTTTGCAATCTTATGAGTTGTTCATGCAATAGTGTGTATATCCATTCATAACATTTCAAGGTTAGATTATATGGTTAAATCAAGGTAAACATCATAAGATGTGAATGGATGTTGTTGGTTTTTCTGAAAGGCTGACCTGATTTCTGATTATATATTATAACCCATGTGACTGTTTATGGTTTTTGATGTGCAATGTAAATTAGCAATTGAACCATCTTTATAGTTTAGTAATCTATATTAATGAATTATTGTGTAGAATTAAGCATTCTTAGTAGTACTACCAGTCTTGGAAGTTATTCAGTCCAATTAGAGGAATTCATTTTTTTAATTTAACCAATTTTGAGAATTACAGTGCTCAAAATATTTCAATTTAATTGGAATAACAACCATTACAGAAATACTGCGAATTCATTCAAATACATTTGGATATTTAATAACTGTCACAGAAATATTGTGAAATTCATTAATACAAGTTTGGATTTATAGCTATTATGGAATTACTCTGAATTCCTATAAAAGACATTTTGTGATTATATCAAAGCGATTTTTCGTTCATTCATCACTACATTACAGAACATCATCTGGAAATACCTTTGGAACTCATTTGAATTAATCAATACTTTTGGAATTAATAGAACACTTAGAACTATATGATTTTATTCACCAGACTCTTTGTTATTTTTACTTTTATACTTTGTAGTTTAGGGAAATAAATTATATTTTAAATTATACAAAACTTATTGGCTTTTCACTCTTTCTTGTTATTTATTATAAGACCATAGAGTCATTATAATTAAGATATAGTCAAATATGTCAAATCAACATGATATATACTAAGGGAAATAGTTCACATATAAAGTATTCTTACAGAACTACACAAGCCTGCTAACTGAAATGGTAAACTGTTAACATATTTAAGTAGGTGAGTAACTTAAGGCATCCTTGAGCCTCTTGTTATATATAATATGAATTACTTATAATTTCAGCCATTATATTGGAACATACTAAAATTGAAGGTTTGTACAGTTCATTTCCAAATTATTTCACCACAAAATTATTTTTTAAAAATCCAGCAGAATAAGCTCATATTGAGCATTCAATATTTTGATCATATGTTCTTAACATTCTGTATTTTGTTTTGATCTGCAATATTAAATTCAAAGTATCTTATCCTTTTATGGTTGAATCTGAAAAAAATTACAAGTGGGTGACTTATCTTTTTATTTCAAATTTTCAGATATGAGGAATTTAATGTCATTCTGAGAGCTAAACCTAGGATCAGATTTTATTATGTCTGGCAGTAGTAAAACAACCATTGTAGGATGGTACACTCTGATCTACTTCATAAATAACCAATTAGTATTTTGTGTTATCATTGAAGGTCACATATATTATTTGTTTCTTTCTCAGAAAAAGCCAAGGATAAGCCAGTAGAAGTGTTATATATTTATTTGTAATGTTTGGCCTTATTCCTTGATTATGTGTTATGTATATCTGTAACTTGTAATTGACCCTAAACCAAAATCAAGTTTATGTTCTACCTGACTAGTTGCATATTTTTTGTAAAGAACATGATACATAGCTAAAATATCTCTATGGCTGTAAATTAAATATCCAGACCATTATTTATTGAAAACATGTTTACTTTAGTTGAGTTAAAGATACAATCTTGATTCAGACCTTTAAAAACATCCAGAAAGGAAATTTCCCATTAAGTTGACAGAGTATTTACAGAAGATGGTAATTGTGACAAAGTTCAGGTAAAAGGTTATATAAATTTGTTTACATTAGGATTATTCATTATTATCTTAACATCCAAAGCAGAATCAGTTTATTGTTGTGATCAGTTTTTAATTTGGGTGGATTTATTTATACCAGTTATTATTCACTGGAATTACAAAGTGATTAATAATATTCTTGAACTAAAACATTACTTTGGAATTTTAGTGAATGCAGACAGTGACATTTTGGGTTATATTTTATGATCTGTCAATAGACTGTTAGCACATTGTCAAATTCCAGCCAATAGCACATTAGCATATTCACAATTATGGGTACTTCAACACAAATTCCATTGGAATTTATTTGAAATACCATTGGAATTCAATAGGAACTTTATACTTTTGGACTTGTGGTAGGACATTTAGAACTGTTTGGGATTTAATTCACAATACTGTTCTTGTTAAATTTTCACTTTGCATACTAGAGAATTGAATTACATGTATCTGTTGAATTTTAAAAACTTGTTGATTGTAACTCATTTCAGTTATGTGTACTTAGTTTAAGATCATTGAGTCATAAGACGAGTTGCATGAATTTGAAACATAACGCAATTGTACAGTGAATGTAAAATTTGGGTCACCACTATTTTCTTTCAATTAAGATATTGATTATTACAAAGAAATCAATACCATCTATAAAGAAGCTACTCAGTTAAGAATGGTAGGCCAGTTGGTATAGCATCAGACTTGTAATCCAAGGGTCATGGGTTTGATGGTCACCCAAGCCATCCCAGATAAGCTGCTGACCTTGGGAAAAACACTTAGCTTTCAAAAAAATAAGTAGGAATTATTTTGATTCCCTTTACTTTTATATTACCATAGAAAAATGTCTTTGCAAATTCACCATAGATGACTGCACGATATATTGATTATTGAGCATCATTCATATACAGTATGAGACATTGTAATTAATTTTACTATTTAAAAAATAGATTCTATGTAATGTAATAAAGTTGGTGTTTAGAAAAATAGGATTTATAGATAATTTTATGGAGTCAACTGCAATATATGCAATCACCAATGTAGATTGTGACTAAAAAATCATCACCAAAAAGATATCTTGTTAATGTTGTTTGGGTTTGACAACATTTCTCAGTGCATGATGGGTAATAAATGACGAAGAACCCAGGAAAACCCAAGTAAGAGCCATGACCTGCTGGAAACTACTGGCAAGCTTTCTTATATACTCACAATTGCTGTGCCCAAGACTCAAACCCATGCAGAAATGTGATGACCTTTATCGGTAAAGGCAAGTGCTTTAGATAACTTGTCCACCCAGAGCTCAAAGTAATTAAAAAAACCTACAAAATACTCCCTTCGACTTAATTTTAATTTTGAAATTGACTTAGAAGCAATATGTGTAAACCATATACAATTGACACTTTCTGAATGAAATCAAGATCTCCAACATAATGAGATATGACAACTACCCCTCATGTTAGGTCTTGATCTTTTCATCTTTTTAGATTACCAGTCAGATTACTGTTCATGTTCTAATAGTGGTGCTCTCTAACAGAAAATGCAACTCTTTTTGTGATATTACTCAAAAATATTGGACAAGTATTATTTATATCTATTTTTTTTAACTCCTGGTACATGATTTTATCACAACACTCGACCATAACAATTTAAAGAACTATCACCCAGTTTCTAATCTCCTGTTAATATAAAAAAAATATTAGAAAAAGTTGTTCTAACCCAACTTGTATCCCAGCTGAATTCAAACAGTCTTTGTAGCAATGTACAGTCTGCATATTGCCCATGCCACAGTACTGAAACTACTCTTCTGAAAGTAGTTCATAATATTCTCTCTGCTTTGGATAGTGGAAAAATTACAGTCCTCACCCTCCTTGATTTGTCTGCAGCTTTTGACACAATAGACCATGATATATTACTTCACCATCCCAGCATGTATTTGGCATTCACAATACAGTCTTACTGTAGTTCAAGTTCTACTAAATCAACAGGACACAAATTGTATCTGCAAATGGAATAAACTCTAGCCCAGTTGATCTATGTTGTGGTGTTCCACAGCGGTCTGTTCTTGGACCTGTTCTCTTCATTTCTGTACGGTCAGCCGCTCTCAAAACTCACCATTTGCGATTGCAAGAACAAACTTAAAGACCTAATAATGTTTCCTACATTAAATATTTTCAGCATTTTTTATGTTTTCTAATTTTATGGTGTTGTTTTTTGGAGTCATATCATTATAGATGTTGTAAAGTCCTTAGAGCTTCTAAAGATTAGGCACTGAACAAAGTCCTCATTATTTTGATCTAATTTTTGTTATTTGTATTTATGGCTCTAAATTGAATATCTTTAGTTAGATTTTTGCCTACATGACCTGGGTCTGTTAAGAGCATAATATTACATAGGATCTATAAATTGATGCCTATGTATGTGTTGACAGTTACTAATAATACGGGCAATCTTAATAATAAGACTTAACCCCTGGATGTTTTTGCTGTTTTTACATGAAATGCAACTAGGAAACACATTTTGGGGATTATTTCTGAATACATCCTAATACATCGATTTCCAAGCAATTTTCCATTAGCCTAATGCCTAGTTGTGTTAAAAACATTTTTTTATTGGTTATTTTGCTCATACATGAGCAAAAGATGAAAAGTTAAGTTCTTTTTTTTTTAGTGTTTAATAGACCCATCATTTTATTATAGAGACCACTCTTAACTAAAAATGCCCACCTTATCCTACTTTTTACACAGGTTCACCTGTCTGTGTACAGTTCAGACTGGTCTGCCTTAGATCTGAGGCCAAAAAGTCTAAAATCTAGACACAAAATTGGATTTCGACAAAAAGGTCCCAAAAATTTGGTTTTTCCCTCTGTATTTTGAAGTGCAAATAAAACGTCCAGATTATTTGGTTTCATTGTAGAGCTAAATCTGTCTACCTGGTACCTTTCTATAATACCACCCACTTTAGTGTATCATACATGGTCTTGACACTACAGAGCTTGGCAATAGGCTAATAATACCTCCTGCCCTGTACACACAGTGCCAGGGAATAATGTGTTAATGATGATTTTGGGTTAGTTTCTCATTGGCTGTTGCAGTTTGTACAGTTACAGAAAAGGTCTATAACATCCCATTAGTTAAGCTATGTCACATGAATAGGCAAGTTTGAGATAAATTGATCCTAGTCATATTACTCAATGTATATGAGGTATATTGGATGAAATTGATAAACCTTGCTGCAACATTTCTCAAATCAGTCACTGATGGGTAAATCTAAGATTGCTAACAAAATACTGTATTTTTACAACAATTTACATTAAAATTAAATAAATATACTAATTGCCACAAAATGTGTCAGAATAGATCAGCTATACAGCTTTCATTTATCAGATATCAGTTGGAAAAAATATTTAAATATAAGTAAAATTCTTTTTTTTAAATAGAAACTTTGACCTTTTATCTTCATATGATAGCAAATAGAAATTATATTTTTAAAGCATCCTTTTAAAAAAGATTTTGCTTGAAATAAAGTAAATTTGCAGTTCAGATGACATGTTAAGTTTGGTGCCAATGATCTGATGATATGTTTTGGAAAAATTGCAATAAATATTTCAATAAAATTGGTATGAACTTTATTATTAACAAAATTAGGTCAAGTTCCAACTGTATCTTTCCTTTGAAAATTGCATGGAAAATGGTCCCTGTTTTACTTGGAAGCTTAGAAAATTAATGCCTCAAACCATTCCTTAATTATATATTACCAGGGTGGTGGGATCTTTGTCATCTGGAAATATTTCTTGTTATTATGGTGCTACCCTTATTATTATTTAAGAGTTTATTTGACCTAATATATCCAGTATTATGTGGAGGTTATTAATAAATACAAACTTTTATATTTTGTATTTTTTCTTCTTCTTTACAGTTAAAATTTCAGGGGTGGAACTGAATGGTGCTAAACAACTTATTTAGAGAGCACCTACAATTCTGGACACCATGAACTACAGGGATGCTGAGGTAAATGAGCAATACAATGAAAATTCCAGCCATGAGATTCCTAGTTATGAAGAACCAACCACTGACTATGTCAAGCTTGAATTTGTAAAGGCAATTAATTTAAGCCCTACACACATTGAGAATGAGAACAGAGAGCATACCAAAAATATTGGTGCTGATGAGGTTGCAGGTGATGGTTTTAAGATCTGTCTCAAAATGGTTGATTCCAGAAGCTCTAGTCAATGTATTATTGGAGAGAGAGTTCATTTTGCTTCACCCATTGCTGTCCATTATGATTACTCACAATCCCAAAGTACTCCAAGCACTCAGACACTTGACCTAATAGATTCACAGTCATCAGAACAGACTGAAGTAAATGTGTGTTGGAATGAAGAGTTACAATGCAACACTGCTGATGAAAAATCAGGTGCAAAAACATCAGTGGATGATTTGGTTTTGGAGAACAGTTCACCAGATGAATCAATAGAGCATTCACCATCTAATTCAGCATCTTCTGTAACTGATATAAATACATTCATTCTTGATCAACAGGACAATTGGTCCTTGTTGGAAATAATGAAATCTACAGGCTTTAATAATGATAAGAACACTGAAAAAATTAACATGATACCTAGAGATCAAGAAAATCTATCAGTTTGTGCAGGTAGAGAGGTAAATTCTGATGATTACCAAAGAGCAGCTATACCAGCAACCATCACTGGGAGCATCATAGAATCAATCATAGAAAAATGTTTCCAGAGTGCAGAGGGAAGAAACTCTAATTTTGTATTAGATAATTTCATTGCAAGTACAGAGGATGGAGTAAAAAGAGACAATGAAATACAAAGTCATTTAAAAACAGGACACATAGCTGAATCATTCAAGTTGGGACAAAAAGACAGGTATGCAGACTTTAAGAATGATAATTCTTCTCAGATAAATGTCATCATACAAGACATGGATTGCATGGAAGTTGTCAAGTTAGGACAACAGACAGAGAATTTAGATAATAATGCAGATGTCACAACTAGTTGTAATCAACAAGAAATTATCAGCTTAGAGGATGAGGATAGTGCAGATCCAGATGCATTTAAATCATCTCAGCAAATTATTTGCTCAGATCTTAATAACAGCGAATCTGCAAATACATTTAACTCCCAACAGCAAACTGTTAGCTTAGAGAAAGAATACAGAAGTGAAGAAATCAAGATAAACAATCATCAAGAACAAAATGAAGAGGATTTATATCTACCTGGTGTACATTATGGGTCAAAAACACACACTTTGTGTATTTTAGTTCCCACTAAGGAAAATCCTGTGTTCTGCAAAATAACTCCGGAAAAAAGCACCCAGGACCCTCAGCTTTCATGTTATGGCACAGATATAGATGTTTGTGAAAAGCAGAATGATGAAACTAAAGAGCACAAGTCCAATGATTGTAAAGAAGATTGTCAAAATGATTCCAGAGGAAATTTGCAAATGGACCACTCGTGGCCATCCGTGGATGCTACAGAAAAATGTCCCCACACAAAATCATTTTTTGCAAACAAAAGTGGAAATATTGATAATAACCTAGATGTATCCCCTGAAATTACAGATATATCACCTAGCAAGAATCTTGATGGCAAAGTAGAAAATCACAATTTAAGCCACAATAAAAATTTAGAAGAGAAACCTAAGTTTGATGGCATTTCTGTTAACAGTTTCAGAGAGCAACTAAAATTCTGTATCCCAAAACATTCTTTCCCACATGATGATGAAACAGAGATAACCCCAAATTTAACAAATGATGGGGACTTTATTCAGTCTCAAGATCCAGAAATGTTCCACAAATCACATACTCCAAGACATTTACTTCAAACCACAATTAAGGATTGTGACACTAATACACAGAATGTCAGTGAAAAGAACTGCAAATCATTAAATGCAGTTTCAGAAGCAGAATGCATTACAGAAACAAATGAGCTTTCAGATGGAAGCAAAGCTGTTGCTGATGAAGATATGAGTGATATCAAACCTGGAATAGCTGAGAACATCTCATTACAAAAACAAAAGCTGGATTTTTCATACCAGAGGTCAATCTCAGACCATGATGCCACAGTAGTTGGTCCTCTGTGGAATATTGGTGGTTTTAAGTCAAATAATGATCATGAAGATGATTCAGTGGTTCCACAGATTGCTTTCCATGCTAAAAGACATATATCACAAATTGAAGATACTTCAGACTGGCCAGAGAAAAGACTGAAATTGGAAAATATTCTTTATTCAACAAATGTACATGATCAGATCTTTTCAACAAATGACCCGATGGATGAAAATCAGATCTCATTACTGCACAAATGTTTGACCAATCCATCTGTTCCAATGCCTCTAGAAACTTATGAAACAACTTTGCCAAAGTTCCATATAGCTGAAGTTTCTATGGAATCTAGTGGTGGTGAGCTCTCCATCCAATCCTTGATTGAGGTTCCAGGGTTTATCTCTACCAAAGACTACATATCCTCTCAGGAATCTATGGGAAGAAGTCAAGGATTTTCCGTTCATCTGTCCCAAGAAGAGCAGCTGGAACTCTCCCCACAAGACATTTACCTGGAATCCAGTGAGATGGATGAGAAGATCAAAGACCAGGCAGTCCCAGTTGATCTGGATGTTGGTGACCATATACACCCAAGTGATCTGTTGGACTCTAAAGTTGAACCAGTCTTGTTCTATGAGGATCAGCCAGAGAGAGGTATTAAAACACTTTGATACTAGATAAGTTAATGCATTTATCTCATTAGTTTTTTATATCAGCAAGCATCTTCAAGAAAACAAAAGAACTCTCAGTAAATAGAAAATCCTTAAAGTTGATGTATCTGTGGATGTAAAATGGTTCTTCCATAATTGGAATATGAAAGGTATTACACGCTAATTGAAAATGGGATAAAAATATTTCCCTCCCAATTTATAATTTTCCTCGTATTTTGTGCCTAGTTCAAATATCCATGCAAGCATTTAAAGTACTGCAAGAAAATTGTGTAATCATTTTTTACAGTAGTTTGAAAACAATTCATATCTCATGATTTTGATGAGGATTATCTTATACTTTTCAGCTTACAAAAGTCAAGAAGGCTGCTTCAAGTGGAAGTATACTCCTTCCAGTAATCTGGATGAAGTTCTTCCCTCCGAATGTAACAGTAATCAACAGGACATGATGGCCACAGTCAAATCTCTTGTGACTTGTGCAAGACCATTTCGTGTTGGTTTAAGTAAGAGACAGAGAGTTGATCATCTTCATAGATCACCAAGAAAATAAGTCAGTTTATTGAACGAGAATCAGGTTAATTTAAATCCATCTGATTTTTCTTTGTTGCAAAATAATACTTTAGTAATGTGAAAAAAGAGCATATATATGAAAAGGTTCAGCAATACATGTCATGTATACATATGAAGCATTCAGTTGTCAATGAGACTGTAAAAAAATATGTAACTACTACATGTTAGAAAAATGTAAACTTGACTTTTAAAAAGAAATATAATAATATACCATATTTTATACCTACAATGAATCCACAACTAATATTGATTTATGAATGAAGCTAGTATTGCTAAACTTAATGTGCATAGTGGTAGTATTCAGACATATACGGATCATTTTAACCTATCCTGAACTCATTTTCTATTTATTCACTTATGTTCTTCACCTTTTTCAGACTGTTTTTAAGTTGATAATTTAGAGAGTTTCAAATGATAATTTTAAGTTTTATATCTAATGAACACTGAATCAAAATGCCAGTAGCAGTTACATATTATAAGTAAAATAAATGCATTTTGAGTGACTCATAGGCAACCATAATTTCGTAGAGGTTACATCAAGCATGATTTTGTGCAAACTTTTTCTCCTGGTATTATGATCAGGAGAATTGGGAATATATGTTTTAGTGGTGAATAATGTCAGGTATATCATAATGTAGATACTTGCTTGTAAGTTTGGTCCAACTGCAAATAACACAGACCCAGACCTGTTAGCACAATGTAATGGCAGGTTAGGGTCTATATTGTTATTTAACTCAACAACAAAAAACTACATGGAGCCAGATTGTCCAATGCATTATATGAAATTCTATCTAGGCCTATTTGTTTTGCAGTTGAATCAGACTTATAAGCAGTTATATATGGTATGTCAGTGGTTATATATTGTCATGCAGAGTTGTATTTAAATGATGCATTGGTAGAGTCAGAAAAAAAAGCCTTGCAATTATATGAATTCCAACTTTAATCCAAAACACTGTATTTCATTCTTATTGTAACACACTTTGAAAACTTTAACTGAAAATAAATAGCTCAAATGCAATGTCAGTGCCACCTCAAATAAATTCATTATGAAAGAGAAAAGAAAGTTGTGTATATTTACTATACATTTATGTCAAATTCAGTGGTAATAAGTTTGACTTCAAAATGTTACTTACTTTACTGATAATCTGTGTAATGCTTTTTTGAAATCTCTTGTAGTTTTAATTAATTTTTTTGTGTAATCTCTCACATTTTGAGTGTTCACTTAAGTTTAATAGTTTTGTGAATAGAAAACATGGATAATTTGTAGTTCAAAGTATTGTCCTGCATCTATTGTGCAGAACATGTCTGTCAATAAATGCTTGTTACAGCTTTGGAGGTCATGTTTCTGATTTGGGAGAAGGAACAGAAGTGATGATGCTATGTCGGATATGTGGGATCTCACTTAAAAGAAATGAAGTCATCAGCCAAATCACTGGATTAGCTTGTATCACAGACAAGGTTCAGGAATCCTACCTGTGGTGGTATGTGCATTTGGAATAATGGTTAGAAAACAGCTGCATCAGAAGAATGGTTAAGGTAGATGTGTATGAACAACAGAACCAAAGATGGAAGAAGAAAAGATGGATGTTAGTGGTACAGCAGGATCTGATGAATCTCGGACTCAGTGCAAAAGATACTGGTGACAGAGTGGAGAATTCGAACCCAAATGACTGACCCCTCTTTAGAGAGAAATTAACAGCCAGAAAGAGAGAGAGAGAGAGGTCTTACTTCTGATTTGATTTTGATCAAACATGGAATATTGTCTTATATCAAGATCTTAGACAAGTTTGATAGTGAGTGAAATCAACACATACCGTGTATTAATCTTGCTTTGGACTGGCTGATCCTGTTGCTAGTAGTGGCCATATTTCTACTCCAATTTTGATCAAACAAATCATTATGACATATACACTTATGTTGATAAATCATGCATGGGTCTGGTAATAAGTGAAACTATGCATGGTAATAGGGTGATCTGGCATCTGATTGGCTGAACTTGTTACCTCTCAAGAGCTAGTCTTTTATTTCTTATCCAAATTTTTTATGAAACTTTGTAAATAACTTTGTGTCATCTGATTCTTGGAAGAGTTTATACGAGACTATGCATTAGTAATTTTGCCTCTGTGATTGAAACTAATTTGTATCAGACTAAACATAGTAAGGAAAATTGGCATTATATAAATGTTGGAAGATAGGTTTCATAAGGTCATGTTCTAATTAATATAAACCCGCTTTTTCACTTATTATGTTAGTTAGATGTGTGATATCAGGACCACTTTCACCTTTTTTAAACAAGACTTTTGTTTTAGACAAAATTTTGCACACACCTTTTTCAGCAACATAAATCTATAAAATCTGATTTTATCTGAAATTGGAATTTGTTTATTGGTTTTGACAAGCAAAAAGTAGCAGTTTTGATGAGGTTTGGTAATGGACAGTTGCACATCAGATTCATCAAACATAATGCTAAAGTTATCATTTTATCTTTAAGAAGTTAAGTTTGTTCTGTTCAGTAGGTAATTCCATTATTACAGTGTACAGTTCTTTTGAAACTCTTCTGCTTTAAATACAGGATTCCCACAAGTTACAGGATAAATATTTTATGGTATTTGTCCTATCCAGTTACAGATTTTCTAACCAGTAATTTCCTGTCAAACATACATACATACTTTATTTGTTAAACACTTCAAGAAACTGATATTTTTAATGATATGCCCATATTTTACTAAAAGACTACACCACCAACCCTGAACAAATTATTAGCAAATTTGTATATGTTAGGAAGGCAATGTTTTATAATCTGAGAAATAGTCATTAAAACTGGCCTCCACCTCCCTTTCAGTCAATGCCATAC
The DNA here is from genome assembly GCA_030141615.1 of Unio pictorum. Classification (NCBI taxonomy): domain Eukaryota; kingdom Metazoa; phylum Mollusca; class Bivalvia; order Unionida; family Unionidae; genus Unio; species Unio pictorum. The sequence continues at coordinate 105,427 of JARLTB010000267.1, forward strand.
TACCTTTTTTAATTTTTTAATTAAAATCTCTTGGATGTGAAACTTTTTTAAACGTTAAATAGGTTTAAAATGTACAAGTGCAGAACAAACCAACATACATTGATATACAAAATATGCTAATTTGCAAAATTGACTTTTTAAATATATACCTTTATTCATGATAAATTAAAATAAGAATATCCCTTGAACAAGCTGTTATAATTATTTTAATTTTCCCTGACTTTTTTCTGATCTGTGTGTACCTTGATAATGTGAAATATTTTCAGCAATCTTAATTTTAGCTGTACCAGTGATACACCAGGAGAGCTTATGGGATTGTCTCTTGTCTGTCATCTGTTCCTTGCCATTACTAAACTCTTTGGAGCATTGCAATAAACTTTTTATACATATTTATTCCATGGTCTAGTTGGTTGAGTTGAAAATGGAGCTGCTCGGACGCCTAGTAGGGCTGCCACAGTGGCCATCTTTATTCCTCCTGAATGGATTGTCATATCAACACCTGAATGAAAGTAATATTGCCATAAAACAATAATATCACCAGAAGACTTCTTATATGTCTTGTTGATCCCAAATGGTGCCACTATCATATGGATATCACACTGACCATCTTGAAAATATTATCATTACTCCTGACTTCTTATAATGCCTAGTTTGTTGTAAATGAAAATGGTGCCAATCTGACTGCTTTTGTTGTAAATGAAAATGGTGCAAATCTGACTGCTGATATAGCCATTATCATGGTCATCTTGAAACTCTTACTATTGTACAACTGCTTCTCCTAGATGGCTGGTCATAACAACATCGTGCTTTAACCAAAAGAATTCTTATGATGTCTTGTTTGTTCTAAATGGAAATTGTGCCAGCCTAATATCCAGTATAGCCACCATGCTGCACAGTAATCTTGAAAATCTTCTTACTGTTATTACTTCAAAGTGGAAAGTCATATCAAAATGTGGTTTCCACCAGAAAACATAATGACTTGTTGGTCATGCATGATAATGGTGTCAATCTGATATCCAATACATCCACTGCAGCAGCTAATTTGAAAATCATGATATATCAGTGATGAATATCAGAGATGGTTTCAACACTCAGGAAGTTAAAAGGAAAGGAAGAAATGTGATTATTTTCTATACCCTGTGAATGGAGGGAAACATATTGTGATGATTTTTATCTTATTATTTGCTTGTTGGCAAAATATCTCTGAAACAGTTTCACCAAATATAGTTTATTAGCTGTGGTAATATTATATCAGTTAAATTAAGAAAGTTACATATTTCATCTAGATTTCAGTTGATGCAAGTTGACTTAAAGCAACATCATTATGTTTAAAATGCATATCTGCACTTAAAGGTAGATCTGAGACCCCCAAGTCACTTAATTCAAAATTATCCAGTGTGATGAGTTTTGCAATATCTGACAGGTTCAACACTGTATGATCAACAGTTAATGAGGTATTCAAGTTTAAATGTGCATTTTAAAATATTTCTTTGTGGTTATTTGCAACTTCAGCCATTTTCCATGATTCTAGTCTGGGTAAGATTACTGAGGGAACTCTGCCATGAGAACTGTATTGTCCTACTGTTGTTCAGTGTGAAGTTTCTTTGGATTGTTTTGTGACTACTTGCATTATTCAGCATGGGAAGTTATCCATGATTCTTGTCCAATTATAAAACTTCCACAGTTAAATAATTGCTGAACTACAACTGGCGCAGTTAATTATGTCAGATGACATATAAATACACGTTTTGTATATACACTTTGTTTGAAATGATCTTTTCATGTTCCACATATATCATGGAAAAAAAAGACGATTGATTCTTTAGTTGGCATATAGCTATTACTACTGTACAAAAGGTTTACATGTCTTTTCTTGTATAGAAATTTACAAAGAGATATGCAAGTAAAGATAAACAAAGTGAAACTTTTTAATGAAAATGAAATAAGGTGTCTGAGGTAGTCAGGTATGCTGTCACTTGGCTGTTTTCATAGAGGTCACATTTTAGTGGCAATTAAACAGAGATCTCCTGATCCAATGAATGATCAAGTCTTCACAATGCACATGATATGACTGACAAATCAATGTTTTTCATCATAGCAATATCATTCAGGTCTACCTTTAAAGGAGTTAGTTTTCATATAAAAGACATTAGTTACATTAGGGTAATTTGAATTGATAATTTAAAATATTTAAAAAAAAATAATACACCATTTTACATTTTTCAAGGTTCAAGAACCTTTTATATTGTATGTTTAAACATATTTTTCTGTATTGTTGTTAATTTGGTGTGAAGTTGGGCTGTTATGATCAACATTTTGGCAATGCAACCCAATCGACCACTAAAAAATGCTCATCCAAGCAAAACTGTGATAGTCATGGCTGGAAAAAATCCCTAAATTGTCTAATTGCCTGGAATTTTAACTTTTATAAAATCACATAACAATCTGGAATTTTCCTTCATATTATATACAAAATTCTGGGTAATTGACATAAAAGTATACTTTTGAAGAAAAATCTCAGTTTGTTCCAGGCTGCTAGACAATGGAATTTTCCATTATTAACTGTTGTACAAAATAAGTATTGCAAGTTTTCAATTTCTTTTCTTATCTGTTGTTCACAATGATTATTTACTTAATGTTTTGATGAAATAAAAACAAGATATATTTAATTTCATTAGTTGTTTATTACTTTACAAGTCTTCACATTTCATCCATATCAATGACACATATAAAAATCAACAAATGATTATATCAAATATACATCTGAAAACAAACTAATTATTTTTCTGAATAACTAAATTTCTCTGGAGAAAATATCACAAGTTCACAATAATATGGTACTATACTTTCACTCTCTTTTCACTCCGATTTATTTCTTTCTGACATGATCAACAATATTCCTGCCAAATGATATTTACTGTGTAAAGCTGAAGCAGAATATTTCATTTTTAAACAAGTTACAATGGACTTTATATGGTTATTATAAGGTTAACTTACTCTAGCTTTTGACTAATATGGTACAATGGGAAATTGTTATTAAAACCAAAAATAAAAAGATAATCTAAAAGAGAGGTGTTTAATACTTACTGAATTGTATGGAATATTCCATTATTTCAATGGATAACTACTCAACTTTGAGGTTAAATTCAGAAGGCTAATAGCTTTATTTATAAATAGTACAAAAACAGTTTTTTCTTCTGTTTACTAAAAAAGTCACTCTTCAGATGACTATTAAAACATTTTGCAAGCTGCTTTGAAGATGGATACCCATGGAAATTGAATTCATGCATAAAAGGGAGGTAATATCTAAAACTGTAAGGAACACAACAACTGCAATATTCATGAATTACTTTAACACATTAACCCCTGGAGGTTTTTGCTGTTTTCGCATGAAATGTGAGTAGGAAACACATGTTGGAGACTATTTCTGAATACATCCCAATACATCGATTTCCAAGCAATATTCCATTAGACAAATGGCTAGTTGTGCTAAAGAAAATGTTTTGCATTGGTTAGTTTGCTGGCACATGAGCACAAGGTGAAAAAAATTGAGTTGTCTTTTTTTGTTTTGTTTTTTGCTTAGCAGACCCATAGTTTTCGTATGGAGAAGACTCTTTATTCAAAATGTGCAACTTATCCAACTTTTTGTACAGGTTCACCTGTCTGTGTGCGTTTCAGACCAGTCTGCCGTAGATCTGAGGCCATAAAGTCTAAAATCTGGACACAAATTCGGATTCTGATAAACTAAACGAATTTTGGGTGGAAAAAAAAAATGGGTCCAAAAACTAAGGTTTTTCCCCTCTGTCTTTTGTAGTGCAACTAAAATGTCCAGATTTTTTGCTATAATTGTAGAGCTACATCTGTCTACCTTTATATAATACCACCCACTTTAGTGTATCATGCATGACTTTGATGCTACAGACTTTGGAAGTAGGCTACTATTTCATGCCCTGTAAAGTCGGCGCTAGGGGTTAATGTGTTAAGGCAAATAGCATAAACCATAAAAGTGTTTCGTAAAATGGATACTATTTCTGTCTTACCTCTTCCAAACAATTCAAATACAATCTTAATAAAACAGAACTGGTAATTGCTACTTACCATCATTATGAAATACAAAAGTGTTAAAACCAACCTATTGACTTAAAATTACAGAAACAATGACACTAACTCGAACTTTTAGAAACACTACTAAGTTTCATGATTCTTGGCATGAGCTAAATGCAAAAACTTAACTACGGTAATGTACATGAATATACAAAGTTAAATATCACATACATCACGAAGGAATAGGTGCCATGAAACTTAAATCAAACTGCTGAGTAGGATCTAGAAAGAAAGAATTTCTGAGAAGCAGTCAGGCTGTAAATACATTCAATATATATGCTTTTAAGTTTTATGTGTGTAGGTATTTATTGTTGAAGTAGAACAATAGTTCTATTTTACTTGATAGAGGTGACATCTAAAAAGCAAGGGAAAAAATGCTGGGCTAACAGTAGATAAAAATTATACAGAATGTGTGGTTCATTTAAAAAGCTTGCAAATACATACAGGCAACCTACCTAAACATAATGACATAAAAAACATTTACCTGAATGTATACAACTTAGACCATAAAAAGAGTGCAAGAAAATATATACATGTGAACTTGTTAAAACTGGAAAGTTAAGATAAATTGATGCTTTATTTATAAAGAAAAGCAAAGTTAACATTTCTTGTTTTAAACAAAAGCAAAAGTTTGTCAAATATTTTAATCACATGTAGAAAATATATCTGATTACATAAACAAGACATAGTTCATCTGCCTTGGTTAAAAATTAACTATTTCACTAAGCAGGCATATGTAGCATTACAAGAACACAACCCTATGTACATTATCTCACAAACCTTTATATCATGCCAAGTTTACAAACTTTAGTAATGTCTGATAACTGGAAGGCCAGGACATGTGTCATGTCCTTGATTGAAGCATGCAGTTTTGTAAACATATGACCTTGACACCAAAGTCATAATTCTGCACAATGAATTATCCTAGCTTCATAATGATGAACATTCCATCAAGAGGATTAAGATTTAGCCTTATAATGATATATATAAAGTATGAAGAAAATACATCAAGTGGTTTTGGAAGCATATGTGAATGAAAAACTTAAGCTAAAACCTAAATAACAAATGGATGCTGCTGATCTGATTCTGTTGCAACCACTGCCTGAAAAGATACTGCTTTTTCTCCCTTTCCCATTGATGTGGACTTGACAGAAATTCTTTCCAAAAAGAAAGGTACAACAAATGTAGATCTTGATCACAATCCAAATCGTCCAAGATTTTGACAAACTTATTTACCATGTTCTATCAAAATCATATGAGAAACCTAGTGTTTGGTTAGGTAACAAACTCAGCCAATCAGATGCAATGTCAACTCAATGATATACCCAAATCTCACTTACTACAGAACCCATCTGAGCCCACAATTCAAGCTACATTACCACATTAGAATAAATCTGACTGAAATTCAATTCTGATTGAAATTCAATCTTAAATGTTCAGCTAATATTATACACTACTAGCTCATTATTATGCATTTATCAAGTTCAGGATCAAATTCAAACTTTGAACACCCTGATGATGTCAATTTAGTTAACAAGATGGATAAAAATACAGTCGCAAGACTGCTGACAAGCTGAGCCATTAGACACAATGGGACCTCATTAATATTCATGGATCTCACTCACAATTATGTCCATCTCTGATCTTGATGATCTATGCCTACTGACCAAGTCAAATCAAAATCTTAATAAACGTCCCTACAGCAAGATCAGCTGATCAGATGAATAATTACCTCACTGAAATGTATAGATCTTCCTCCTTATGGAATATGAATGAGATCAGAAATATGGCCTCCAATGATAACAAGCACATACAATATCCCCACATTTAGATGAAATGCACGGGTGTTACTCATTATTGGACTAATCTGAGATCTTCGGGATATAAAAATCTTGACATCTTTTATGTTTTATTGAAATGGACACAAAATATGACCTTCAGAGTAGTAACAAGCTCTGATTCAAGATCACTCATTATCACATTCAATCCAAGAGCATGACATGAGTTTATATTCATATTTTCTGATCAAAACTGGATCAGAAAAACAAGCTCTCACCCAATCATATGCAAAGTAACAGAATTAATATACATGGATCTTGCTCATTATTGATCTGCAATGTTTATGTCATATGTCTATATTACATTTAAAACAAATACTGACTCTAGTGTGGTAACATGGTAGCCAATTGGATGAAAGATCACCTCAATATTGAACTTGTCTGAAATCTCGATGTGGCCAGCTGGTATAGCAAAAAAAGAAGTATGGCCTCAGTGTTGACAACAAGCAATTGTTAACAGATGCTCAATAGATGATGCATTACAGATACAGATATATCCTGAGCTCACTTTGCCTTTAGGCTCAGTGAGCTAAAAAAATTCTTATTATAAATATATACATGAACTATATGCAATCTTGACAAATCTACAGCAAAATTTATAGTACAACTCGCATAGCTCATACATGCACTGTATAGCACTTTTTGCAGCTATAGGTGTCATTTTGGAGAGTCTGATTATACATACCTTTAAAAGGCATTTATTCACTTAATTTTACACCTTGTTCATCAAAATTCCACTGAAAATATATTGTATAATTTCCTCAAAAAAAGGTTACTGGCAAACTCTATGATAACATCCTTCAACATTTTTGGCACAGTAAAGCAAGCAGGGTGATCCTACTTAAAACTGGTTTTGTCATGCGCTATGATGTAAGAGGAACATTACAAAGACAGCAGTCAAGTCAAATTTATTTTAGTTAAATTTTACCACATACTAAATTATAATTTTCAAGAAATGTTGCATGTAAATGTTAAGAATAAAACATAACTATTTATTTATTACCCTATCCCATGAATAGTTGAACATCCATACAGGTATGCACATGACTTCTTGTTCACATGATCTCACCTTGATTCTGCCTGCACTAGTAATAGTTCATTCCAATATCAACTTTCTTGACCCAGTCTAATGACAAACTGTCACTAAAATTCCACAGTGATTGGTAATTTTCATCTGGAAATTCAGTTATGACAATTATTGCGAAGATCCCTAAAAAAAAACAACAATTTAATCAACTTTATTATAACTGTATTACAATTAAATTTAAATCTAAAAATATTTGTCAGTAAATGTGCCTACATTAACCTGTGTGACTTTTACTGTACTAATATACAACAATATGAAGCCAAGAGGGTACGAGTACACATGGCAATACAATGTGATTCAAATCTACTCTTGTATTATAAGATGACTCCAATTTGGAGTTTGATAAAAATGACTAAACAGCTCTATGATAAAGGTAGACATGAGGATTCCTTTTGTCCTTAAAGTAAACCCCTGCTTATCTCCTTGGAGATCATTCTTCTATTAGACATGAATTGCTGTCTGTTTTTTTGGATCAGTTTCATTCATTTTTTTAAACACTCCCAAGTAAGGTGCAAAGCCACTATAGCACAATGTTTTTAAAGAAACATCAAGAAAGAATAACTAGCAAACTTTAAATTTAACAGATATATATTGCTTAAATGTATTAATTTAAGAATGGACACATTTGATATTGATAAGAACAGGCATAATCAGGCTACAGGGTTTGTATAGCTTTTGGTAAATTCTTAATTGTGTGAGACAAATGTTTTGTTTTGTTGGGGGTTTTTTTCATGGTTTAACGCCATTTTTTTTCAGCATAATATAAGCTATACATGGCAGCCAGTATTAATGGTGGAGGAAGAACCTGGAAACCCCTCGGAAAAAACCGCTGACCCACGAGAAGCTACTGGCAAGCTTTTTCACACAACTACATTAGCCGAATCTTAGACTCGAACGCACGCAGACAGAGGTGAGATGGCAGTGATCCGTAACGACAGCGCTTAAGACCACTTGACCACTCGTGGCCCCTTGTGAGACAAATACCATACATACTTGCTTTTAAGTCGAATCTATCTGCAAACAACATAAATGTTGATCTGCCATTGCATAATAATATGCCAGAAGATTAAGGTAGATGTTGCATGTTTTAGTAATCAGTCCAATCCTAACAAGCTGCAAAGACCTTGATAATATGGCACATTATATGATGGCAGTATTGGGTCTGTGCAGTTGGACTGGATGTATAAGTGACTATGTATTGTACTATTTTCTTGCATATGATAAGCTGTCAACAAAGCAAATTGCATTTATTTTGAGTTGCAATAATGTAATTAGTATCTTTCATAATAATTGTGAGATATATTCTTGGACTATGTAAATACCAGAACAATTCTGAATGTGGTGAATACGACTTGTAATAAATAGGTCAAAATAACTGTACCCCATGCACATACCTGAATGTGGCTGTACACTTACAATTGACATTTGCAGACTACAATGAAAAATAAACAAATTTGATTTAGATGTACCATGCAAACTTAACAGCCATCATTTCACATGCTGTGAAAATAAAACAATCACCATAGGATTTCAGAATAATAATAATAATAATAATCATAATCATTATAATAATGTATAACAGATGCAAATGCAATGTATTTCAGAAAATTACAAACTTTAAATTTCATGGGCTAAAATTATAAAGGCACTCGCAGCTAGCAACAGGAAGAAAAAAACCCCTAAAAAATGTTAGAGTATAATAATGTATGCTACACTATATAAATAATTGCAAAGCTTTTAACCTACTTGACCTTCTTACAAATAAGCATATAACCCACAAATAAGCATATTACCCATAAAAATGACACCTAATTTGTGATATAAGAAAACTTTCTGTGTAGTTAAAACACTGGCAGTATAAATCATTTGTATATAGTGCCAAATGAAAAAACTGAACACCTTTATCAGGACATCGTTAAGTGTGTCAAAAATACAGTTTTAAGTAAATCATAAAAAAGACCTGAATTATGGAAAAAATGCAATATTATAAGGCAACCGCTACTAAAAGACAATTTCATTGAAAAAGGCATACAGCCATTATTGATCAATTTGTAGTAAGTGATGTCCCAAATTATTGATCAATCTGTGGTAAGAGATGTCCCAATGTTTACAGTATAAAACAAGAAAGCATACATTAGGAGTAATGTTAAAAGAAAATCAATGATAACATCAAGAACAACTCCACTCCAATTGATTCCAAAATCAACAAAGTGATATGAAACTATTTGATTATTTACATTTTAAAAATGCTTGCACTATTTGGGTCAGTTGCCAAGCACAGAAACATAACAGTAAGTGAGGAATTAGTAAGACAGGTTTCAAGTTTTAAAATTCTGAAACTTCTATAATAAATGACACTTTTAAATTAAAATGCTGCAGAGAAATTCTGATATTTAGATGACTTAAAGATATGAAAACAAAAACATTTCCAAGATTTTTTTCATCAACATCTCACAATCTATGAGCATTTATAAGAACTGCAAACTGCTGACTACATGTAATAAGTAACGCAAACTCATCATAAATGAGCCCCTGTGGAGAACAGACTTTTCCCAATTTTCAAAATTTATCAACTTTATCATGCAATCAATGATTCTTTTCTAAAGGAAATGTGAAACTAATTTTGCTCTATAATGTGCACAAAAAGTACATGTAATCATCCAAATATTTTCCAACTGGTCTCGTTTTTCTTTAAAGAAGTTGAAAATAGCAATTGCTGAACACAATTAATGTAGGGCCATGCTGCAGAAGTTCACTTGGTCTTATCGTCAAGCAAGCTAATAAAAACACAATCACATTAAAGGAATGTGCTAATTTTTAATTAGCAATGAAAGTGTTATTTTTTTAGCAAAACAAGAAAAACCTTAATACCCATGAAATTACATTATTCATGTGCACAGAACTCTGAGTTTGACAATATCGTTCCAGGGTTAAGTTTTAGCAAAACCTAAAAATGATTACATAAAAGGTTTCAAAAGTTACACTTATTTTATCTCAATGAACGGCTTGATAATGGCTGACACTCACATTTCATAAGAGAGCAAACAATGCAAAATGCATAATTATTTTGAAAGCCAACTGACCATAATGCGAAACAATTTGCAGTGTAGGATACATTTTAAGAAAAGCAAACAATTAATAATGATGGAACACATTTTAGGTTATAAAATGATCAAATAAAGATAAAAACACATGCTCATGTATAAATCATTAACACTATTAAAAAAATACTTTGCAGCAGATATTATTCATCAGGACCACAAAATCAAAATAAATTTTGTGGTCCAGTTTCAATTTCCTTCAGTTACAATTTGTGATGCCATATATTTCATAAAGCATTTAAACAAACAATGAAATGATTAACAAATAAATGTCATCAGTACTAAGTTTCATGTGCTAAGGTATTGTTTATAGTTTTTATAACCTTTCACCTCAAAAGGGATGAAAGTTTCATTTCAATGATCACAACAACAGTTTACTGAAATGAATTAGGAAATACAAATTTACTGAAGCAAACTTAAAGGAAACAAATGATGAAAATAAATGAATTAAAACATGGTACCCTATTACACAATATCTTGTTTTATGGATATGGTATCTGATTCAGACTGAAATCAATTTCAAGCAATGCTATTTTGATGACTTGCCGTTGCCAAAAGCCCCAAATCACAAAAGCCTCCTCACACCACTAGCCCAACCACTCTCCCTACCCTACCCATTGACAGATACATTGGGACCAAAAATTCATTACCTATATGATGTGTCTTCCTGCTATGACTCAAATACAAAATTTAATTAAAATGTAAAATGAAAAATTTCACTCTTAATGCTATATACAGAACCATAACAAATTTTTCTACATCTTTGCCTTTCACAATTAATTAGTTTTCAATGATTAAAATTCATTCCATTCTGGGGTACAGTCAATGACCTTTGATTTGATGCCCACAAGGGCATTCTTTGGTGATATTCCATATTTTTCCAACACTCTGCTCTGCCTATCTCCAAGTACTCCAAGTACTCTGGCCAAGAATGTATTACAACATATATGGCATCACTTGGTTATTTAAGAATTTAAGAACTCTATCAAAAGAAAAAGAAAACTTTGTTTAACGGTACAACCTTGCTTAGAGGCCATCCTTCAAATATTTCCAACAGTGAACTGGGATTTGGTATATCATACAACCATAAATGACAAATCCAAAATTTCAATCAATCCAGAGAATTCATTTAATTTTTTTTAATGATTTTTTTTTAAATTCAGCAAAAAAAGAACCTTGATATCTGCATGCTAGAGCTATTTTCAGAAACAGTAATTTTGCTTTAACACCAATTAGCAATTGATGTAGCTTCCCTTGTCATGGCAGATTATGTGATACTTGCTGTGATTTCTGAGACATTTGTTTGCGACATTTCTTTAATCACGATATCAGCTTGACATTTATGAATTCAGGATTTGTGTGCCTTATAAGTATGCTTATATCATTATGAGATCAGGCCAGACAATACAATTTATGGTAATGGCAGTAGTGGGGGAAGAGGAGTAATGATGAATTTGAAATAACTATAAAAGAACAATCATCAGAATATTATTGCTTATAACCCTTCAATAATTGATTCCTAGATTTCATTCCTATCTCTACCAGCCATGTTATCATATATTTTTATCCCATGTACCCCTCTGACTTCCTTTCTTCACTGCAGGGGCCTTACAGCAAATTGTAACATTTTATATGCATGGTATACTTTAAGTAAATTTTTGATAAAAAATATTGTGGAGTAATTTAAAAAATTAAAAGTTAATTGATATCAGTTGCTTAAAACACATTTTCAAACACATTTTTTCTACAAGAAAAGTCTTGTTTATCAAGAGGTGCAAGTGGGTTTTATATTGTTTACCTGGCTTACATAACCTGAATGCACCAGTTTATCATTTCACTCAGTAGGTTTATGCAGTATTGTAAGAACAGATCCTATGTAACCAATACCCCAAATATTTTATCATGTTGATTTTACCCATTTTGCAATTTCCTGATGAAAATTCTATAAGAAAAAAAAGACAACTAATAGGCAATGTCTCCTGCTTATAATCAAAGTCATCCAGATTTTAATGAAAATAAACCAAACAGATCAGGCTTTTTTAAAATGCCCAACATCTTGTTGTTACAAGCCCATATTCCAATTTTAAAAAAAAAAATTAAGACTTGTGGTTTCTTGAGCCATGCATGTAATAAGCCTAGTGAATTACATGCAAGATCGGTTCATAAATATTCATGGCTCTTTATTAACTCGTTCGAGATCTTAATGATATAAACATATATTTCAAGTTTAACCAAAATCAAATCAGAAAACTTACCTCAAGAGTGGTAAAAAGGTCAGCCAATCAGTTGCAAGATTAATTCATTAACATGTTTGGATTTTATTCACCACTGAACCCCTTTCATATCTTGATGATATATGCCTATATTTCATGATTGATCAAACTTTGATGGGACATATGACTTTCAAAGGGATAATACACTAAACCAACCAGAGGCAAGATCACCTAATCTGTGGATCTTGCTGGTTTATGAATTTGTTTGAAACCTTAATGATATAAGGATATATTCCAAGTTTCACCAAAATTCTGAGAAATGTGGCACCTAGAGTGGAACCAAGTTTAGCAAATCAAATGAATAATCACATCATGAATAGGCATGTAATATTTGTTAACTTGTAAAAGATCTTAATAATATAAATCTGATTAGAAATATGCACTCCTGTGTGGTAGCAAATTGAACTAATTGGATGCAAGATTACAACTTTAATATGCATGGATCTTACTGCTGAACTTGTCAGAGCTTTTGATGATATAAACCCATATTCCAAGATGGATTCCAGCTTTGAAACAAGCAATCACTGGTGGACAGATTCACCAATTCACAACAAATGGCACATGTATGGGAACAGAATAAGCTCACTTGTCTTCGAGATAGTGTGCTAATAGTCTGAATCAAAATGAAAACGAATTGCATAACCAAGAGAAGATAAGTAATTTAGGAAATTTTAGGAACATCTGACCTTTAACCATGCCCTGGGGATCACTGAGGTAAAATAAATTCATAAACCTTACTGCAAGTCAACACCTTGTAGGGAAGTCACCTGCCAAGTTTGCATTTGAGAACTGTGGCAGACATATGGATGGATGGACAAAGGTACACACGTACAGATATTGGAAATCGATATACCCAATTTTATTACAAAAGCATATATCATTAGAGGACTTGCACAGTTTTATGGAATGTTCCAGACAGCATTCCTCTTTAAAGCCATGTACAAAAGTAGACACAAGACTGTCATATATAACCACTGAGTCACATCTATGACACTACTAACTTACTAGACTCCAAAAGGGTAATAAATAATCACAGTGAATTGCGAACAAACTAATTTGCTTCAATAAAATTTCACTATCTTCCCGGTCTATTGCTTGATAAAGGTGGATTGACTACTTCCAAGACAGTATTTCTATCCTCAAGTTTCATTGCAAACACTTCAGATACTGTGGATTTGCCTGAATCCAGTCTTGCAAACTGCATTCTGGTTGGGATTCAAGCTGAATATCTTATTCTTCAGATAGGTCTTCATCTGAAAATGATTAACACCAAAGTTAAAATATTCATATAATTACAACATACATCATGTTAACTGTAAGACTATCTTACTGCATAAATTTTCCAAAATTGTGCTAATTCCTTCTTTACAAATCTCTAGCACTGATGATATATCATTTTCATTTCTCAAGTGATAGGTTGAGATGTTATCAGCATTTCCATGGTGTTAAATAAAATAAAAATTTAAGTTTTTCAGTTTGTTCAGGCTAACACATCTTCTCAAAAATGTCCTCTCTCAAAAGAACTTAAATATACATCGCATTTAAAGTATCAATGCAGCCATTACCTGCAAAGAGTCATACACCTGAATCTTGAAAGATCTTGGTCCTTTAACATTGTTTGGTTTCATTACACCATATAATATTGACATTTCATCACATTAAGAGCCATGTAATTTCTCCTTTGAACTGAGAAACCATTTTTCATGTTACAAATTAATCCAATGTTGATTGATGATATCCATGGGTGAACCAATTTCAGTCATAAGGCAGAAAACAATTGAAGACATCACTATTGTAAACATACAAAGCTGACACCACACTATGGCAGATTGTCTTAAGCCCAAGTTCACCCTTCAAAGCATTCCAGTGCCCCAGCTGATCACTAGTATTCATCCAAGTCTTACTTATATCTAATGCACACTTTTTTCCTTCAAATCTGCTTTAAAAAAATGTAGGCTTGCCTCTCTTCATTCCCTCATGAATCAATCTGTGCACCACATGTGAGTGTTGTTTTTATCAGATTAGTAATTAATAATATTTGTCCAATGAATGACATCACTACTTTTGGAAGAATCACCAAAAAGAACAGAATTTCAAGTGACTTTGTTGACTGAATTAAGGGTTGGCAACATTTAATTCTTAACTGAATATCTGAACATTGTGGTTGTTGTGGTTTAACGCCATTTTTCAGCACAAGATAGGCTATACATTATGGCCAGTATTAATGGTGGAGGAAGAGAATGAGAAAACCCTGGAATGAACCACCGAACAAAAAAATGCTACTGGCAAGGTTTCTCACATACCAACATTAGCCGAACCCAAGACTCAAACCCACGCAGAAAGAGGTGAGATGGCAATGATCCGTAATGGTGAGCGCTTTAAAATACTTAGCCGATCGGGGCCCCTGAATATCTGAATGTCGTTTAAACGTAAAAGCCTTATTATTTCAAAGAACTGTTTATGTCAGCTAGCTTTTATTTAACAAATCATTAAATCTAAAAGCTTGATTATTTCAAAGAATGGTTTGTCAGATAGCCTTGTTAACAAAAATCATTTCCTTCCTTCCAAACTTTATTTGGATGGAAGAATGGTGAAATTTATGATAATTGGCAGAACTGGGGCATTAATAAAGAATTTGGATAATGCTCAATTTTATCTGAGACGTGAAGCTACTGGTACTTTGTAGACTATATGATGGGATCTCTTTAAGAATATGGCAGGTCCTGAAACAAACTTTAAAAAATATATTTTTTTTACTGGATTGCAAAGATGTCGCCTAAAATCAGTACAAAAACATATCTGGATGAAGTGTAGGTTAAAGTTGTGACTACCAGCTACTAGGAGAATGATAATGTATGTAGTATTATATGTAACTGTCCATCAACAGAGAGTTATGAAATTATTACTGCAGAGGCTAATAAACTTCTAAAAATCATGTCAGTCAGAAAATGCAAGACTGATGTTAGCATTAACTACAAAATGGAAATGACAGAATTTGACAGTATGTGTGAAATAAAGGATTGATAGATGAAGAAAAACATGTAAGCAGTTATGAAATAGAAGAATGCTGTGTGTGATTAGGATTTTTTTATTTTAAAAAATTAAAGTCTTTTGGTATGACTCAGCCCGGGATCAAACCCACGACCTCCTGTTTCTGCAGCAGATGCTCTAACAAACTAGGAGTGTTAAGAATGCTCTATATATAAAGATAAAATTAAGGTACTGATGGGCTATATGAACTGTGATGAGATTGCAAACTAAATAATGTACAAAATATTAAGCAGAACATGCCCATTCCATTTGAATTTTTTTACTTAAGTATCTTGCAAACTTTAGCTTGAATTTGGGTTATTTAAAACTTGATTACAGAAATGTAGAAGCTGATGGTAATGACCTAAATTTTATCATGTGAAAGGTTGCTTTCCAGAACTATTTCTGTGTCTCTTCTAACACCAGTTATAAGTTACAAACAGACCAGTCTGCCCTCCTACTGATAAGTGTTTTTAGTATTGAAAAGTGACAGCAAAGCGCTTGTATTGATCAAAACAAATGGAAAGCAAACTTTGGTATTCTTGACCAACATTCTTTTCATCAATGAGAAACACTGGTCATGACTGAATTAGTACTTGTTCATTCAGACATGTGATGTGAAATTTTCTCAACTGCAGGAAATTTGAATGTGCCATTTCGAGCAGATCAAGTGAATTTTCAATCTTTGTATTGATTGATGATGACTGATTGTAAGCCTGTTTATTCAACTAATTTTTTGGCAGCAGATGGAAAACAAGTTTCTGATTCCCATATCACATTCATAACCATTGTTGAACACAAGTCATCTCTATTCATCAATTTGCAGAATAATATACTACATCCTTGATGACCTCACAGCAATATTATAGAGAAATCCCAAATCAGCAGACATAAAAGAGTAAACTAGCGTTTCCATTTGTATTGAATATTGTCAATCTAATTTTCACTGAGAATGGCACTGTACCAAAATTATAATGGTAATATAATGTCAATACCGCTTGTGATCTCTTTATAGTGGTACATGAAACACAAATGTTCAAAGTGCCTGAAAAAACTATACAAAAAAAGCTCAATACATACATACATACAGATGAACTGATGGGCAGACAGACAAGAATAACACTCTATTTCCACACACAGTCATACCTCTGCGAAGGTCATGTTGTTTTCAATGGCTGATTACTGGATCTGGCCTTCTTCACGTTATACAACCATTTTATAATCCTTGCATTTCTCTCAACCACAGATGTTTGTGTCAAACTCCGTTCCATTAGATCTGTTTCACTCTCTCCAGGAGCAATGTCAATTTCATTCTTAGACAGTCCACTACACAGGCTATTGGCTTCTCGAGATCCAAGTGAACTCAAACTATCAAGAAAGTCTATATCTTTTGTTTTAGAATCATGGAACTTGAACACTGGATCAAGCACTGTTCTATCAAGGCCCATTTCATTGAAAAATCTTTCAATTTCTGTGCTGGTCCTTGAAAGGCGTGAACTAAGATCTGAGAAATCTGAACTTGTCCTTGAATGCCGACAACTACTCAGATCTGAGTGAGACCTGTGAAGGTGTTTTTTCCTTCGAGAAATCAACAATTCAGAATCCTGTTCTGGTTTAGAAACTGGAGATGGGTTCCTCTCTGCTAAAACTCCCACAGAGGTACTGAGATTTGAGTAATTCATAGGCTTTAAAAACATATCACTAGCAGACAACCTTTTGAAATCCAGCTTATCATCTGCACAGGAGGTAACAGTGAGGAACTTCTCCCCCTTCCCTGTGGATGAAGGGGGGCTCTTGTCCTTACTCATCCCCAATCCAGAACTGGCCCCTGTGGAGGTAGCGGAATGTCGTCTGCTTGCAATGCTATTATTGCTACAAGGGGCCAGAGCACCAGTTTTATTTGCACTTGAAGTACTGCCAGCTTTATCGGCTGTTTCAGACATATTGATTTTTGGTGAGTCAGTTGAAGAATAGGTTGCTCTCCTAGCTATTGAACTTTGTTTCTTTATGTCCTGACAACATTTGTTAGGGTGGCTTGCATTTGCCAAAACCAAATCTCCATGGCACTCTGCTCCATGATTACTATGGTGTCGTATGATATCATATTCTGACTTAGGTCGACCAGGTGATTTTCTACCACTTCCTTCCCTGAAAATATAAAATATAAATCTCTAAAACTTTGCAAACACTAACATGCACATTTAGTGGTCATGTGCTTATAAACTGTTATTTTCTAAAGTTACATTAACTTAATCAAAACTAAACACAGCAATGAATTCTAAATGTTACTTCTAAGATAACATTTTAGTAATTGCTAATAGAATTATATGTGTGTGTGTGTGTGTGTGTGTGTGTGTGTGTGTGTGTGTGTACGCATGTATGTATGTACGTACATACATACGTATGTATGTAACCTACACAGTGTTACTCCAACTGGTTGAGTCTCATTTATGCTTGAGCTAAAGATTTTAAATTGAGGAGAATTGAAGAGACACTCCAGCACAGATCTCAGAATGGCAACACCTCCCACCACTGACAGTCCAGTACACAAATTGTCTTGATCAGCCACTCACAGAAAACTAAACCAATTAGTGATGTCATGGTCATCTTCGAACTTGAAACAACAACAACAACAACACATCTGATACGTGATCGCTACCATACCACCTCACCTTTCCAATTTGTTATGTATGAGTGACGCCACTTTTGGTTATGATGTTCATGCATTTGTGGAATTTCAGTCCACATATTATTCCAGGTGTTTCCAATATTTGAAGTCAGTACTGTGGTATATGGAATTTTCCATTTGGAAACAGGTGATTTACTGGCAGCATGCATCACTTTATATGCCCTTTCATTACTTTTTACATCAATGTAATTTGGCAACCAACAGTATAAAACACATTTTTTTCAGACTGTATGAGCACATCATGTTTTGCAGCATATGGGATATTGATGGACTGTCAAAGGTCCAGGTTCAATTAAGACTTTGGCTCACAATCAGATTCCCATGAAATTCATAAAGATTAAAGAGGTCCGTATCTCTTCCCAAATAAATATTTAATTCTTATCCAGGATCACTTTGAATATAGAAAAGCAATTATTAAAAAGCCAATGGTTTTCTTCAGTAGTAGAAAGGGCGAATTGGACATCTCTAATCGAGTTAGATTTTAAGCAAATATATTTAAGTCTCCTTTTGCCAAATAGAGCCTTAACGATTTTAGAGCTGATTCGCACCCAAAAAAAAGACTACTACAGAGACAGAGTCTACAGACCCGGCGCTGATGGCACTGTGGAGACAAATTATTTCAATGTTTTGGTAAAAGTTTTTAGGTGAAAATCGTTTACGATTTTACATACAGACTAATTTGTAAAATCTCTCCTCATAAATCAATCAAATTATTGGACTGATCAGTTAGTTTAAAATTAATTCTTGTTAGTGAATTATTATGACATCTCATATACACTGGATTAGTTGGTTCCTCCATTATTAGAAATCCTGGAGGAGCTGTTAGTGCAAATGAGTATAAAATATATCCCTGCTGGGCTTGATTTGATCTTTCAAGATTTATTGATAACTTCCCTGGATGGCATCACACACTAAATTTACTGTAATCACTGAGGATATATTCACATTAGCAGGAGCAATATGCCTACCACCACCATCTGGGTCATTATTATGTTTGAGGATGGTTGATTGTGGTTGTGTTATTTGTTTCCATGTGGTAAGTATCAGAGAAAAGTTTTCCAATATAAGATCATTAACAGATTCTTTTAGTTCATTTGTGTTATACCCAGGAAACTTGAAATTGGGTAAATCAGCTTCTGTGTTATTGTATGCAGTTAGGAATTTTTGTTCATCTCCGTTCTTGTCATTAATTATTACTTGAATTATTCGTTTGTTGATATATTCCATGTCGGATACAAGTTGATTTAATATCCTAATACGCTTTATAATCTCGCTGCGTGAACTCGCTATATCTAAAAGATGCTCCTGGAAGCTCCGTCGTAGTCTCTCTAGTTGTGTTTTATGTAATTGATTAATTTCTTTAAAATAATGAATGATATTAGTTAGAGTAAATGCAATGGTAATAAATTAATCAATTTTTTTCTCAAAAACAAAATCCCATTGCATGTTATTGTTATCAAGAAATGTAAATCTATCGGTTAATTTTGCATTTTTTATATCAGACAATTCATCTCAATATGATGGGGTGATTTCATAATATGACCGTACATCTGTGACATAATCAGATTTTTTAGGTTTGGGTATTTGATAAGATGTCCGAGGTGGGATTTCAGGCCATCCCAGTATAGTTCTTATCGAACTCTGATAGATGTCTACGGCATACCCAGATGAGTTTATTTAAATCGTGGATGATAGTGTTGGTTCATGAACTGTTATAGCAATTTTTTATTCTTTTCCCATAATGGATTTTATTCTGCATTGTAATTCATTATTGATCTGTTCAATTTGGTAAGACCCAGATGGTAAGGAAACAACGTTCCAGTCTGGAGTTCCATCTTGTTTATTTTTACTCACAAACACCGGGGAATTATTTGGTTGCTGACCACCAAATGGTTGTGATCTAATATTTGGCCAACTGTGGTATACTCGTAATTTTGCCAGCACTATCCCCTTCACTGGAATCGCTGTAGGGAAATTGACACTGAATTCAGGATTGGTTGAGGTTATTGAGATCATGGTGGTTTTCACCGGGGTGGTATTTTCCACTATTCGTTGAAGTAGTTCTTGCGATGTTGCCATTATATTCATTGTCTTTTTCTAATTTTGACATCACGGAATTGTAAACATGTACCATCGCGGAAAACTCACTATTGGATATTAATGTGTCATCAAGGGAGAACGATATCATCAAGGATAATTGCGAGTACGCGTTGGACACCATATGAAATTTAACTATGTAATCTTGTAATTTACGCTGGCTACATGATGATATTTTTTTTGTTATTATTGTTATTACTCCAGAGATTGTTGTCGCCGCTGATATAAAAATTGGAACAGCTATCAGAGCAATCATTGTCACCAAAGATAGTATTATACCAGCTCCGGTAATTAACCCGATACAGAGTACACTGTAACATCAACGATGGTAATTCTTCGTCAATATTTTTTTATTTTTACTTGGTACTCGTCAATAAGAGTTTTTAGTTTAGTTTGAAACTCACGGACTTGATCATATCAATACTGTTGGACATTCATTATACTATTTACTTAAATCAATTACAAATTCTATGTAGTATGTCATTGATGCCCGAGCTAAATTACTACTGACTGAGGTTATTGTGAATGTTCCAATAGCACCCTTATCTAGTATTACACTTGCAGTATTAATTCCCGTAGATGTATCCGATGACACATTAAACTGTATTCCTGAAAGCAGGGTCAATCTATAGATACCTCTGACTTCAGCGGTAAAATTAATGATATTATTTTGAGGTGTCCAGTCGAAAGATCCTTGATATGTCGAGTACACGGTATTAATATTTTGTTTATGCGGTATTTTGATTTTATCAAGCCGGATCTCGATAGCAGGAAAATCAGCAATGATATTGTCATGTATTTTTTTAATCATATCGATATTTGTTTTAATATCAGAAAGTTTCATTGAGACTACTATTGGTTCTCCCAAAAAAATCATCCATTTTTCTAAAATTCTTCCAGAGGTTTGTAAACGCTTCTACATACT
Organism: Unio pictorum; assembly: GCA_030141615.1. Taxonomy (NCBI): domain Eukaryota; kingdom Metazoa; phylum Mollusca; class Bivalvia; order Unionida; family Unionidae; genus Unio; species Unio pictorum. The sequence goes on from JARLTB010000267.1 coordinate 126,571, forward strand.
TAGCTCATAGCGTTGCTAGTTTATCATCTGTGGTTTTATGCTCAGCTTGCAACATCGATAGTTTATTGTCTACCACATCTACATATTTTTTTGTCACAGCATCAGTATCCAATGTTGGATCGCCAAGTGTGGTTATATGAGTTCATGTCGAGAGAACCTGTCATTGAGTCACCGGATTTTTTTACCTGATTGTTAATATTATCTATCACAGTTGGTAAAAGAATTCCTGGTTGTATTTTACCAGTGGAATCAAACACCACTAGGGAATTTTCAGTTACTTTATTCATTTTAACAAGAATATCATTCAGGGAAACATTACTCGTTTTCAATTTACCTGGTTTGTCTTGAAATACAACAATTTCATTGGGATCCACACTTGCGAGGTTTAGCATCTCGGATATTTCATCTTTGATTATTTTTTTTACATCCTTGGTTGCAGATATTTCCTCGGTGTTTTTTTTTCATGCTTGAGAGAGATCTTCCCCAAATATCAATCATTATATTCTAAGATCTCTCTAAAAAGCGATTACTCGTATATTCGTGTACGGTTTTAAGAGGTGGTTTAGTTGATGATGACATAGATTCGAGGACAATTAATACTTCTATGCCGCATATTGGTGGGTCGGTCATTTTCTGTGTTGGTAGCGTGGAGTACCAACGAGGAGTGTTTAATTGATGTATATAATGCATAAACTCTTTAGGTGGCGCTAACCCATATAAATCGAAATAAACAATTGCACGCAGATCAATCGCGTATGCAACCCAGTGAGTTCCAGGTCCGGTGTTGTTATCGAGATTAATGATACCGGTTTCAGAATTATTTGGTTGTTGTGGTAATTGATCTCACATAAAAATACCTCTAAAGTTTTTTATCACTAGTTTTTTAGCGGCATCGAGTAAATCAAAGTTTTACATTGGCGATATTGTTATTAAATTGTCCCTGGTATTCTCAGACCATTTCTGCTGTACCATGAATGTGGAGTTCCTGGTAGTCTTAGACCTTTTCACTTCTTTTTATATCCTCGCCCAGTCGCTTTCTTTAGTGTCATCCCTGCCGCGGTACCAACGGCTCCTAATGCAGCAGCTTTCGCCACCGCTGGGGCAGCGGCTGCAATTAGCGCTGGTAATGCAGCGAGAAGTGGAAATATACCACCTGATTTTATCATGTCTTTGATCGCGGCCGCAGAGAGAGTGACCTGAACACCCTTTTTATCCTTGATAGCATCATTGAATGCTTAATCTGACGAGCTGTCAATGATAATTTATTCTGACCACCTGACATCTGATTGTGTTTTAGCGATATCGTAGTTCCATATTGTTTAGCTGAATCCGATTGCAATTTTTTAACCTGACCAGGAGTCAGAGTGACGCTAACATGACTATATGACATTTTATTTAATAACAGATTGATCTAATTGTCTACATATTTTCTACTGGTGCATCAACTACCCTCATTCGTCCACCAACACCTTCGAGTAGCATTAATTTGTCACTAAGAATGACAGCAACTGCTCTGTAATTAGTACCACAAGGAGGGTTTACACGAGCTCGGAAGTGTATGTCAGCAACAGATTGTTTGGTTAAGTCAAGATGTTCCAACGAGAAGTAGTAGATGGGATACATTTTTCTAAAATCCAATTGTGATATTTGCAGACCAGTATCTACATTATTATCATGTCCCATAAATGTCAGCAAACGATGATACACACGTGCTATTTGATTTTGATCGTAATTAAGTAAAATATCCTCGGATGGTTCTTGTTGGCCATTTATCCTCAGCGAGACTTCATTAACACCCAATTGATCAAATATCATATGGCTGCGTGTTTGGTTATTTAATCATGCCCTATGATGTAACACAATAAATATGTGTCGGGGTGCAGCAACACCTTGTTTTAATGCCATGTGCCACATAAATACACCATTAACATCATCCTCCTTATTATCCATCGTTGTTGTTAGCCATGATAGCAATGATCTATAATGATAGTAATTTTTCTTCTGCGGTGATTGATGGAGTCATTACTGGCATCCACAGTGATAGCTGTGATATATTTACTTTACCAGGAGCAACTGGACCTACAGCACCAGGAGCAGCAGCACCATGCCAGATTGCATCATTGTCAGTACCTTTTCACACAAGGACTACTGTATGCTTCACTCAATAGATAACTTTTCTAACATTTCTGCAAAATCCAAATATATGATGCAGTGGAATCGCGCATGAAAATAATCTACGCTATCCTTGCAACATTGCTACGCGTGTTGCAGACCCTAAGTTGTAAGCAGCTGGTCTAACTTGATGTTCAACGTCGACTGGTTGTGCAGCAGCAGCATCTTTTGGTGTCAGTAATTTAACATACTGAATATGATCAGCGTGATCAGTAATATCCTTAGAGAACATCATAGATGGACCTGCTGATCTTGTAAAATCATCAGAGTATCTAGCTAACCCCGCTATTGTTGTGGCAACATCAACATCATGCTCGATAGATTCAATCTCTCTTCCATCAATTATATATCTGGCACTCTCAAATAGCGCCATGATACCATTATTGACAAAACCGACTCTGACACCATCTGCATATGGCATATTATCATCATCATTTATTACAATTTCTCCTTCTACTTCAATAAATGCTTCAGCGGGTAGAAAGCATTTGCTGGTATCCTGGATCTGAAGTTCGATTCTTGATTGACTATTTGGTTATATTGCATTATAGGAATAATACTGATAATCGCGTACAGTATCATCTTTGCGCACTAGGGCATCTAAATCAAACGCTGTATCAGGGGACGATTTGAACATTTTATTATATATTTCTTGATCTAAATTGCGATCTCGCTCGGGATTTCAAACCACTTCCTGCTATCATATTTGCAGTAATATTTCCCTGAATGTCAAATCTCTCATTGAGATTACCGGCTTCAGTCATTTATTGAAATACTCTTTCTTCGTTAGTTGCTATATTGAGTGACTTGACAGGCCTTTTTCCAATTGATTTACAAGTATCGGTTCTGCCGCGTTTGGTATTTTCACGTTGTGTGATAGCTTGTAGATTTTCCGATTTGTTACTTTGGGGACATCCATCAATATGATCAATTACAAAACCGTCTTTGACCAATCCATGAAAACACTCATATATGATTCTGTGATTAAGATAGGATTTCCCACCAGTATTAAATATAAAATATCCCTTGCCACTGTCCGCCCCTACTGGTTTCTTCAGCCTGCAGTGTCTGACAATACCATCACGAGATGCTTCATAATTGATGATCACAGGATGTGGTTGAAATTCTTGATTCATTTATATACAATATACTATTTGTCTAATTAATTATTTGGTTTAATTATTACTTGAGAATCTAGTAATGTAGTCCTGAGGTGTTCTTATGATTTTGTCCTTGACAGAGTCTAGGATGGAGTCATTGACGGATTTTTCGCTTGTCATAATAGTGCTTAAGCTCTCTGTATCGCTTACCACCACAATTGAGACACAACTGCGATTTTCCTCTCAAACCCACCCCACATCATATGCAAGGAAGAGGACCTAAGCTTCCATGTTGTATGCTTTGTGAATTATATCCACAGAATTCATTTCTGCAAGATTTGTTACAGACAGTTACTGATCCTATCATAAGCCACTTACAGTGATTCATTATATATATGTAATTCTTTATTTACATACTTGTTTTAATTATAATATGGAGAAGTTCTCGAGATTATCGAAAATTAAACCCTGGAAAAATGCTAAATTCAATCTCGATAGAGTATCCATACTTGATAAGGGTCTAATAGAAGCATGATAGGTAAAATCCATGAGGGATTTAATGAATTCAAGCGCGATGGAGCATCTCACTGTTGGTCAACATTTTGAATTGATGGTAGTGTTGATGCTACCATGAACAACGAAAGAGCAGCAGTGATAATCTCGCATCTTGACCAGAAAAAGTATTTTTTTTGAGTGAAATTCATTATCCGCTCAGAAACGGGAAATTGGATTATACGAGGCAAATTTGAACCCATCCTGAAAGATAAGAGAACTGTCACTGTGAGTCAGGCTGCCAGACCAGGATTGCTGACTGGGATTGACAAACCGTATTACGAGAAAGCTTATTCCGTGACCATGGTTGTTTATGGGATCTATCCTTTAAATGGCAAATGTTGAATTGTGTAGCCGAACGAATAATAGAGCATTTTACAAATGCGTTGCGTGGAAACAAATTGATGGATCTAAGTCGCAAAAAATAAATGAATGGGGGTTAGCAGTTAGGGAGAGCGGTGCTACAATTCAAAATGTAGCCGAATTAGAAACATCACTAAGATTCTCAATAACCATAATGACGATAACAGGAGAGGTATTATATGAATCGAAATATAAATCAAAGGGAAACCCAATCAAAATTATTGACCATAATGCACACGCGTGGACCTCCGCGGTAACAATATTTCTGTGGGATAGAACCATAAAATATCTACCCGTGGAGTCCTCCGGAGGAAGCCTCCCAGAGGAGAAATTATTTGATTTTATTTACGAGTTAAGTAAAAACGATCCTGTGTCAGTGTGGTTATTTCAGAGTTTTGAAGATGAAGAGTGTAAATTCGATCAATTTGTAAGACCCAATGGTGAAATATACTGTACTGAAGCTCTTCACGACGAGATGAGAAAATTAGCTCGTGATTTTTCAACAGAACACAACGAACAATTACTAACAAACTGTTTTACAATCCCATCAGTTGCAGCTCATTTCGCGAGAAAGAGAAATCTATGGAAACCAACAAGAACTGAATTTCTTTCAGATGTCGAGTCAAGTTGTGTTGATTATGGCCATGGTGGAATATGGAATACCAAATATAACCCTGAAAGTGTTATTTCGGTTGATATGGTTGCGTGTTATCCAGGGAGTTTTCTCGGGTACGGAGAATGCTCTGAGTATTTTAAAAGATTTGGGCATCCTACACACAAAATGACCCGTGTTGCGATTAATGGGCCACTACCCAATTTTGATCTCACCGGATTCGCTCATGTGGTATCATTTGAATTCGCTAAAGGACTTCATCCGTGCTGTTATGTTTAGTTTGGTACACACATTTATGAAAAACACTGGATACCAATAGTGTTATTACGGTATATGATTGATTCTAAAATACTGATATCACTGATTGTCAGTGAAGCAATTATATCATATCACGCGCAGACTTAAGTCTGGTTACCACAACCCGATAGTCTAGATAGTATAATCAGCGAAAACAAAAAACATTTTCCTTCGCTCGACGAAGAATATATTGTTAGGTGGTCCAAAGAGATCTTTGAAGTTAGAAATAAACACACAAAAGATCTCGGTAGAAGAATAATTGGTAAATTCACCCAGGGTGGAAAATACGACCACAAGTGGTATTCTTCAAGATTAATTATAGATGATGCTGAATACAATTTTATAATCGCAGATACAACATCTAGAAGTATATATGTCAATCGTGAAGACGCCTTCTTGTCCGATAGAATAAAATTCAGTACAGTTGTTACTTACAACAATGGAGATAATCCTCAGTATACGCATTTAAGGGCGTCTATGCTGGCTTATGCTTCTATCAACTTACTATCAATGATAAATAGATTTCCTGACACCATGGTTAGAGTTGCCACTGATTCATTTTACATAGATGTAAAACACAGTGAAGCAGTTGCTGAATTTACAAATTCCAACGAGAGTTGGGGATCATGGAGAATTAAAAAAGAAATATTGCGTGATTATTCTAAATCAGCAGATGTTACAATTGAAAATAATTACTTGAAAAATAATCAGATATCAGAACTATCTAATGCATCTTTGATATCTGATCCAATATGTAGATATAAAACCAGTTATTTAAATGGCTGTGGTGGGTCAGGAAAGACGACTCGTGTGATTGAATTATTTCGAGATAAATCAAACATGATTGTGCTAACACCCACACACAGACTTGCAAGAGAGATGAAACAGCGGGGGTTTAATTCTTGCACTTATCATAGTTTCTTTCGATGGAAAGGTGATGCTAAGGACTCCTGATTAATGTTTGATGTATTAAAAATGTTTCTTAACTGGCTAATGCTAGCGAATACAACTGTGATAATGTGTGGCGATCATGGTCAACCACCACCATAATCTCATTATACTAGATATTTTATGTGCGGTGACACTCCAAATAGGATCAGTAGCTCTTTTTTGTACCGCCTTTAAGCTCTCCTGGTTCATATAAATATCTCACAGTGACATTACTGAGTATTCATTGTTTTGAAAAAACATTTTGCGGTTTTTGTATGGGTATATACCTCTTTTTAATCTCATTGTTAGGTTTCACATTAATTGTTCGAGTAATTTCATTATTTAGCGCGGTAATTACAACTGGTAATCTATTGACCCATTCACGAGATCGTTTATCCTGAATAAATTCCTTCACGTATTGATATCCAAATAACCGCTCAGCAAGTGTCTGATTAAATCGTTGAACAATTGCCTGATCGCGATGTAGTGCAGTATGTCCTCGTCTGATGGTGACATTATGATGCTTCATTGTTGATAACACTGCACCCTGAAATTCCTTGCCAGGATCAACCTGAAGTAGATTTGGCCACTGCAGAGGACCTTGTTGATAAATCCTTTCAAATGCAGAAGCTACTTCAGTTGATGACTTCGTCTTTAATGGCTCTGCTTGTTTGTATCTACTCGCAACATCAGCTACGGTTAGCGCATACTTGTAAACAGTATCATGCTGCAGAAATAATATATCAGCTTGATGAACTTCATCAGGGACGCTGACATCAAAATGCGAGAAGTTAATTTGTTTAGGCGGTGGTAGATAAATCTGCCATATCGCCTGTTTGGATAACCAATCCTTTGATGTAGTATTTTTTACTTTTTCAACTTTAGCGAGTTTATCAATTGCTGATTTACCCCTCCAGTATCCTCTTGGAGAATAATAAATAGATTCCATGTTATTATTAATTACCAGCACCCAACATTAATTTACTTTTCATCACCGATTTTATCAACCATGAAGCTAATTTTCCTTTGAAGGATTTATCAGTGATAGAATTCAACGCATGAATCAATTTTACATCTGCAATATGTCTGTGTTGCAGATTGCTACTTTTATAAGCAACATCAACCGCTCCGGTGGCCTAGTGGTTAGAGCATCCGCCCCGGAAGCGAGAGGCCATCGGTTCGATCCCCGGCCGAGTCATACCAAAGACTTACAAAAATGGTACTAACAGCTGCCTCACTTGACGCTCAGCATTAAGAGGTTAGTGTTAGGACTGGTCGGCCTGGTGTCAGGATAATGTGACTGGGTGAGACATCATGCTACATGTCTGCGGCATGATGTCTCAGTGCTAGACATCACTATAAACTGCCTCACTGCAGACATCGTAGCGATATGACTGAAAAATTGTTAAAGCTACGTTAAAAATCCTAATCAAACAAACAAACAAACAAACAAATAAGCAACATCATGAGCATGACACGCCTTATCAATGGCGTTTATTGGATATTCACCGGATTGGGGTTGGTTTTGATCATCGAGTCGGATATCGAGTCTGGTTCCAGGTCCACAATAACTATACCCTGGAAGGTGTTTTTATCCCGGATATTTTGCCCATGGTGTTCCTGGTAATTTTACTAATTTGGCTGCAATATCACCTAACTTTTTTAAAAACAAATCTACATTTTTTTATACCGCCATCGTTCACACTTGCCAGTGATAGCTTCTCTGTTATTTTTATTTGTGATAGGTGTTGGGTCAATTGTTGGTGTACACGTCCTAGATTTCACACAACACAGATCCATAATTTATTTATAATAACAGGAATGTAATTGATTTTTTGGCGACAAAAACACGAGAACCAGTTAAGCATCATGCAGCGCTACCAAATTCTATTCGCATGATTGTAATTGGACCATCTGGAAGTGGCAAGACGCAGTTGTTACTTAATTTGATAACGAGATGGATGAAATGGGATAAACTATATTTAGTAGCCCCAAGTGTAGACGATCAGCAATGTTACGAGGTGTTAAAGGATTTTAACGAGAAAGCAAAATCAGAAATCAATGAGGATATTATTGAATTTATAACTGATATCGAGGAAGCGCAGAGTATTGATGTTATTGATGGAAATATTAGCAATTTAGTATATGATGATGTCATGTTATACATCAAAAGAATCCCGCTAGGATATTTTCCAGAGGTAGGCATAAAAATACTGATGTGATATATATCACTCAGAGATATACACAAATACCTAATGTGATCAGAGATAACTGCAATATTCTTGCTGTATTTAATGGAGTTGACACACATATACTACGAAATATTCACCAGACCTGGTGCAGTGGAGATATGGATTATAATCTCTTTAGAAATTTCTTTAGTCAGGCTCAGTCAATCCCAAATGGATTTGTAACGATAAATTTGCATGACTATAGATCAAGATATCGTATCGGACTTAATCAAATATTCTGTTGAAACAATTTGTCTTTGCAGCGCCATCGGCGCCGGGTCTGGAGACTCTGTCTCCATAGTAATTTTTTTGTACGAAATAGCTCTAAAATCGTTAAGGCTCCATTTGGCAAAAGGAGACTTAAAATTATTTGCTTAAAATCTAACTCAATTAGAGATGTTCGATTCACCCTTTCTACTACTTCTTCTGTTTTGGAACCTATTTTCATGGATTTTAGACAGATTGTTCAGGATCCTATTTTCATGGATTTTAGACAGAATGGCTAACACAACATTATGAAAGTAACTGCCAAAAAGAGATGTATTATTGTAAGTATAGTTGATTACCTCTGACACCTATTTTATTTTTCATTTAAAAAGGTATGCTTATATTTATGTTTAATATTTACTTGTGTATATCTTTTTCAAAAATATACAGACAAAAGCTACACAGACATTTTGTGTAGTAGCAATAGCCAAATGTTGCTACAATGTATAATTAAGAATAAAAACCAAATGTTGAAAACATAAGTGTGTATGAATTGTCAAGAGAAAGCTTACATTATACTTTATTTTATTTTCAATTCAATAAAATTATCCTTAAATTGATCAATGGTCACAAAATTAGATACATTGATATGGTTCATAAGAGAGAAAAAGATAGTACATTAAATGTAAGGCATATGGCAGTCCTAACACTAACCTCTTAATGCTGAGCACTAAGCAAGGCAGCTGTAGGTACCATTTTTGTAAGTCTTTGGTATGATTTGGCCAGGGATTGAACCCACAACCTCCAGCTTCTGCGGCAGACGCTCTAACCACTAGCCACAAGAGCGTTTAATTTATTATTAGAATCAGTTACCAATGCTTAACATTTTATTTTCTTTATATTCTTAACTCACATTTATTAAATTATACATATTAATATATATCAGATGAGTTGGATGATGCAATATAGAAAAATGCTGGATGACACCGTAATGTTATTAATTGCATATCTACTTTACTATAATGTACATGAGGAAATAGTGTAAAGTTACCATGTCTAACAACATCAGATCATATACCAACAAAACAAACAGCCAAGTCCATAATTTGCTGGCACATTATGACCAAACAAATAGTTCTGGGAATATACTATTTACAGTTGGATGCAGGTTATAAATATAGGAAAGTTAAATATTTACCATATATCCTCTCTTATAAGTCAGGTCCTAATGCTAAGATGCCACCAGATCAGGGTCTACACTGCTCTACTGATTGCAACCAACAAACTATATCAACCCAGATCTGCAGGTGACTAAAGGTGAAGGCAGATCTGGGTCTATGCAGTCTGCAGTTGAATCTCATTTAAAAGCAACAAGAAACGATATGGTCTTGTTTATCATATGAACTCCAGTTCTTTATGACTGATATTAGCCATAAATTTGCATGGAAGAAAAAATTTGTTTGCAGAATGATAGTTTTATCTCTTAAAGATATCCACAGAATCAGTCTCAGAAATGCCAAGATGTGAAAGATGTTTTACATTAAGTCCCTGAAATTTGCTGGTCAACTGAAACAATGTGGACCTTGATCTGCCATCATATACTGTGCCAGCAGATCAGGTTCTATGTTGTTGTTCTACTAATTAATCCTAACAGTTGTGGGATCTGACTTGTAAATATACAAAGTAGTTTAAACCTTTATTTTTTTTTCCTCCTGGCTTTGAGCAAAAACATCCTTGTAAGTTTAATTTGTCAAAAACAAGCCTCCTGATGAAAAAACTAATCCCATTTTAACTCGTTGGTAACAATCTTTGTTCTATTCATCTGCAAGACAATACCAATTAAAATTTATTGACTGCTAACAAGTATTTCTCAGCAAATTAAATGCAATTATCAATGTCCAATTTAAAATGTGGATTAATGAGGTGAAAATATTTTATTATATGAGATTTGAGACTGAAGAAAATACATAGTTGACAGACTTAAAAAGATGTGACAAAATAACAGTCCAGATTTGATCTCATCATAGTTTTCATGGGGCTGAGCAGATACTAGTGAACGACTTCCCTATGGAGGGAACACCAGTTAATATACAAGAATACATCTGGCCCTGAGGGTGGGTACCATTTTTTTGTAACAACTATCAAGCGATCACTTCTTACAGACACAGCATTGAAATTGCCCATGGAAAAATTTGAAATTCATGACTTCCTGATACCAATCTCAGTAGTGCTAACCACAAGGCCATACTGCCTTTTAAAACTCTTAGTGACTGACTAATGATTACAAGTACATCAGCACATCACAGATTAAAGTGGATGAATTTGGAGATGAAGCAATGGGAGTTAAGTGTTCGCAAGAAGACACACAACACATCAGCTGAATCAGACCAGTCAGTCAGGATCTGAACCCACAAGCTGCAAGAGATTATGAATCTTACATGCTTACCATGAAGCCATAATGCGTGTATTACTTGTAGTTTGAAAAATGATAAGTTATATTTACATCATCTGATCTGCATAACTATTACACATTTTCTACAGAGAGATTTGCAGTCTGCGCATCAATCCTTTGTAAAAAGTAGAGATAAAGTAGGGCTACTTTTTTACAATAAAATTTCCTAAAGTGAATGAAGGCTGAAAAAATCTCAAAATATTTCTTCCTATTTAATGTTCGGTGTTGAAGCCATTACTAATACCCTTCATCAATAATAATTCTCTCTCAAATCAGTCTAACTGGCTGAATCAGAGCTAATTTCTAGAGTTCTTTTGATTATGTTGCATCACTGTCATTTTAGCATGATTCAGCAAGTTTAATAAGGATCATATATTCATGTCAAGCAATTTTTCCATTTTGGCAATATAGTACAGTCAACTCCGCTTATATGCATATCATCAGGACCGTATCCAAGCTATGCATATAAACAGAGTATGCATTTAAACAGAATTTGTGAACATTAATGAAGGACAAAACGGACCATACGTTTGCTATGCACATAGGTGATCTATGCAAATAAGCGATATGCATTTAAGTGGAGTCGACTGTATATTAAATAAATAGATAATGATTCATCATATTTATAAAGGAATCAATCAAATAGACATTAATTAATTATGATAAGAGTGAATAGCATAATAAAAGACTGCCCATATAACAGTCATCTATGTAAGCACCAGTAGAAAATTGTTGACCTTGGAGATTCATGTATACTCAATAGTTCTCAATGATTTCTATATTTAGTCAAGGTATGAAGTCTTGAACTACATTTACATGCAGAACCATTATTTTCTTATTAGACTTACCAACACCATGATGTTTTGACCCCTTCATCTATTGGTTTCATTGCTACCATAAGGGCAAACCATTATTCTATTGGTTTCATTGCTACCATAAGGGCAAACCATTAATCTATTGGTTTCATTGCTACCAAAAGGGCAAACCATTAATCTATTGGTTTCATTGCTACCATAAGGGCAAACCATTAATCTATTGGTTTCATTGCTACCATAAGGGCAAACCATTAATCTATTGGTTTCATTGCTACCATAAGGGCAAACCATCCACAAAGTTTGGTCAAGGAACTTACTTGAAAACAAAAGTTTTTCTGTAAAACCTGTTTTCCTCTGAGTCACAAGGACCTTAACCTTTAACCTTTTAACTCTAATCAACATACCTCTTCTATACCTTAAGGCTCCTTTCTTACCCCAAGTGCATCCTATCAACAAGTTGGGTGAAGAATGCAGAAAAAAAGTTTTTCTTTCAGTTGCATTAACATTGGTCTTTAATCTGTTGACCCCAAATCAATCTTCCTTACCACAATGGCATGCAATCCAACGAGTTTAATAACTGTAGATGGAGGATACCCTGAGTCATTGCAGAAACTACTCTTCTTCATTCAGTGGCCTGACCTGTGACCTTACCACAAAATTATAAGATTCTTTCTAACCACAATTACAAACAAGGTCTGGTAACAGTAAATAGCGAAGAACTCAGCTTATCATGCAAAAACAAAATTGATAACTGGCATAGAGTTGGATACAGAGAGATAAAACATCATAACACAATGCACTTATACAAGGTATGAAATAAATTTATACTATACATGAAGACTTGATGATAGCAATTTGAACTGTTCACCATAAATTTCAATGGAAACTATGGACTAGATGCTAACACAGTCTGGAGCTCTTGAATATGGAAACCACAAATTTTTGTGGTTCAATACAATCTGTTGTTCTCATCTTTCACAGTTAAATGTACTCCTACACAGTGTAATATGACAGGTAGAGGCAAAATAAAATCAATACCATTTTCATTCAGACACATGTAGCGACATGCAGATACTGCTGTGAATAACCAGCATGACATGCAAGCATCAAGTGTTTCAATACAAAGGACCAATGCTGTATAAATATTTATTATTGCAACATTTCAAAGCACTTGTTTCCTCAAAGACGATATAGATTTTCCATTTAGCCAAAGCTAAGAATTCAGATTAGAGTAGCCATTAACCATATATGAAGGAAAATACGGAATCCATGACAATAGCAACTCAGTAGTTATGCATATATGAACATTCACTAATTTGTATAGTTTAGCACTAGGGCAGTCTTCTCAAGTTACCTGTTTTCTTGGCTTTGTAACCATCAAGATCTATACATGGTATCTACTAATGTTTTATCTCATTTATTTTAGTGACCATTCTATCCTTGACGAGACTGTCTGCCCAAACATTCTTTTTGCCAGGAATGGGGCAAACCTGGGGGATAATTCACTCTAAATGTAGCCCAGTGATTATGGTTCAAATGGACAAATCCTCTGTTCTTCATTAAATTCATACCCATATGGGGAAGGACTGAGCTCAAATTTCTCAGGGTTTAGGAAAAGGCCCAGTCTGGTCAGCATATGCAAACAGCAAGATAGATCTTGTGAGGGGCTCTAGATGGCCACTGTGGATTAACTAATTACCAAAGTACTGGAGAATGACCTTTTATGGACATTAACTACTTCCATGGTCAAAAGGCAGTACTCCGCATTGGAAGACCTACCCATCTAAGGAAACCAGCTGTAATTCATGTAGCCAGGAAAGATTGGGATGTGAAAGTACACATCCTACATATTAACTGAGAATGCCCAATTGCCAGATCATCTGGCATTCCAAACTGATGCTGTAGACTCCATTCAGAATGTTCCTACAGCAGAAATTTCTTTCATTAGGAAAGATCTATAATTAGACAGGATTTTTCCCATCTTCTTGGGGTAGAAGGCTGTAGATTGGTTATATATCACCCATCTGAAGAAGGGAGTGAGCCTCCTCTTTATTGTATGCCAGATTTAACTTTTCATGAAGATGAAGATGAGAGTCTTGCTAAATTAGGGAGATCCCAAAAACTCAGTCTTGTAACCATCTTGTATGATAGAAATGAATATTATGCCAGCCCATGCCTCTAAAAATAAAAATGTGTCTGGCATCAACACGAATGAGTGGATTACATACACTCTGCAGGAGAGGTTGATGGAGAGGGAGCTAGTCCATGAAGCTGTTCCTTCTTGTCCTTAGGAAAGAGGGAATGACTGGTGAACCTCCTACCTTTCTGATCATTTCACTTCTTGGCTGGCTTCAAAGATCCAGGAGTCGATGCAAAGGAAATGTGTTGTTGGTCTCTCAAAACCCTAGTAGCTGTCCATAGAGTCTCTGACTCCTGGGATGCAGTCCCATTTTTCAGCAGCTGTGTTCAGCCTGTTTCGGGGAGGCAGTCCACAGAATGTTCTTACTGTCATTCTAGACAGACCTTGGAAATGTAAAGGGCAACATCTCTGTGGAGGTAAGAAGCTCTGCTGTCAAGACAATGAACAGGAACACATGCATGGAAGTTTTGCCACTATTTCCAACAAATGATGATGAGATATTTGTGAGTAAGATTTCTCATTTAGCAGACTGAACTAGACTGCTAACAAGAAGTCGGCATGTGAGGCAATGATTACTAGTGACTATGTCTTTTGTCTAAGGATTCCAGTTTTTACCAGAAGGCTATGTCACTATAGAAATGCCAACTAGATCCAATTCTGCATCCAAGGTGGGAGTTGTAGCGGGCCAAGATGGGTAAGAGATAGAAGTAACTACAATGGATCAAAACAGATGGCTATGAACCACCCTCATGTAGTCTAGGAACAGTCTTGGCCCATGCTAAACCTTCAAGGGGGAGCTCTTTAATCCTAGCTAAGTAAGAGGTTTACACAAGAATTCTTAACTGGCAGTAATTTTAGAATGAACAGAGCATGAGAGCTTGGGTTACAAGTCATCTTGTTTAGCACTTTACTGAAAAACAGGCTCTCTTCCTCTGCCACCACTGCTGATGGTTGAGAGGAGGCTGGAGACTACTACTGATCCTGATTTGTATTGAATATACTGTTGTTTCAATGTTTAATGCCATTCCAAGGGGCCCAGAGAATGAGAACCATAAAAAGTTAAAGAGAACTTGTAGGCATTTTTTTTCTCTCTGTACACACACAGCCAGTACAAGATAAGAAAGTGGGATATACATGCGATATATGAGACTTCTTTTACAATAAAATCATCCATACAACTAAAAATAATACAAGAAATGTGTGGACAATTAATTATGATAATTGGGACAAGAAGCTACCTACCTGGTTGTTCTCACTAATAATGTTCATCTTCACTAGCCAAGGTTCCATCTTGCCTACCTATCTACACCTTGGCAGATCAATTGGATCTTTCAGTGCTTTGTCCTAGCAACTTTTATTGGATTTCATGAGTTGCATTCCTTAATATGAAATGCCAACTAAAGTAGCAGCAGTGCATTGTACATGGGTTGAAAATATTTGAGGTAACTGACTTTGTAATTTTAACAAACAAAGAACAACTATGTACTAAAGTAAAGCCCTTACATGTGTATCTGTGAAAAAGGATGCATTTGTGCAAACATTGACTGGCAATTGTGTGCTATCCTTGTCTCGATCATGTAGGAACATTGTTCAAATTTGAACCTGACTTTGACTGGATGCGGTGGCCTCAAAGACCAAATCCCTGAAATAGCTGAACGATCCACCACGGTTTTGATATGATGACATATCTGAATTTTGGCAAAGATGACTAATGTTATACGGTAATTGCAAAAATTTAAGAAATGATAAGAACAGAAAAATAGGATATAATGAAGTCAACCATATTTAAATGAAAGCTAGGGACTACCAAATTAGTAAAACAACAGTCAGTACGATTGATAATGATGTCAACAATGTAGACATTACAGCAATACTACCAAGACCCAAAAATGCATCAACATCAAAAGTACGCATTTTCCCTGAGGCCACTGAGTATCCTTGAATCTTCCGGTTTGGCCAAATGTTCATGGGAGAACGAATTCTCATAAATAAAATGGTTGAGGTATTTTCATCCAGAAAAGTACTAACAATGCAATAACAACAGGTATTACAGGTATTGCTGATATTACAGGTATTCATGAATTATACAGGTATCTTTACATTTTCTTGATATAATTTGAAGTGACTTTTAAGATTTCAATTTTGGAATAATCAGACAAAAAATATCTCCTCCATCAAAGTACAAATTTAAACCTCTTCCACAGGTAATACAAAGACAAGTCCTCTGCTGTTCCTTTGATAGTACTAAGACCACAAAGGCTAAACTACCAACTGGGGACCTCAACCTCAAGGGCTAAAGCAATGACTGGGGACCTCAACCTCAAGGGCTAAAGCAATGATTGGGGACCTCAACCTCAAGGGCTAAATCAATGACTGGGGACATCAACTGCATATCAATAGGTAGTTCAAAACAGCTTGGATGTCAAACCCTGTATAATTCTAGTCCATGTACAAACGTGGAATGTTATATATTCTTAGTATTGTACTTTGTTAAGCCATCTCATTTATGCAGTTCTGTATAAGGAATGAAATGTGTGGATTTCTTACATTTATGGGGACTTAGGTAGTTTGTGGTGGTAATTGGTTCCTTAGCTAGCTCAAGATGTAACACTGTAGATCAGAACCAAGATACAAAGTCTGAATCCTCAAAAAGTAGAGATGTACCAGTATGTAACATCAGAATAATATACCCATTATAAATATTGACCAAAATATGCATGAGCCCTATCCTTAATGTTAAGAAGAACAAAGATCTACCATATGTACTCTCTTACAAGTTGAGTCCAACAGCAAATAGCACAGACCCAGATCTGGCATTGCATAAAGTGCTGGCAGATTTAGGTCAAACATTTGTTAGGAATAATCAGTAAGACAAACACCTCAGACCCTGATCTCCTGGCACAGTATGCAATGACAGATCAGGGTCTATTTTGCTTACAGCAGATCTGGGCCCATTTTAGTCATAGTTGGGTGTATGCTATAAGCTAATGAAATGACAAATAAAACAATGAATTTTCAACAATATAACTCAATCTCAGTGATAATAGCTTTCTAATTCACAAATTCTGAATCAACTAATTCATATTCCCAGAATGAAATTCAACAATTAAGAATGACTAATATAATATGTACAGCAACAATAAACAGATATGTTTCTATGAAATAAAGAAATAGCTAATGGTGTGAATTCAGCATGCAATTGCTAGACTACACAGAATTTGTACATTTTCATGTTGAAAAACAAGCAAAAAGACAACAAAGAAAAAGGTGTCAAACTCTAAACAATACTCACAAAAAGTAAAGTTACTAACCTGAATAATCTTGTGACGTACAACTGTGTATGCGTAAATAAAAGATATGATTTGGGTACATTGTGTAAGGTTGATTCATATTGTAAAAAGGGTACACCAATAACATCAAACACTATGTGTATGTACAGTATGTGTTTGTAGAGTCAGCGCCCTCTGGCTATTGTAATCTCTTCAATTTGGTGGATTCATTCTCTCTCCCAACATGGTCATGCTGAACCAGACACATGTAAGATCTCTTTCTTAGATATATTAACATCTGAACTATGTGGCATGGTTGTGAAAATTTAATAGCTCCTTCCCTCATCTGTGGCATGGTTATGAAAATTTAACAACCCCTTCCCTCCTTATGTGGCATGGTTTTAACAGCCCCTTTTCTCCTATGTGACATGGTTATGAAAATTAACAACCCCTTCTCTCCTAGGTGGCATGGTTATGAAAATTTAACAACCCCTTCTTTCCTAGGTGGCATGGTTATGAAAATTTAACAACCCCTTCTCTCCTAGGTGGCATGGTTATGAAAATTTAACAACCCCTTCTCTCCTAGGTGGCATGGTTATGAAAATTTAACAACCCCTTCTCTCCTATGTGACATGGTTATGAAAATTAACAACCCCTTCTCTCCTAAGTGACATGGTTATGAAAATTTAACAACCCCTTCTCTCCTATGTGACATGGTTATGAAAATTAACAACCCCTTCTCTCCTAGGTGACATGGTTATGAAAATTTAACAACCCCTTCTCTCCTAGGTGGCATGGTTATGAAAATTAACAACCCCTTCTCTCCTAGGTGACATGGTTATGAAAATTTAACAACCCCTTCTCTCCTATGTGACATGGTTATGAAAATTAACAACCCCTTCTCTCCTAAGTGACATGGTTATGAAAATTTAACAACCCCTTCTCTCCTATGTGACATGGTTATGAAAATTAACAACCCCTTCTCTCCTAGGTGACATGGTTATGAAAATTTAACAACCCCTTCTCTCCTAGGTGGCATGGTTATGAAAATTAACAACCCCTTCTCTCCTAGGTGGCATGCAAAGATTTAAACATTTGTCAATAAATGCATAATTTTATCATTTTTACCAAAGAATGTTATGTGCAATTATACCATGAGCAGATATTGTGTCAAATAAGGCAACGCTATCTTCCTTTTTAACTTGCTCATACATGAGGCCATTTACTTGAAGGCACTTGTCTTTATAAATCATTCACACATCTCACCCCTGTTTTTGAGTTTTTGAGTCTTGACTTGATTAATGTGGTCATGTGAGAAAGCTTGCCAGTTGCTTCCTGTTGCTCAATGGTTCTTCCCGGGGGGGGGGGGGGATCATTCATGTTCTTCCACCACCTAAGATAATGGCTGCCATGTATAGCTTTTCATGTACTGAAAAATGTCATTAAACCTCATAAAACAGAAGGTGTGGTCATGAATAAACCCTACCAGTTTCTCTTTCTCTCCCCAGAAATACACAAACATGACTTACTTCACTCCAACTTGAAGATTTTCTGGGTGTTTCAGCTCCTGCTTGTGATTAAGTACCTTTTCGCTTTTGACATATTCTGATTTAGATGCCTCCAAGAGCTCCACAGCACTTTTCCTGTGATGAGCTGGAAACACAAAAAGGAGAAATTACACACCTGAATTACTAACAGGCACCATTTAGCTTCAATTTGCCTCACAGCTGCTAGCTTCCCCCCCATTCATTATAACAATATAACAAATAAAACACACATTCTACTGTAACAACACAGCCCTAGATCCTAATAGCATAATATGCTAGTAGATCAGGGTCCATACTGTTCATTCAAACTATTATTTCAAATTTTCAAGCAAACTGTAAATCCTGATCTACATTCAAACTGTGCAATGTTGGATCTGGGTACACACAGTTGAGTAAATATGGTAAAGCATTCTATCTTCAACATTCATCAGGAACATTTGCTTATCATATAATTATATGAATAACACCTGTGTTAAATTGACACTACGGCTGTTAAAAATAGTGATAAAAATAGATCTACATGAACTGAAATGCTTTTACAAAAGGCCTCAAAATGCTATCATTTATGGATAGGTGTCCTTATTAATTATAGAAAGGTTGAATGATAAAATGAATTTTGTCTTCTAAGAAAAGGTACCCTTTTTATACCCAAGTGGGTATTTGATAAAACTTCCCAGTAGCTTCTTGTCAGTTAGTGGTTCTTCCTTGAGTTTTCACTTGTTATAATGACCACCATGTATAGTCAACTGTATGCCGATAAATAGCATTAAGACCACGATAATATATAGCCCAGGAAAGGATGTACTGTATTACTTTTTTAATGTTTTTTTCTGCATCTTCAAACTGTAAAACAAAATGTATTTTCAACAAGGAAAAAAAGATGTGCTATTCTTTGATAATCATTTACACAAAATGCAAACAGACACATGAGATGATTCACAAACATGTAGGTGACATTTTTGGCAGAAAATCACCAAATTAATCAATATGATACTGTCCAACACAAATGGTCAAAAGAGAATTCCATCTTTTCAACCAGTTCACAACAAAAATTGAATCAAATGAACTTTTTAAGAATGAATACAGAGTGATAAAATGAAGTTAGCTGTACATACATCAAAGGCTGCTAAAACCATGGTAAAACATCAAAGTCAATTTTTACATCTAATTCTCTCCGGATAAAGACAGTGCAATGAAGTTGCAGTAAATATAAAATTATTCCATTATAACCAGATGTATTTTCATTAGATGATAGCTTTATAAAACAGATTCAAGTTGCCATTTCAAGCCTTCAAGTTAAAGAACACATCAGCAATGAGTAATGACTGCAACATCCTGGCTGGCACAAGAATATGGCAGCTTACATAAATTTAATTCAATAAGAGAGGAAACTGATCCTCTACTGACATAAAAGAACTTCTAGGAATTCTAGACAACTCACTCTATTTCTTTTATTTGACTGCCAAGTCTTGAAATAACCTCTGATATTTTTTAGCAATAACCAAATTTTAAAATTAGTTTGCTGTGATGGCCATATTTGATGTAAGATCAGCACCATTTTTCATTTAGGCCCCATTTGACACCATTTTTCATTTAGGCCCTATTTGACATCATTTTTCATTTAGGCCCTATTTGACATCATTTTTCATTTAGGCCCTATTTGACACCATTTTTCATTTAGGCCCTATTTGACACCATTTTTCATTTAGGCCCTATTTGACATCATTTTTCATTTAGGCCCTATTTGACATCATTTCTCATTTAGGCCCTATTTGACATCATTTTTCATTTAGGCCCTATTTGACACCATTTTTCATTTAGGCCCTATTTGACACCATTTTTCATTTAGGCCCTATTTGACATCATTTTTCATTTAGGCCCTATTTGACATCATTTTTCATTTAGGCCCTATTTGACACCATTTTTCATTTAGGCCCTATTTGACACCATTTTTCATTTAGGCCCTATTTGACATCAATTTTCATTTAGGCCCTATTTGACACCATTTTTCATTTAGGCCCTATTTGACATCATTTTTCATTTAGGCCCTATTTGACACCATTTTTCATTTAGGCCCTATTTGACATCATTTTTCATTTAGGCCCTATTTGACATCATTAGAAAATATATGATGAAAACTCTATGACAATTCATTCATTAATTGTAGCAATAACAAGATTCATAAAGATGGACAACCATAGTGGCCATATTGGATATCGAATTGGTATTCTTTTTATCTTGGTTAGGAATCTTCCTGTGAAAATCCCCGTAGATTTGGCTTTTTGTTAAAGAGGAGCAGTGATAAGATTTGCAAGATGGCTGCCATGGTAGCCATATTGGATATCAGGTTTGTACTACAAAACATCACAAGAATTCTTTAAATGAAAACCCCCATGATGAAATGACCATCCATTCAGAAGTAACAATGACAAAATTTTCAAGATGACTGTTGTGATGTACATAACGGATGTCAGCGTGGCACATTTGTCATTACATCCAAACAGTCATCATAAGGACTCTCCTGGTGACAATCCTATGTTGATATAATCATCCATTCAGGAGGAAACACAATAACAAGATTTTCAAAATGGCCACAAGCAGCATGATTTTCACTTTATTAGGACTGATAATTTTTCAATCACAATCCATCTAAAAAATAAGAAATTTCCATGACTTAGCAGTAAAAGTTGGACAGTAACTGAATATGGGAAGAGTACAGATAATATCATACCAAATAAATGAATAAAGAAATTTTGTTTGTTTGTTTGTTTGATTTGGATTTTTAATGTAGCTTTAACAATAAGTTTTCAGTCATATCGCTACAATGTCTGCAGTGAGGCAGTTTAAGTGATGGCTAGCACTGGGGCATCATGCCACAGACATAGCATGATGTCCCAACCAGTTGTATTATCCTGACACCATCGCCGACTAGTCCTAACACTAATCTCTTAATGCTGAGCCCCAAGCAAGGCAGCTGTAAGTACCATTTTTGTAAGTCTTTGGCAGGACTCAACAGGGGATCAAACAAAAAGCATTTTTGTAATAATAAAAAAAATGCAAACCATCCAAAATACTTGCACATTAAAATCTGACCTGATTCTTTTATAAAATATCACTGAATTCTAGACTGCACCATGCTTGGTTTGGTTGTGACATAGGACAAGTCCTATCATAGGTATATCTGAAAACAGCTAATCCGACCCTGATGTTCATTTGCTTCTAAATGTGTAATTGAGCCTTTAAACAAACTTATGTCACACATATGATACTACTAGACTTAAAGACAACCTTGCAAAGAGGGTTAAGGCCAAGTCAAGCATTAAGTTATCACCTGGATGCTGTTTCTAACTGGTTAGTGAGTAACCTTGATATTTGAGTGTTTGACCTTTGAATCAATAGGGTTCTCACTTGCTTCCTACAGGGAAAGTCACATGCAAAGTTGTCATGCATAATCTATCATCAAGAAAACTATATTACTAATGGATGAAGCTTCACATATTATAAGAGACTTCCGTGGTCTGCACATAAGGAAATATAGTTTTTTTTTCTGAGGGTAACAAACCCACCCTAAGGGTCTTTAGGAAAAGACTGCCTTTTTCACTCGCTGGCAGCTGTCACAGTCCCAAAACTACACAACTATTTTTTATCCCTGTTTTCCAATAAAAAAAAGTTTCATCACAAAATACAGAAGTACCAATGGAGTGTTATTTCTTGTACATTCATTATGTCATGCAACATTTGTCACATGCCACATAACAAGTAATTATAAATTTATCTTTTATCTCTGAACAAAGTAAATGTGAAGATTATTTAAACAAATTTAATATTGCAAAAATATAGAAAAAAGAAAATGTATTTATATTTCACCCACCCAATCCTAGTCAAGCTTATATGACAGTACAAAAAACGTAACTTCCCAGTAATATAATTGAAATAATATGTACAGTATGTTTATCATGCAAGGATGAAAATGCAAAAAAGGCTTATATCATGAAAAGATGAAAAGATGTAGTCAGGCAAAGTTCTATAAATAACATAGCCTGTGATAAAAGATTGTGTACACCATCTGGTTATCATAAGTAACTTGGCTTTAGATAAACCTTTTAATGAGCAATAAATAAAATCATGGTAACAAGTCTCCAAGATCATCTTTTGGTATATTTATCTGTATTGCATACATCTTTGATTCAAAAGTGTATCCAAACATAGATTTTGATCAATAAATGTATATATGACTGCAATTTGATCAATCAGGTTTAATGATAATGGAAATTATTTTATTCTCTGTGCCATGATACCTACAACCCCTATCACTTCCACGGTGCAAGAACTAGAATGTAACAAAACAGTTATAATCAGATTCTTTTGTGAACAAGTATTCAATAGTATGTACTCAGCATATGCAGCCAAATCCAATTGTTTGTTTGTTTATTTATTGCCTATCTAAACCCTTCCCCCTATCCCCTTCCCACTAATTGATCATGAATCAGGCAATGTAACCCAATCTCTTAATATGTCTGGTATGTATCTTCATGTTTTGACTTGGCTGGGGTTCGAACCTAAGACTTTCTGCATCCAAGGTAGACATTTCAGCCACTTAGGCCGGGGGGGGGGGGGGATTGGTAAAACTGATCTTCCCCTTGAATTCCTCTAGCATGGTCAGCAATTGGGTCAGCAATAAAATACCAAGTTTGATGAAATCTAAAACCAGCAATTTATGAGGAGACAGATTAATGGACATCAATGAATTTATGGTATTACAGCTGGATGGACAGGTAAAAATAGTTAAGATTCACAATTTCTTGAAAAATTTGTGGATATGCAGGCAGAAAAGAGGCTGAAAGAACATCTGCAGAAAGTCTGGAGAACACTTTGTAAATGTATCAAAGTAACTGGCTGCCAACAATTTTATTTGAACACTTCACATTATAGGTACATGTATTTGAAAGAAGCTTTAACCCCATACATTTCTGGCACTCAAAGGAGCACAGGAATTCAATTAGATTTTTTGGCACACCTAATGAACAGGTGTGAAAGTAATTACAGGTAACTTTTACTGGCTATCAGTTCAGGTATATTTTGATAAGTTTATTTTCACCTGCTCTGAAACTGAGCATATCATTAGGAACAGCAGGCAGGATCATGTGCCACATATAACACTAAAATGTCATTTACCTCCTGTCTGTCTCATTGTAAGACAAATCGGGGTTTACATTGCTTATTTTACTAATAATACACTTGTTCATTACTTCAGAACAGAATAATACAAAAAATATTGTATAAAGAAGAAGAATTTTGAGTCTGTTGCTGTTGCGACTATTCGCTGCATTCACAATCACCTGCAAATATAGCACATAATTTTTTGGCATGGCCTTGGACATCAAGCCTGAGATCATCAATAGATCATAAAATTTAACTGTCTCTGACAATGTCAAACTACACCCACATGCCATATTAGGTTAATTCTATAATTAATATTTTCTGGAGAAAAAAGAAGTTAAGTGACAACATTCAAGGAAATATAAAGAAATATGTATAAACTGGGGTAGTACTAGGAGAATTTCACCCGAAGAAAAACTTTTGGTGACAAGTATAGATGCTAATAAAGATCATAAGCAACAAGTAATGATACAAAGGTAAGATGGCTAGCACTCCTTTTCTGTGACATAACCCAGCCCTGTGTTCTCCTCACAATTGTGCTTGTATTTCTTTGTGTGTTTCAGCAACTCTGGGGCAAGATGGTCCAAGGTCACTCAGGCATTTTAAAGAAAAATATCTAAAAGTGCATTCTTGCAGAGCTTTGCAGTAGTGTACCTCCACATGCACAGTGGATGTGGGCATGTAAAATCTGGATTATCAATGTCCACCTCTATGTGAACTTCATCCTAGTTGCTTGAAAGATATGCAGTACCATTGTCTGCAAAGACTTGATCATCCAAGAATTGCAGGTCCTCCTTTCAAACTATACTGTGCATGTGTCTAGGCCTTATAGTCATTATCCATCAGCTATGCTTGTCTGGTACATGGCTACTGGCTTGCTTGTCACAGCTAAACACCAGACATCTTTTTTACAACTAGCTTACTGATGCCTGGATATCCATTTTTCCATTCACCTCAACTCCTTATGAAAAATGGCTTCCACTGGGACAGAGCCCCAGCAAATATTGTGGAGATACACTGGGAGCAAGCCTCAGCCCCGATTGGGTACACTCTCTTGGGGAAGGGGTCTTGGAGGGTGAGATCAGATGATGTGCGTAACAACTCAAGCTGACTTCCTAGCTGCATTCCATATGGGCCTTCTCCTTTGATTAGGTGATCAGCTACATCAAGCATTTGGAGAATTTCCATATGGACCTTCTCCTTTGATAAGATGATCAGCTGCTTCTTGCTGCTTCCTTGAGAGTCACAGTGGCATGAACCTCTTTTGCATTCACTTGATCTCATTCTTGACTCAAGGTCATGCAGTCCAGCATTATATTAAGCTTGACATTGGCCAGGACATGGATTCTGTCATGTATTTTGGCCTTTGTGGCAAGCTTCCAACTGACATAAGCCCATGTCAGGAACAGCATGTCATGGACAGTTTTGTTTGTTTGTTTGATTAGTATTTTTAACGTAGCCTTAACAATTTTTCAGTCAAATCGCTACGATGTCTGCAGTGAGGCAGTTTATAGTGATTTCAAGCACTGGGGCATCATGCCACAGACATGTAGCATGATGTCCTACCCAGTCACATTATCCTGACAACAGGCTGACCAGTCCTAACACCAACCTTTTATTGCTGAGCGCCAAGCGAGGCAGCTGTTAGTTACCATTTATTAAAGTCTTTGGTATGACTTGGTCAAATATCGAACCCATGACCTCCTGCTTCCACAGCGGACACTCTAACAAACTAGGCCACCGGAGCGGTTGCAGGTCTTGGACAGAATTTCTAGGCTGACAGCAAAGGGGGAAATGATGATTGTGGACAACAGGGCTATCCTTGCAAAGCTGCCTCCCATGGAAATACAACATTTAGTGCACCATCAAGCCTGTGAACAAAATCAGCAATGCACCAGTACTTTTTGTGGAGTCCCTGCAGCCATTATGTCTTTATGTGAAGGGAACCATTGACCTCCAATATTCTCTTCTGCCAGAAGTCTTGTGGATCATTGAAATGTTGATACAGAGTTATAGCTTTTTGATGAGCAGTGTGAAGCCTACTTTTTGACAAACCCATGGTGCACACCTCCAGCTATAAGACCCTTCATTATAATGTGGTAATAGTTTACAGCAAATTTTCACTATTTGGCCCTTCATTATAATGTGGTTCCATTTTACAGGATTCTCTCACTATTTGGCCCTTCATTATAATGTGGTTCCATTTTACAGGATTCTCTCACTATTTGGCCCTTCATTATAATGTGGTTCCATTTTACAGGATTCTCTCACTATTTGGCCCTTCATTAAAATGTGGTTCCATTTTACAGGATTCTCTCACTATTTGGCCCTTCATTATAATGTGGTTCCATTTTACAGGATTCTCTCACTATTTGGCCCTTCATTATAATGTGGTTCCATTTTACAGGATTCTCTCACTATTTGGCCCTTCATTATAATGTGGTTCCATTTTACAGGATTCTCTCACTATTTGGCTCTTCATTATAGTGTGGTTCCATTTTACAGGATTCTCTCACTATTTGGCTCTTCATTATAATGTGGTTCCATTTTACAGGATTCTCTCACTATTTGGCTCTTCATTATAATGTGGTTCCATTTTACAGGATTCTCTCACTATTTGGCCCTTCATTATAATGTGGTTCCATTTTACAGGATTCTCTCACTATTTGGTCCTTCATTATAATGTGGTTCCATTTTACAGGATTCTCTCACTATTTGGCCCTTCATTATAATGTGGTTCCATTTTACAGCAATCTCTCACTATAAGGCCCTTCATTATAATGTGGTTCCAGCTTACAGCAATCTCTCACTAGTTCAAACTGGTTATGGTCTTGGATCATGGCAGCAAAACTGTATGTACATTAACTTCATTAAAAAACACTAAAAGGAAGCAAAACTGTATGTACATTAACTTCATTAAAAACACTAAAAGGAAGCAAAACTGTATGTACATTAACTTCATTAAAAACACTAAAAGGAAGCAAAACTGTATGTACATTAACTTCATTAAAAAACACTAAAAGGAAGCAAAACTGTATGTACATTAACTTCATTAAAAAACACTAAAAGGAAGCAAAACTGTATGTACATTAACTTCATTAAAAAACACTAAAAGGAAGCAAAACTGTATGTACATTAACTTCATTAAAAAACACTAAAAGGAAGCAAAACTGTATGTACATTAACTTCATTAAAAAACACTAAAAGGAAGCAAAACTGTATGTACATTAACTTCATTAAAAAACACTAAAAGGAAGCAAAACTGTATGTACATTAACTTCATTAAAAAACACTAAAAGGAAGCAAAACTGTATGTACATTAACTTCATTAAAAAACACTAAAAGGAAGCAAAACTGTATGTACATTAACTTCATTAAAAAACACTAAAAGGAAGCAAAACTGTATGTACATTAACTTCATTAAAAACACTAAAAGGAAGCAAAACTGTATGTACATTAACTTCATTAAAAACACTAAAAGGAAGCAAAACTGTATGTACATTAACTTCATTAAAAAACACTAAAAGGAAGCAAAACTGTATGTACATTAACTTCATTAAAAAACACTAAAAGGAAGCAAAACTGTATGTACATTAACTTCATTAAAAAACACTAAAAGGAAGCAAAACTGTATGTACATTAACTTCATTAAAAAACACTAAAAGGAAGCATATTCAAAGCCTTATATTGACAAGGTTATAAAGAGGCACTGTTGCATTTAGAAGTTCAGATATATCATGCTAGCCATGTATAAGCAATGACCAACTGGTATATATAAAAGGAAACAAATAATATTATCAACTACTATCATGAATAATCCAAAGAAAATAAACTATGCATGGGAAAGTTTTGATGCTGGACTACAAAGCACCAACAATCTCTTTTAGGTCAATATTGGTGCTACATAACAAGTTCAATGCTGTGTCAAAACAATGATGGCTAACAGTATCATCATATCATGCAAGGAGTGGCACTGGATTTTGTGTATTGGAGATTATTAAGTGCATGCCCATTTGTCATTGAATCATCAGGCCTTTCATCTTGATAAAACTTTAAAACTAGCATTCTATGCATGTATTCAACTGGTGTTAGGAACTCTGAGCTTATACTCTCAGAGTTGCACATAATATATACAGACTTAACGTAACAATAAGAGAATAATAAACATGTATACTCAGAAATACTGTCAAACTTAATATACTGTCAAACTTAATATACTGTCAAAGTTAATACTGTCAAAGTTAATATATTGTCAAAGTTAATAGACTCTCAAACTTAGTATGATGTCAATATACTGTTAAACTTAATATACTGTCGAACTTAATAGAAACTTAATAGAAACTTAATAGACTGTCAAACTTAATAGACTGTCAAACTTAATAGAAACTTAATAGACTATCAAACTTAATAGAAACTTAATAGACTATCAAACTTAATAGAAACTTAATAGACTATCAAACTTAATAGAAACTTAATAGACTGTCAAACTTAATAGAAACTTAATAGACTGTCAAACTTAATAGAAACTTAATAGACTGTCAAACTTAATAGAAACTTAATAGACTGTCAAACTTAATAGAAACTTAATAGACTGTCAACCTTAATAGACTGTCAAACTTAATATACTGTCAATATACTCACAAACTTAATATACATGTAATGTCAAAATTAAAAGACAAGATTTGTCATGAAGCAAGTACTTATGGAATATAGTGACCACAAAAGAAACTTCCAGGAAGCACTAACAATTGATACATTTTTGAGGGGTACAAAAATCTTCATTCTTTTTGTGGTCGATACAAACCAGGAATTTATAATAAAAAAAGTATCCATCAATAAAGACAGACTCCCTTCTCCTTGAGATTTACATCCATAAAAATTATCCCAAGAAAAATGCTCTTTTCCATCAAACCACAAACACATAAAAATACACTAATTCACACTATGCATACTTTTATTTGTGACACATCATCTAATGATGATACAAATGGCACATTATCGAATGATGATGATACACATGGGAAATCATTAACTGATACTACACACTAGACATCATTGACTGATAATACACACTACACATAATCTATTGATAATACACCAAAAAAAATCATCTACTGATAATACACATGAGACACCATCTACAGATAATACACATGATACACTATTTACTGATACACACTACACATCATCGACTGATAATACACATGAGACACCATATATTGATCATACATGACACCATCAACTGATAATACACACTACACACCATCTACTGATGATAGACAATATACACCATATATTAATGATACACACTACACATCATCTATTGATGATACACACTACACACCATCTATTAATGATACACATGAGACACCATCTACTGATGATACACACTACACACCATATATTGATGACACACACTACACACCATCTACTGATGATACACACTATACACCATATATTGATGACACACACTACACACCATCTACTGATGATACACACTACACACCATATATTGATGACACACACTACACACCATATATTGATGATACACACTATACACCATATATTGATGACACACACTACACACCATCTACTGATGATACACACTACCCATGATCTACTGATGATACACACTACACACCATTTACTGATGATACACACTATACATCATCTACTTATGATACACACTACACACCATCTACTGATGAAACAAAACTACACACCATCTACTGATGATACACACTACACACCATATATTGATGACACACACTACACACCATCTACTGATGATACACACTACACACCATATATTGATGACACCCACTACACACCATCTACTGATGATACACACTACACACCATATATTGATGACACACACTACACACCATCTACTGATGATACACACTACACACCATATATTGATGACACACACTACACACTATCTACTGATGATACACACTACCCATGATCTACTGATGATACACACTACACATCATGTACTGATTATACATGTTGCTCAATGTCTAATGATAATACACATGTGACAATGACACATATATTCTTTGTAACACACTGTCTACTGATAATACATATTTGTACGTGACATAATCTAGTGATACATGTGACACATGTTTGTGACACAACATCCACATATAATATACATGTGGCAACTGTCAACAGGAACAGCATGTCATGGACAGTTTTGTTTGTTTGTTTGATTAGGATTTTTAACGTAGCCTTAACAATTTTTCAGTCATATTGCTACATGTCTGCAGTGAGGCAGTTTAATGTGATTTCAAGCACTGGGGCATCATGCTGCAGACATGTACCATGATGTCCCACCCAGTCACATTATCCTGACACCAGGCCGACCAGTCCTAACACTAACCTCTTAATGTTGAGCACCAAGCAAGGCAGCTGTTAGTACAATTTTTGTAAGTCTTTGGTATGACTCAGCTGGGGATCGAACCCATGACCTTCCGCTTCCGTGGCAAATGCTCTAACCACTAGGCCACCAGAGCGATTCAAATGGCATGTATAATACCTACCACACATAACAAGTTTCATAAATAGTGACAGGTCAACTACTTATAATGCATACCAAGTTTCATGAATATATCTCAAACACTTTTCAGGATATACAAACAGAACACAAACATATGATGGAATTTGTTTTGGTTTCGTTCTTTAGGGCACAGCAACACAAGTAGGTTTTTTGGGGCCAAGGCAATTGGAATAAAGTGCATGGCACAAGCATATACCGCAGTAGCTGACCCAGGTTTATGATTTGAACTTTACCGTTTTGATCATATGGTGGCAGGCTAACCAATTAGCCATTGCATCTCTTGTGTTCATGGAGTATAATACAAATTTAGTGGGACATAACTATAGAAGTACTAAAGAGGCAATGCCCATTTTATGTACAATACAATTTCAAGTCAATATATAAAACAGATGTGAAACAGACATGACAAGTGTGACAGTGGGATTAGAGGAAAATTGAGTTCAGTATACCACAGCAAATGAAGCTGGGGTGGGGGGTAGGGTGGTGGGTGGATGGGTGGGGTGCAGTGGCATAGCGAGGATATTTGGCGCCCAGGGCAAAACACCCAAATATGCGCCCCCCAGCTGCCCTTGTTGCACAGTTATGTTGATATTTTGGACCAATTTGGCGCCCCTGGCGCCCGGGTCAAATGCCCCACCTGCCCCCTCCCCATCGCTACGCCACTGGCGGGGTGGTACCATTAAAAGTTTTAATGCTGGGACAAAGTGGGAGGTTTCGATTCAGTACAGAACAGTTACACATATAACTGCTTTTTGCTGCAGTTGTACCCACAAGTTGTACACACAAGTGAAACAAATATGTGTGTGTATGGAAAGAAGAACTGGACATGATCATACATGAGAGCCAAGATGGAAGCAAACACAATCAATCCCATGATACAATAAAAACTGATTGCAAATATATGTAATAATAATGGTATAAATATTGATCTCATAATTAATGTTCTTTTAATAGCATTATTTAAGTTCTATGTCATTTTGTCAGCTGCTGCAACATTTTACATTAGTGTACTTATCTGCACAAGACATTAGGAAATGTATGAGCAGATCAGCTTCCTATTCTTTTTTTTATAACTTCCTGTTCTTCCTGATCAAGCTAGTAGGCTGGTTCAAGTTTATTATAATTTTTATCTTCTTTATATTTGGAAAACAAAAACAAACCCTTGTTCCATAACACAAACCACAAAGGAAACTTACAAGTCACCCTAATTCACTAAATTTATAGAATTCAAGCCATCCCAAACTTTATTGTAATATAAACCCAAAGTGAAATGCCAATAAACTCACCATTAATGAGTGTCAAAACTGATCCAAGCTGTTTTGCAACCATTATCTATTTAGAGGCAATCTGATACAAAACTGAGACTGACTGCACAGAGATGTTATTTACTAGATTCAGTTATTTTAAAAGGTCCTGCCCCTGCGGGTTTGGGATCTGTAGCAGGACTGATGCATCCTGGACTTGCGTGTCATACAGGGTGACTAATGTAGAAAATCATTCAGAGAGTGTGTGTGTGTGTGTGTGTGTGTGTGTGTGTGTGTGTGTGTGTGTGTGTGTGTGTGTGTGTGTGTTGTATTTTAATGAATTTACAATTTCTTTTACTCCTTTTTGCCTCTTTGTTTTGTATGCTTCATTTGTAATACATAACATAGCCATAATTGTGCTGATATGTTTCATCTTCATTAACTATGCATATTTTTAATTATGCAACAGAGCTGGCTGATATCTTGTTGACCACTCAATAAACCACTCAATTCCTTGTTGACATAAACTCCCTTGAGAACAAGGACCCAGTCAAACTCAGAATTAATCGCTATGAGCTATTGAATTCTCTGCTGAAATGGGCAAGCCTAGATTTACCAGGAAACCACAGATGGAACACATGACTCAAATTTAAGTTTTGTTTCATTTATTAAAAATCAAGGAATCAAATGATATTAAACATTTAAGACTGAAATACCAGTTGCATCACTTGTAATAACTCATTGATCTTATATCATTACGGGTGTTCCTTTTGGATAAAAATACTCATTGATTTGGTATTGCACAGCTTGCATGTATTTTGGACCAAAAAATTCATCAGAAACTAAATTTATAAAGAAATTTGTTAAAAACATTATAAACATCAAAGTTTTAATGTAATGATTTCATATATTTAATTATATTCAAATGGGTTCAACTTGAGCTTGACAAAAGAATATTTAGCTTGATAAAAGAATATTCAAAACGACTTATTAACTGAGCTTAAGAAACACTCAATAGTCTCCAACTCAAACTGGCACTTGATACTACTTTTAATTACATCCATTAATTATTATTTTAATAAGGTCTGCAAGAACCACTTAACCTCATAAGATAATAAAAAGTAATGTATGTTAGATTTTTCTCTGTTCGCTGCCTTAAATGGAATTCATAGTAACAATATAAAAAATTATCTGAATACAGTGGAACCTGTCTTGAATGACCACCCCTTCTGCTAAAACATAATGGTCTCTCATGACAGGTGGTCTTTCATAAAAGGTCATAACATTATATAATCAATAATTATGAACATGGAGAACCTGGTCTCTCAAGACAGGTGGTCTCTCATAACAGTGGTCTCTCAAGATTGGTTTTACTGTATTTAGAACCTCCAAACATGACTCTCAAAAGCCTGAGGAGGTCCTTACACATCCAAAAAGCCTGACTGAGATCATGAAAAAAAAAACAGTTTCAAAGACTGGTTATGATTAATTTATATGCAAAAATGAAAAACATGAAACATAAACTGAAATCAAACCAACTATTGCTTGACATTGGATAACAATAGGTCAGTAGGTATTTGTGAATAAATTAGTAGGGTTGATACGTCAATGTTACCCCCTCCCCCATGAGAAAGCATTTTTTAAGAATTCATGACAATAAAGTCTTACACAGTGATCCTTAGTACATTATTAACATTTTGACATGTACAGGATCTTGTGTGAAAGTAAAACAATTCTACATATTCAAAAACCTCTTCTGCAAACTCATAAGGTAATATTTATCAAAGAATTTATGTAACTGATAAGATGCTTACCTTAATAAATGAGAACAGTTTCAAAATGGATCCCCCATTTTGTTCCAAAAGTTCATCTTGAGTGTGAATAAGAAGCAAACAGTGTTGCAGACTGAGCTTTTCATTCAACAGTTCCATGATATGGTTCATCAGCCTCAACTATCATCCAATCAAATAAAAGAGCTAGCTAATTGATTACACTTCTCCAGAGTCAGACAAAAGCTGAATTCAAAGGTAACTGTGTATTACCATTCACAGACTGACGGCAGCATTACTGTATTTATTCATATATAAAACACATCCAGCTGTAACCTGTCTAGATAGACCCTGATATGCTGTCCATATTGGAGGGTCTGCATTGTTCATTTCTACTTTCATGTGAACACTGTAAAACCTGATCTGCTTTCACATAATGTATGTATACCTCAGGGTCTGCATGTTTAGGCTTTTTTCCCCTTTACTTTAATGGGAACACATCATACACTAGCACAAAAGGGTGAGAGTCTATTGTGGTTTCATTGTGATTTTTTCCTCACTTTATGGTGAACACTTTTTTTTACATCTCAGTGATTTTAAGCTATGTAGCAGAAAAAAAGTGAAACCAACAAGTTTTTGTAAAAATCAATAAACAGTTTATTTCCCAATAATACAAAGTGAAAATATAAAAGGGGCTTATATCATTGTGAATTAAATTAATATAATCCTAAAAGTTCAATCCGAAGTCCAACAGTTATAATATTCTGAATGAATCGAATGTCAATAATTTTAATGTGCTGATGTACAAATGGTCTTGAATGAGTTGATGTTCCACAATGATATCATCAGAATGTCTTTCAAAGAATCCTCAATACTCTCAAAAGTAGTTTAGTCCAAAATGAAATGAGCACTTAATAATTCCAATGCATGATTTTAATAACTGATTCCTCTCAAATTATAAATAAACACAACTAAAATTGATTCCACTGTCTGATAATAGTAATTAATACTTTTGTTTACAACAACCTTATAAAATGATCAGAATATGGGTCAAAAGTTTGATTCCAGAACATTCTAAACTTGAAAATAAGGCAAGATCTTGAACTCAAATATAAGTAAAAAAAACTTATTTATAACTTACAAACAGGACAAGAATCAGACAGACCAAAACTCTATCCTCAATCATAGACAAAGGTCAAGCATACAATATAAATTAAATATACATAATAAAGTTTTCAACTTCTATATATAGCTTATAGAAAATCCCCTTCTATATATAGCTTATAGAAAATCTCCTTTCTCAAGAGGCCTGACCATGTGAAAGAATAAGCAACAACATTTTACCCTATGGAAAATCGTTGTCATTTTTGCCTAAAGTTGGGGTAGGAAATACATTTGGGGGTTACTTCTGACTGGAACAAAACAGATCTGTTTCT
This sequence comes from Unio pictorum, assembly GCA_030141615.1. Classification (NCBI taxonomy): domain Eukaryota; kingdom Metazoa; phylum Mollusca; class Bivalvia; order Unionida; family Unionidae; genus Unio; species Unio pictorum. Next base: position 161,433 of record JARLTB010000267.1, read on the forward strand.
GAGAGATTTTTATTTAACTGGATGCTTACTTTAGGTATGTCAAAGACATTTTGATTGGCTATTTTGGCTGCTCATGTGCAGAAAGATGAAAATTTGACTCTTTTGAGCACTTCACCTACAACTTTTGTGTCCTGTAGATATTGAATCTGAAACATCAATTTACTTTTGAGTATGATAATATCTGATGTCCTTAAACTTCCTAGTTGTCAAACGATTACAGTTGCAAGCTTATTATAAACTTCCTAGTTGGTCTAACCATTACAGTTGCACGCTTATTGTAAACTTCCTTGTGTCTGACCATTACAGTGGCATGTTTAGTGTAAACTTCCTAGTTGTCTAGCCAATACAACGGCATTCTTAGTGCAGACTTCCTAGTTGTCTAATTATTACGGTGGCAAACATAATGCAAACTTTCTAATGTCTAACCATTAGGCTGGTATGCATACATTATTAATGTAAACTTTGAAGCTGTCTAACCATTACAGTGGCATTCATAGTGCAAACTTCCATTTGTCTAACCATTCCTTGTTAAACAACAACAGTGGCATGCTTAATGCAGGCTTCCTAGTTGTCTAACCATATGGGTGGCATTCATAGTGCATAATTCCTAATTGTCCAACCATTAAGGGGGCATTCATACTTTTTTAATCAGAAAAGCAGCAAAACAGGTATCATTATAAATGCTTGACACTTTACTGGGGAAAAGATTTGCCTAGGGCCTCTTGGATTTTCAAATAATAATTGATGTTCACTAAGGTTTGATACAGCAGATGGAGTTAGGGAACGTGTAAATGAACTCTGGATCCCTGCAAACTTGGGCTTTCACTTGTCAAATTATGGATGCTAGTAACAGCTTTCTTATTATCAATCAGCTGTTTTTCTTTTCAAAGTGAACCATCTGTTCGTTATGTTTATTTTAGCAGTCCTTTTTGTGGATGCCATTATATTTTTCAGTTTTAGCCAGCTACTAAACAAAAATAATTAGGTAGCTTACATAGAGATGTGATGTGAGGGTATTGCCACTGTGCAGTCCACGTACCTTATAATTCCCATGTGGAAGTCCTAGCATAACACAGATTTTCGAATAAGATATATTGGCGCTGGTTAATATTATCAAGACTGCCCGTCGGACGTGTGTTAATAAACCTACTTTCTTAAATCAAAGTTATGCTAACCTTTAGAGCTTTTTAGTTTTGGCTGGTTATAAATAAAATATTTTAAATAAAATAAAAGAATGCAGGCAACGTAAAAAAGAGGAGAAATAAAATAAATCAAGAAGTATATTTAATAATATAATTTATATTATAACTACCATGGTTTGATCAGACTTGAAAAGTTCTTCAGTTTCACTGGTGCTTAAAAGTGTAAATTAATCCAGGTCTGTAAAGTCCATGAATTTCTGCAAACCTACAAATGGCCTTTAAAAGTCCCTGAATTTCACGTTAGAGACCGGTTCCACAAAAAGATGTATATTTGAAATAGTTTAACAACATTATTTTTAAAAAAATGGATGAAATTATAGTTAAAAATAAAGAATAATGCACATCGGTTGCATTGAAAAAGCCTGTTGAAATGTGCAAAGTATGAGTGATTATCACTGTATCCACACTTTTAATTGGATATCAAATTATAAATAGCCAGTAACTTTTGCCATTACTTGTTCTAGGCAGCAGAGAGATTATTGGTTAAGAAAACACTAAGTATTTGTGACATGATGGAAAAGACTGAGTGATTTTTCTAATCATTAGTACAAATGGCTGACAGGTGTGAATTAATTTTTCAGCTTTATCATGTCTGAAAAGTGTGTGTTCATTGGGAAGAGTGTGATAAATGGAAGTGTTTGTTTGTTGGGGGTATGTGTTCAATGGAAGTGTTTGTTCCATGGGAAGGCTGTTCAATGGAAGTGCTTGTTCTATTGCAAATGGGTGTGTGGATTGGGAATTATATGTTACATGGAAGTGCTTGTTCTATTGCAAATGGGTGTGTGGATTGGGAATTGTATGTTAAATGGAAGTGCTTGTTCTATTGCAAATGGGTGTGTGGATTGGGAATTGTATGTTAAATGGAAGTGCTTGTTCTATTGCAAATGGGTGTGTGGATTGGGAATTATATGTTAAATGGAAGTGCTTGTTCAATTGCAAATGGGTGTGTGGATTGGGAATTGTATGTTAAATGGAAGTGCTTGTTCAATTGCAAATGGGTGTGTGGATTGGGAATTGTATGTTAAATGGAAGTGCTTGTTCAATTGAAGCCTGTTCAATGGAAAGTTTGTTTGTTTGATTAGGATTTTTAACGTAGCTTTAACAATTTTTCAGTCATATCGCTACAATGTCTGCAGTGAGGCAGTTTATAGTGATGTCTAGCACTGAGACATCATGCCGCAGACATGTAGCATGATGTCTCACCCAGTCACATTATCCTGACACCAGGCCGACCAGTCCTAACACTAACCTCTTAATGCTGAGCGTCAGGCGAGGCAGCTGTTAGTACCATTTTTGTAAGTCTTTGGTATGACTCGGCCGGGGATCGAACCTACGACTTCCCGCTTCCGGGGCGGACGCTCAATGGAAAGTGTATTAAATGGAAGTTTTTGTTCATTGAAAGTGTGCATTCATTGGAAGTGTGTTAAAATGGAAGTGTTTAATAGAAGAGTGTATTAAAATGGAAGTGTTTAATAGAAGAGTGTGTTAAAATGGAAGTGTTTGTTCAATGGAAGTGTGTTACTGTTATGAAGTGTTTGTTTTGTGGAAGTGTGTGTTCATTAGAAGTGTTTGTTTTGTGCAAGTGTTTGTGCAATGGAAGTGTTTGTTCAATAGATGTTTGTGTTCAATGGGAAGTGTGTTAAAATGATCTGTGTTCTGTAGAAGTTTTTTCAGTGGACAGTGTTCAACTGCACTGTCCAATGGACTGTGTTCAGTGGACAGTGTTCAATGGGAAATGTGTATTCATTGGAAAGTGTGTTCATCTGAATGATGTTCAGTGGAAAGTGCATGTTCTATTGGAAGTGTTTGTCTGACTACATTTGGGTCAGTGAATTCAAGAGTGATACATTGAGCATGTTGTAAGAATATAAATCTTGGGACATCATGTGAAAATGTGTTTTCAAAAAGTGAGAAGCACAAAGCATTTGTAAATCTTTTGAATCACAAACCTTTGGGAAAAAAGTTTAGAAAAATGAAATCAATAATTCAATGCTAACAGAAGTGGCAAACATAAATATGGATGAATATAAAGTGAAACATCAAGTTTAAGTGACTCACTCGGTGGACATATACAATACAATACATTTGCAACCCATTACTCTTATAAATCTAATAAAAACAACACAGCTTTTCAAGCTTTTTGTTTCCTGATTGCATCATTGCTAACTTAATAACATGAGAAAAAGACTACTTAATTATGTTGGGGTTATATTTGCCTTGCATTGCCGAACTCTTTTTACAATTGTGGTCAGACATGAGATAAAAAATTTCCATGTTTTATTGTTTGATGATAGTTTGAGCAAAAAGTCTGAATTCAAGCAGATTGGTTTTTCATGAAAGGTCTATGTATAGAGACACTGTAAAAACTCAGTACGTTGCTTTCCAAATTTCTGGGCCATGCATCTAGAGTGGATATGGTTGAACATTTTATTAAACTATGTGTGTCACTGTATTGGTTAGACAACTAGGAAGTTTGTACTATGTGTGTCACTGTATTGGTTAGACAACTAGGAAGTTTATAATAAGCTTGCAACTGTAATCATTTGACAAATATGAAGTTTGTACTATGTGTGCCACTGCATTGGTTAGATAACTAGGAAGTCTGCACTAAGCTTGCAACTGTAATGGTTAGACAACTAAGAAGTTTGCATCATATAACATGCACTAATATAAATTTTATCACAGATAATTTTGAAAAGGAAAATGACCATTCTGCTTTTGTGCTGTTTCCATCAATTATTAAGTTTTTAGCCGAGGTCTTGGTAGAGTGAGTTCCTGATATTAAATGACTCCCACTTCTGGTTCTAAACTTAAATTTTGTAAAATTGATCCTAATTATTTGCCGGTCATACTTCAACAACATATATGTACATTTATTATCTTAAACATTTAAGTCTTGACTCCAGACAAAGGACCAACTTCATTGCCATAGTACAGTTGGAAGGGTGATGGGCTTGCAATCTAATGGTCTCCAATTCAACATATCCACCAATGGAACACTGGTAAGTCTTAATGGGGCATAAATTACTGCAAAAGTAGATCTGGTTCAATGATGACTATGTTGTGTGAATACAGTAAGGATTTCAATGTAATAGTGACAATAATGACACTGGGACAGTAACTGTCATTTATCAACCATGACAGTGGCCTTTGGGGTGACAAAGATATACATGTATTTTTGTAACTGAATGAACTGAAATTTACCTGGTGCATTCTCAGACCCCAAAAGGCATTGTACATAATTCTAAGACTACTTGGCACTTATGTGCACTGTTATTCAATTTATCATATTATGCCTTCATAGAATAGCATTTTTGGATAGATAATTTTACTTTAAAACATTTTACAGTGACAGATACTGAAAATGTATCTCTTGGTCAACACAAGTTACATAAAAACTTGTGTTGCTGTGACTGTTCTTTTTTGTGTACTAACACAATACTTACTTTATTCAGTTCATATATATATATATATATATATATATATATATATATATATATATATATATATATATATATATATATATATATATATATATATGCACATACACACACAGCATAGGCACTATACCCACAAAAACCAAATTTGAATGAATAATAATTTTTTTGAGCTCCTGTATATCATAAAACTTCACACATGACCCACTTTGTAAGTAAATCTTGCTAACAATTACTAATACAAAGTGGGTAACATACATTAGTAAAGCTTGCTTACAGTGAACCTAATAATTGAACTTTCCTGCCTGGGGAAAACTTAACCATACTTGAAGTCACCCAGAAAATATAACATAGCCATAGGGCTATCAATGATAAAACAAGGTACATGACCTGTATTAACTTGTTGAGATCCAATTACATGTCACTGTCAAATACTAAAGGAAACTGCCATTCACTACTTGCTTATTTTACTTGTTAATTACATTTTTTTTTTAATTATTACAATATATAGATAAATTCAGATATATTCTAATGTACATGTATCAGTAATACAAACTTTGTATTTTCAAGATGTACACAAGAATGGCTGTCTACAGCTGAAAGCAAATGGAAATGTGATTCAGGTATCAGGACAACAAGAATGGAATTCTTTAAAAAAAATTCTGAAATTAAAGACTAGTGTTTCATGTCTCCCCTCTGACAATACGCTGATGTACCCCTCCATTATTGGACTTATAAAATCTTGAACACAACAAATTCATATTAATGATGGTGTCCCTGCCAAAACTTGTTTTCTATGTCTCACATGAGTATGCAGCTGAGACAAATTTTAAATCCAGATGAAAATATGGATGCTTTGTAATTCCAAACCTTCTGAAGGCACTGACCAATTCAGTTTCATACAGATAAAGAACTTATTCTGTGTACAGCTACATGGGTCAGCCATCCAGATTACCAATTATCTGCACCAAAATTAATTACCACAACTGTGTCCGGTTAAATGTACCTGATAGTCACCCAAATAGTTTCAGAAACTTCCTTTCTTAAATCTGACCAACCCACCAACACATCTCAAATGCAAATCATTCCGATGCTCCTGTGTTGTGTTTACTTTAACCATTGCAAAAAGTTTGATGTAAATATATTCACTGGAGTCTTCATTATATTTCATTCCACATGTACTGTAAAACAAGAATGTTTATTTATTGGTTGAACCTTGTTAGTTTCATGGAATTAAAATATCAACAAATTAAAAGGCAGAAAATTCCATCATTCTTTGAGGACAACAGATACCAAAGATGTGTAATTTTCTTCCTATAAAACAATTTGTGTACTGTTTAATAACTTTTCTTAATCTGTAATATCTAAAAATGTACCACCCTGATAGGCGGTTACAACATGAAATAAATTTATAATGGCAATGTCATTGAGAGCCATTACTTACCTGACTAGGGTTTGTAATTTTCACTATAAAACATGAACATGCAAATTCTTGTTCCTGTCAAGTACTAACAAACAATGCATGCCTGAAAGTTTATGATATTTAATGTGAAAGTATCACACTGTATATCTCAAGTAAATCTACTGAGGTCTTGACTGGATAAGTATAATGGTGTACATTTGACTACCACTACCACTACCACTACACTCTGTACTTATAACCCATTATGACAAGGAAATTTTCATTTCCTTGAAATTTGTATAAGTCTTCATCTGTAAATATCATAATTTAGTTTTGGGCACCTACACAGAACTTTGAGGCTCATCATGTTAAATGCTTTCTGTATTTGGTCCAAATCAGTTGAGCAGTTTATAAGAAGTTGTTGTTTGAACGTTTTTCTTTTGTTTATTGCAGTGTCAATCATTATTGATGGCCCTTTATACCAACATATGCTCTGTTAAATGGAGTATGTCTATTAAGCAGTATATGTAATGATGTCATTTTTAAAACTTCTATTTTTAGTAATGATGTCATTTTTAAAACTTCTATTTTTAGTAATGATAGCCATATTGGATGATGAATAAACATCATCTGAACAAATCTGAGATGCCTTGATGCAAGAACTGCCATTTAAAATCATATGCATTGGTCAAGTGGTTTTTCATCTGAAGTTGTAATTAGCAACTGTATAGATGGCTCATGATGGACACAGGTCCATACTATAACCTTAGATCAAATAACTGCTATGTTAGCTAAATATTTTACCAGAGAGTACATGCTGTAATACAATTTGATCTGAAACTTACCGTATGTCTGCAAAGGAGTAGTCCTGATACGCAAGTAACCTGACCCTTTGGTCAACAATTTCTCCGGAGTCTTCACTGCTGACAATGGAACCTGAATTGCCATGGTGACACCTAGGTATATGAGTTGTTCTTTCCCCATCAGATCAGAATAGCACCACATTTGCAGGGCTAAACCATGAAACCTTCTCCATTGTGGAAATCATACCTTTTCCTCTGCTGGATAAACTGAAAGTAGAAGTCAAACATATAATTATGTGCTCTAACACAAATGTTATTTTAATGCACTTAATTTTAAAAAAAGCAATCAGATACATTTGAAGCTTATCATTATTTCTACAAGTTTTTAATTATTCCATCAAGCTTTTCACTATTCCAACAAGCTTTTCACTATTTCTACAAGCTTTTAACTATTTCTACAAGCTTTTCACTATTTCAACAACCTTTTCACTATTTATAAAAGTGCTTCACTATTTCTACAAGCTTTTAACTATTTCTACAAGCTTTTAATTATTCCAACAAGCTTTCCACTATTTCAACAAGCTTTTCATTATTCCAACAAGATTTTGACTATTCCATCAAGTTTTTCAGTATTCCAACAAGCTATTCACTATTTCTATAAGTTATTCACCATTTCTACAAGTTTCTCACCATTTCTACAAGTTTTGCACTATTTATAGATTTTCACTATTCGAGCAAGTTTTCACTATTTCTATGACGTTTTCACTATAGTTTTGCACTATTTATAGATTTTCACTATTCCAGCAAGTTTTCACTATTTCTATGATGTTTTCACTATTTCTATGACCTTTTCACCATTTCTATGACCTTTTCACTATTTCTACAAGCTTGTCACTATTTTTAGAAGCTGTTCACTATTTCGACAGCTTTTCCACTATTCCAACCAGCTTTTCACACTTTCTATAACTTTTCACTATTCCAACAAGCTTTTCACAATTTCAACAAGCTTTTAACTATTGCTACAAGCTTTTCACTATTTCTATAAGCTTTTCACTATTCCAACAAATTTTCACTATTTATATTAGCTTTACATTATTTCTACAAGTGTTTCACTATTTCTACAAGTTTTGCACTACTTCTACAAGTATTTAACTTAATTCCAACAAGTTTTGCACTATTTCTACACATTTTTCACTATTTCCGCAAGTTTTTCACTATTCCAAACAGCTTCTCTTCTCACTTTCTGCCTTGTGATGCTCTTCTCAAGAAAAAACACTCTACCCATGTTCCAGGCTACACTGTTTCTTCAATTTGACATGAACTCTCCATTTGGAACTGTAAACCAACAAAACTATTGTGATGTCACTCAGCCCCATGGTTGTGGGCAGTCTCAATGTTGTAATTGCATTATGAATACATGAAAAAAATGCTGAGAAGAAAATACAAACATTTCTAGATTATGCCAGAATACACTTAATCCTGCTACTATTGTTTGCATGGCTCTCATGATTTATTTCTTACTGTTTGTTTGTTTGTTTGATTAGGATTTTTAACGTAGCTTTAACAATTTTTCAGTCATATTGCTATGATGTCTCTAGTGAGGCAGTTTAAAGTGATGTCTAGCACTGGGGCATCATGCCGTAGACATGTAACATCATGTCCCACCCAGTCACACTATCCTGACACCAGGCCAACCAGTCCTAACACTAACCTCTTTATGCTGAGCGTCAAGCGAGGCAGCTGTTAGTACCATTTTTGTAAGTCTTTCGTATGACTTGGCCAGTGATCAAACCCATGACCTTCCGTTTCTGCGGTGGACACTCTAATCGCTAGGCCAAAGCGGTTTTTTTCTTAATGTACTGATCATATGCTTTTATCACATTCATATTTGTTTTTGAGTTGATTCCAATGGCTATCTCTGTTCTTTGCATGTAGTCTCTTTCTTTCATTATATTAACTTGACATGTCACATATTTCTAGTGGACATCTCTTCTAATATTATTAAGTGGACATCTATTCGAGTATTGTTAAGTGGACATCTATTCTAGTATTGTTAAGTTGACATTTTTTCTAGTATTGTTAAGTTGACATATTTTCTAGTATTTTTAAGTGGACATACATTCGAGTATTGTTTAGTGGACATACATTCGAGTATTGTTAAGTGGACATACATTTGAGTATTGTTAAGTGGACATACATTTGAGTATTGTTAAGTGGACATACATTTGAGTATTGTTAAGTGGACATACATTCGAGTATTGTTAAGTGGACATCTATGCCACATTCATTTTCTGGAAGAAATGTACTGCATTAGGTTTTTTTCTTAGGAGCTGTCTGTGTGATAAATGTTTGAACTCTGTGTGATAAATGTTTATTTTACACATTTAAACAAATATGAATAAACTTTATGCATTCAAATAATTAACTGCATACGGAATCTGCAAAACCTTGAGTGCCGACTGTATTTGGCATTTCATGTGCTGTACAAAATCTTATAATTTTCATGCACACAAAAATTTTGCAATTATATTATTTCGAAAAAATGGTAACAATTTTATTCATCTTAAATGGAACTATGAGTATTACTATCAGCAACTCAGAAAATTTTAATGTCAGAAATAAAAATTAAAATAGACTAAAATTTTAATGTCATAAACAAAAATTAAAATAGACTAAAATTTTAATGTCATAAACAAAAATTAAAATAGACTAAAATTTTAATGTCAGAAATAAAAATTAAAATAGACTAAAATTTTAAGATTCAAAGTTTGCTGCACTAAAAAAATCTAGAAATATTTAACTTTGTCAATTTCCAAATGTTATGATTTAAAAGAACTTGTTTCCATGGCATCAGTTATAGCCCAATATAAATTTGTTTACCCATTACTTCTATTCTGCTGCCACAAATTGATCTGAAACTAAAATTTAAATCACTTTTGATAACAGCTTTATGCATTCCTTCATGAAGTTAGTAGTTAATTATCTTATGCTTGACCTTCTAATACTCAATCCACAGAATTGTGTTACATTTTGAGAGTACTGTTCTGGGTCACAATGGCCCAATGGTCACTATGCCAGACCCAAAGCCTCCAATCTTATCATCAGATCAGCCCATGATTAGTGTGGCATGTCTCATGGCAAACACTTGACCCCAATGACTTCCAATGCTAAGTGGAATAGTGCTACAGGAATTGCTGGCCCTTATCATTTGGATAATGTTTAATTAAGTTCTAATTCATTGTACATCAGAAATACTGCTTTCATTTATTTTCCAATTGAATGTTATTTTCCTGACCATCAGATTATAAGTTATTAACATATTTTCAGATATTTAAATATCATTCTTTAAAACTACTGGTACACTAAATTTGAATTCAAGTCTAGGACTAAAGACCATCCTATAGGACCATCTTCAAGTCTATGACTAAATACCATCCTATAGGACCATCTTCAAGTCTATGACTAAATACCATCCTATAGGACCATCTTCAAGTCTATGACTAAATACCATCCTATAGGACCATCTTCAAGTCTAGGACTAAAGACCATCCTATAAGACCATCTTGAAATCTAGGACTAAAGACCATCCTATACTGCTCTTCAAGTCTATGACCAGCAGAACTAATAAAAACTGCATTTAGTTAGAAGAACAAAATAAAATATAATCAGGTTATCTTAGCTATTAAAGTACAATGCAAATTATTAAACAGAACAAATTTAGTGTGCTTGTGTAGGTTTGGTTAGGTTTTGTGTGCTTGTGTAGGCTTGGTTAGGTTTTGTGTGCTTGTGTAGGTTTGGTTAGGTTTTGTGTGATTGTGTAGGTTTGGTTAGGTTCTGTGTGTTTGTGTAGGTTTGGTTAGGTTTTGTGGGGTTTAATGCCATTTTTCAGTACATGGTACATGGTAGGCTATACACGGTAACCAGTTTATTGGTTGGAGGAAGAACTCTGAAAGAACCACAGACCCACAAGTAGTTACTGGTATGGTTTCTCACATAACCATGTTGGACATGCCAAGACATAAACTTGCGCATTGAGAGGCGCAACTTAAATAATCGATAAAGATAAGCGCTTTAGAGTACAGAAGGGCAGACAGGGGCGGGGTAGTTGGGGGTGGGGGCGGTATGTATAAACAGAATAACATGTATGCAATGAGAAACATGGTGGCATAACAGAAAACTATACTGTAATTTTCAGTTGAATTTATTAGCCTACATAATATGTAACAACACTCAACACAGCTTCAGAGCCGTTAATAATTAAGGCATATATTCATAGTACAGTGGTGAACTACATGATATGAAACAATACCTGTCCTTACAAAACCAATCAGATGTTTGATTTTCACAACTAGTGAGGCTGAGACACACAACAGTGTCCGCATTTGGTCTACATGTTAATTACTCTTCCTACTACAAACATGAATTTTATTACTGTAGCAAAAATGTCAGGACAAAAGGCCATACTATAAGCTTTTCAAGTCTAGGCCTAACGACCATCCTATAAGCTTTTCAAGTCTAGGCCTAACGACCATCCTATAAGCCTTTCAAGTCTAGGCCTAACGACCATCCTATAAGACCATCTTGAAATCTAGGACTAAAGACCATCTAGGCCCTTCAAGCCTATGAACAGCAGAGCTAATATATATATATATATATATATATATATATATATATATATATATATATATATATATATATATATATATATATATATATATATATATATATATATATATATATATACATGTATATATATATATATAAAAGCTAGTTGACATCATTCTTAAATGGAAGGCTAGCACACCAACTAGGTTAAGATGTCTCGAGGTGGAAATGTTATGGTGTTTCAGTTTCAGTTAACACCTGCAAAATCTGAATGTTTATCTGGCACACATTCATTGATCAAACAATTAAAACACTTCATGCCTTGCAGAATTTCAGTACATCACTGTGTACAAGTTAGGAAGTGAATATAATATGAAAGATTACATATTAAGTTTAAACAAGCAGAAAGCTGATATTATTTTCTATTAGTTTAATGTATAATAATAGCTCCAGGCATGATGTCAGAAACAATTGCAAACACCTTGATGTCTTCAATATCACACTTATCCATGTAAATCAAAATAACAGACCAGAAAACTTTAAAACAAGCCACTGGCAAATAGATAAAATTTAATCTAACTGCAATTTATTCTTAAGGCATAGAACATAGTCAGTGGCATAGCAAGACATTCTGGGCTTCAACCTCTACCCCCACCCCCTCCAAAAAAAAAAATTATGGCTCCCCCACCCAATAAAAAAAGTTGCTTGATGGGAAATTTTGGGTTATGTTGGGCCCCAAACTTGGGAGGGGAGAAGGTTGTTGGAGGTGTTGCTTGGGTAGTCTCTATGCCATTGAATGTTACCAGTCAATAATATCTGTCAGTCCTTGTGTACATCCTAGGTGAATAGGGATAAATTACCCCCACCCCCAAAACAATTTCATAACAGTTTATTAATTTTGTCACACCCTCCCCTCCCCATATATGCCAACCACAACATGTACTTAACAATTATGCATGGAAATCAGAGCTGTATACCAGATACCTAGAGTGCATGTTGTTGCATGTTAATTGGACATAATTACAATGAACTACCAATAATATAACAGACATGAGACAATCACCATGTGGTGATATATTTAAAACGGTGTTTGACAAACAATGCAGAAATAAGTTTAACTTTTTCTTAAAACAATTATACACCAATTTATCTCTGTACTGGGGCCCCAAGCGGCAGAGTGGTCTAAAGCACTCTCCGTTACGGATCACTGCCATCTCACCTGTCTGCGTGGGTTCGAGTCTCAGATTTGGCAAATGTGGGTATGTGAAAAAGCTTGCCAGTAGCTTCTCGTCGGTTGGTGGATCTTTCTGGGGTTTTCCTGGGGTTCTTCCTTCACCATTATTACTGGCTGTGTTGTATAGCCTATCTTAAAAAATGGCATTAAACCCTAATACAACTACAATCTCTGTACTGTATTAATGACCATAATACAAATAAATTAATTAAGCACTCAATAAGTATGAACATTCTATCAAGATAAATACTATATATCAAACCGCTACAGGTACTTTACTTTACTCTTAGATTGAAATATTAAGCAATTATTGTATCTTAGTATGACAATATTAATTAAGCACTTGTTAATTAAATATGTGACAGGATAAATACTCTGAACAAAAGAAAAAAAATGTGATCTATTATAAAAAGTAATTTTTGTCACAGATAAAATTTATCAAGTCCAACAAGACCACATCCATCAACTCTTTTCAAAACTCGAAAACTAAGCTTGTATGTTTATTTTTCAAAATTAGTGAAGATTAATTCTGCTTACTTTTTATGCATTTATAAACAGTAAATAACACATCACAATTTAAAACTATTTATAATGTTGTAATGTTCATGCTCATCCAATCTGAATAACAACCAAATGGGTAAAGAAAGAAACCAATAAAGAGCAGTATAAAATATCCAGAAGTACTGTATATCATTATGATAATCACAGAATACTAAACAGAACAAAGTTTCATTTTCCATATAGTTACTCAGTCATATCTAGTGTGAAAATACTAAGGACAAGTGTGCACCTATTTTCTATATAGATTTTTTTGTACATGTTATATACTTATCCAGATTTGACAATGTGTCTATGTATGTATGTATGTATGTATGTATGTATGTATGTATGTATGTATGTATGTATGTATGTATGTATGTATGTATGTATGTATGTATGTATGTATGTATGTATGTATGCATGTATGTATGCATGTATGTATGCATGTATGTATGTCTCTGTTCACAACAGCTGACAGATTTCTGGACCCAGCCCTGTATTCATCATTAGTGAGCTGTTTAGTTTGCTTTATGTCTGTCATAACTTGAACTCTGACTATATCAATTACTGTCATAACTTGAACTCTGACTATATCAATTACTGTCATAACGTGAACTCTGACTTTATCAATTACTGTCATAACTTGAACTCTGACTATATCAATTACTGTCATAACTTGAACTCTTCCTATACCAATTAGTGTCATAACTTGAACTCTGACTATACCAATTACTGTTATAACTTGAACTCTGTCTATACTAATTACTGTCATAACTTGAACTCTGTCTATACCAATTACTGTTATAACCTGAACTCTGTCTATACCAATTACTGTCACAACTTGAACTCTGTCTATACCAATTACTGTCAGAGTGATTACATTTGGTAAGAGGATGACTAGATGAAAACAAAACTTTCAGATCCTGGATTCAGCCACTGGAATTTTAAATCCAGGATTCAACCATTGGTATTTTGGATGCAGGATTCAGCCATTATGACTGGGCGAATGGGATGAGGCTCTTTCTGGTAGTGTCTGTTGAATACCAATTAGGATTGGGTGATTGTTATTATCATGTTTCAAGAGCACAATTTTTGGCATAATTAAGGGACGTTTTGATTTTTGTTACTTATATGAGTCAAAGTTTTCTATACCCTTGACTTTTCGTTTTGATTTTTGTTACTTATATGAGTCAAAGTTTTCTATACCCTTGACTTTTCCATTGCATCACATGCAATCCCATGACTTCACCCTAGCATCACATGTAATTCCATGACTTTACCCTAGCATCACATGCAATCCCATGACTTTACCCTAGCATCACATGCAATCCCATGACTTTACCCTAGCATCACATGTAATTCCATGACTTTACCCTAGCATCACATGCAATCCCATGACTTTACCCTAGCATCACATGCAATCCCATGACTTTACCCTAGCATCACATGCAATCCCATGACTTTACCCTAGCATCACATGCAATCCCATGACTTTACCCTAGCATCACATGCAATCCCATGACTTTACCCTAGCATCACATGTAATCCAATCCCATGACTTTACCATAGCATAACATGCAATCCCATGACTTTACCCTAGCATCACATGCAATCCCATGACTTTACCCTAGCATCACATGCAATCATATGACTTTACCCTAGCATCACATGCAATCCCATGACTTTACCCTAGCATCACATGTAATCCCATGACTTTACCCTAGCATCACATGTAATCCCATGACTTTACCCTAGCATAACATGTAATCCCATGACTTTACCCTAGCATCACATGCAATCCCATGACTTTACCCTAGCATCACATGCAATCATATGACTTTACCCTAGCATCACATGCAATCCCATGACTTTACCCTAGCATCACATGTAATCCCATGACTTTACCCTAGCATCACATGTAATCCCATGACTTTACCCTAGCATAACATGTAATCCCATGACTTTACCCTAGCATAACATGTAATCCCATGACTTTACCCTAGCATAACATGTAATCCCATGACTTTACCCTAGCATCACATGCAATCACATGACTGTACCCTAGCATCACATGCAATCCCATGACTTTACCCTAGCATCACATGTAATCCCATGACTTTACCCTAGCATCACATGTAATCCCATGACTTTACCCTAGCATCACATGTAATCCCATGACTTTACCCTAGCATCACATGTAATCCCATGACTTTACCCTAGCATCACATGTAATCAAATGACTTTACCCTAGCATAACATGTAATCCCATGACTTTACCCTAGCATAACATGTAATCCCATGACTTTACCCTAGCATCACATGTAATCCAATCCCATGACTTTACCCTAGCATAACATGCAATCCCATGACTTTACCCTAGCATCACATGCAATCCCATGACTTTACCCTAGCATCACATGCAATCATATGAATTTACCCTAGCATCACATGCAATCCCATGACTTTACCCTAGCATAACATGCAATCCCATGACTTTACCCTAGCATCACATGCAATCCCATGACTTTACCCTAGCATCACATGCAATCCCATGACTTTACCCTAGCATCACATGCAATCATATGACTGTACCCTAGCATCACATGCAATCCCATGACTGTACCCTAGCATCACATGCAATCCCATGACTGTACCCTAGCATCACATGCAATCCCATGACTTTACCCTAGCATCACATGTAATCCCATGACTTTACCCTAGCATCACATGTAATCCCATGACTTTACCCTAGCATCACATGCAATCCCATGACTTTACCCTAGCATCACATGCAATCCCATGACTTTACCCTAGCATCACATGCAATCCCATGACTTTACCCTAGCATCACATGTAATCCCATGACTTTACCCTAGCATAACATGTAATCCCATGACTTTACCCTAGCATCACATGTAATCCAATCCCATGACTTTACCCTAGCATAACATGCAATCCCATGACTTTACCCTAGCATCACATGCAATCCCATGACTTCACCCTAGCATCACATGCAATCATATGACTTTACCCTAGCATCACATGCAATCCCATGACTTTACCCTAGCATAACATGCAATCCCATGACTTTACCCTAGCATCACATGCAATCATATGACTTTACCCTAGCATCACATGCAATCCCATGACTTTACCCTAGCATAACATGCAATCCCATGACTTTACCCTAGCATCACATGCAATCCCATGACTTTACCCTAGCATAACATGTAATCCCATGACTTTACCCTAGCATCACATGCAATCCCATGACTTTACCCTAGCATTACATGCAATCATATGACTTTACCCTAGCATCACATGCAATCCCATGACTGTACCCTAGCATCACATGCAATCCCATGACTTTACCCTAGCATCACATGTAATCCCATGACTTTACCCTAGCATCACATGTAATCCCATGACTTTACCCTAGCATCACATGCAATCTCATGACTTTACCATAGCATCACATGCAATCCCATGACTTTACCCTAGCATCACATGTAATCCCATGACTTTACCCTAGCATCACATGCAATCCAATGACTTTACCCTAGCATCACATGTAATCCAATCCCATGACTTTACCCTAGCATAACATGCAATCCCATGACTTTACCCTAGCATCACATGCAATCCCATGACTTTAATCTAGCATCACATGCAATCCCATGACTTTACCCTAGCATCACATGCAATCCCATGACTTTACCCTAGCATCACATGCAATCATATGACTTTACCCTAGCATCACATGCAATCCCATGACTTTACCCTAGCATCACATGTAATCCCATGACTTTACCCTAGCATCACATGTAATCCCATGACTTTACCCTAGCATAACATGTAATCCCATGACTTTACCCTAGCATCACATGCAATCCCATGACTGTACCCTAGCATCACATGCAATCCCATGACTGTACCCTAGCATCACAAGCAATCCCATGACTTTACCCTAGCATCACATGTAATCCCATGACTTTACCCTAGCATCACATGCAATCCCATGATAAGTGTCTTGTGTTTAAAAAAGGCCAGCACCTCCAAATGAAGTTACCATGAGGTGCTTCAGTAAGACCATGCAGTGTCCAATCTGCGGTCAACAGACACTAAATGTGCATGAGTTATGTTCTGACAGGGATTCATACCAAAAAGTTTGTGTCCAAATTATTTAATGCTATTGATCAATATAAGTGGAATTATGCTTACTGTCAGGACACAAAGGTCAGTCAAAATAAATATATTAATTAATAGTGACCAGTCTGATAATCTGCATACATAACAAGCAGACCTTCAAGAATTGATTATATCTTCTTCATATGGTTGCTCTCAGCAACCAGTCATGTCAGATATACAAATGAGGCAGAAAACAATTTGTCGGTCTAGACTGGACACCTGATAAAGGATTACAGCAGTAGATCTTTTGGTCTGAGGTCGCTGACCATTAGAAATAAAAACTATTGATATATGCAATGGTTTCCATCTTTAATTGCACTTTAAATTATGGCAAAATAACTATTTACAGCTTAAGTATATCTGATTTGATATATTATTTGTTTTAATTTAGTTGTCTGTTTGTCAGTTTTAAATTCTTTTTTATTTTTCATTACATGCTATTGTAATGTAAATGTATTCACTAGAGATGATATTTTTTTCAAGAAAATTGGTTGATCTGAATTTTCTTTGGTAAACATGTAATGTGACCTAGATCCTAACCCTGATTCAAGGCTAGTGGTAGCCAATTTTAAGATGATTGGTTGTTGTCAAACTCAAAGATGGTACTAGTAAATTAAGGAGGAAACAACTTTTTATTCTTAAAGTAAAAATGATTGGTTTTTGTCAGGGTCATGTTAGGAGTAGGTGATATAAAAGATAATATGACTCCTTCCCCCCATTTTATTTTTCTCTTAATTTCATAATTTGGAGATTTTTTAAAAGTGCGTATTAGAATACAATATATTCTTTGTTTTTTGTGAAATATAGTTAGTTTTGTGCTTTTATATCTGACATTAAGTAATTTTCTTTGTTATAGCCAGTTTTTGAATCCATGTTAACAATTCTTCATTTCAAATGGATTTTAAAGTCTGCAGAATGCTTGGACAAAGACAGTTTATCAAAATCATATTCTGCAACACCGGAGTGGTAAATCTTGTGATTCTACAAGGAACTATAGATAAACATAAAACAGACTTCCGAATACATCATCATCTTCCATGTTGGACTCAAACTTGAATCTATTAAGACATTTCATTACTATGACTTTTTAAATTGTGCATTATTCTTGGATTAGTTTTGGATTTGATTCTTTAAAATGTTAAGTTTTTTTTTCCATTTTTACAATCTTTTTCCAGGGAAATAAATTATTTGTTAAATTTTACACAGCCTGTTGTTTTCACTTTTTCTATGTCACTGTTTATTAGAGCCTAAACACTGTAACACTGTTAAATACAATATTTATTGATAACCTGTTTCCCTCCAAATATAGGAATGTGTGTAGTCCATTTAATAAAACCAGACACCACAATATGTTAATTAATTTTGATAACCAAACACTTAGTTCATGCAAATAAATGTTCATTAAGGGCTGAGTGCCAGAACACATCTTATCTGTCTAGTGTAGAGTTACTATTTGTGCTGCAGTAAACAGTTAAGGCAGACTTAAGATAGCTAAAATGTTATAAAATTACACATTTGTCAGGAAGTGGAATATAAATGACTATACTGGTTCAAGCTAAATAGAGTACATGTAAATCAATTCAAAGTCATACCATAAAGCTGGTACTACTGTATAAACTCATAAAAGTAACATCAAAATAGACCCTGATTGACTATCACAGAATTTACTTGCAAATCAGGGCCTATTTTATTTGTTCTACTTTTAACAAACTACAGGCATCCAGATCTTCCAGCACATTAATGTGATGACAGATCAGGGTCTATGCAGTATTGGGATCCAACTTACAAGCAAGTACAATATGGTACTGTGATTACCAAAATTATGAGTAAATGTACTGACATTTCATTATAAATTATTTATGTTGCTAAGTATTAGTACTATTATGGTATGGATATTTCATTATAAATTATTTATGTTGCTAAGTATTAGTACTATTATGGTATGGATATTTCTACCAAAATAAACATGAGAGGTCATCAATCATTTTGAAATGGTGCATACTTTCAAACAATATGTATTTTATATTGAAAACATTACAATGTAATCATTTTAATCATGGCTTTTTTAAGTTTCCTATAAAAGACCATCTTCTGAATGGTAGCTGAAAACAAATCAGCTTCCCTAGCCCTTTCAGAACTGTATTTGGCTGTATCAAGTAAAGACAGTAAACGCCTCTCCCCAAGGATACAATGTTGGCCAGATTGGCCTGAACAGCATCAAACCATCAACCCATGGATCAATGGTACAACACCACCAACTGAGCCAGTCAGTTCTCTTGGAGACAGAAGATTATATAGATTAAAGACGAAACAAATGATTCTATGACTCACAGGACACTACAAAGTCAACAATAAAAATATATATCTTTTCCTTCACAAGAATTTGATAATATTTCAAATACTACCTGCCAAACATACAGTATGTACAAAATTATTTTTGACCATATGCTAATTATAAATCATTTTGCAACAAGACAGTCCATGCACTGTTATATACACCATTCCCATATTTGAAGCCTAATGCACTAATTCTGAAAGACGTGAAACTCAATAAATTAGCATGTACTGCATCAGTGTCTACATCCACAAGCCTGAATCAAGTCTATACCTACATGCCCAGGCCTGTGGGGTTAATGTGTGTGCATCCAGTCTATACCTACATGCCCAGGCCTGTGGGTTTGATGTGTGTGCATCAAGTCTATACCTACATGCCCAGGCCTGTGAGGTTGATGTGTTTGCATCAAGTCTATACCTACATGCCCAGGCCTGTGGGTTTGATGTGTGTGCATCCAGTCTATACCTACATGCCCAGGCCTGTGGGGATGATGTGTGTGCATCAAGTCTATACCTACATGCCCAGGCCTGTGGGTTTGATGTGTGTGCATCAAGTCTATACCTACATGCCCAGGCCTGTGGGGTTGATGTGTGTACATCAAGTCTATACCTACATGCCCAGGCCTGTGGGGTTGATGTGTGTGCATCAAGTCTATACCTACATGCCCAGGCCTGTGGGGCTGATGTGTGTGCATCAAGTCTATCCCTACATGCCCAGGCCTGTGAGGTTGATGTGTGTGCATCATGTCTATACCTACATGCCCAGGCCTGTGAGGTTGATGTGTGTGCATCAAGTCTATACCTACATGCCCAGGCCTGTGAGGTTGATGTGTGTGCATCAAGTCTATACCTACATGCCCAGGCCTGTGGGTTTGATGTGTGTGATGATAACAAGTTTAACTGGGCTAAAAAAAAAGTTTAAGAACAAGGGTTTTATTTTACCTTTCTATATGCAAGTAGATTTGCACATTCATAATATTTAAAAATTAAATCAGGTAGATAGAATAATAAGTATACTGCTGATGTATAGTCCAGTTTTATTTGTCCAAATTATTCCAGGTGCTTCTTGTACTAAATACACTGGTCACAATGTCAAACCAATCATTAGCTGAAAAATTACATTAAGTCCACCAAAAACAGACTAAAACCATATATAAATCCCAAGTATGATAGTGGGCTTCATTAAAATGAATGTTTGCATAACATGTTCGAACACAATGAAATATACATCATGCTCTCCAAAAAATACTAGTCCAACCTCTGTTTAGTATTGGGGACACAAATATATATCTCCATGTGATATATTTTTCAAGGGGGGTGGGGGTTGGGGGTGGGGGTGGGGACTAATGTTTACTTTTACTATAGACCTTTTATGCTGACTACAGAGCAACATTCCATAACCAACGGCTTTAAAACATTCTTAGGATTGCTGGTTTGGTTATCTGATGAGTTTAATATCACCAAATGGAATCAGTGATGGAAAAGTGTAATCATTTATATATTTTTGGTAGGAGATACACTTGTATTTATTGTTTTCAGTTAATGATGATCCAGTTTATTTGGTAAACTACATTCTTTCAATCCAAATGATAAAAACTGCAAAACTGTTCCAAAATGTCAAGAGAATAATGTTTATCAGTTTGGTAACTAATTATATTTTGACCCAATTATCCTTGTAAACATGTTGATTGGAGAAAAAAAAAACACACCCAGCATTGTGGTTGAAGAACACAGATAAAATGTGTATCATAATGAGTTTAGCAATCAGACCAACAATGTGAAATTACTGTAATTATGTCCACAACAATGTGAAATTACTGTAATTATGTCCACAAATGCCCAAACAGCACTGAATGTTAGGGAATCAAAACCAAGCTTAGTCACATGTCAAGTGTAATTAAAAGCAATAATGATCAATCGAGAACTAAAATTAAGCTAAAAATCACATGTCTAGTGTAATTAAAAGTAATAATAATCATTTGAGAACTAAAATTAAGCTTAAAATTACATATTGAGTGTAATTAAAAGCAATAATGGTCATTTGACAATTAAAATAAGCTAAAAATTACATGTCTAGTGTAAATAAAAAACAATAATGATCATTTGAAAACTAAAATTAAGCTTAAAATCACGTCAAGTCTAATTAAAAGCAATAATAATCATTTGATAACTAACATTAAGCTTAAAATCACATGTCTAGTGTAATTAAAGCAATAATGGTTATTTCAGGACTAAAACGAAGCTTAAAATCACATATCTAGTGTAATTAAAAGCAATAATGATCATTTGAGGACTAAATTTAAGTTTAAAATCACATGTCAAGTGTAATTAAAAGCAATAATAATCATTTGAAAACTAAAATAAGCTTAAAATCACATGTCTAGTGTAATTAAAAGCAATAATGATCATTTGAGGACTAAATTTAAGTTTAAAATCACATGTCTAGTGTAATTAAAAGCAATAATAATCATTTCAGAACTAAAATTAAGCTTCACATCAGATGTCCAAAGTAATTAAACCAACAATGATCATTTGAAACTAAAACTAAGCTTAAAGTCACATGACTAATGTAATTAAAGCAATAATGATCATTTGAGAACTAAAACGAAGCTTAAAATCACATGTCTAGTGTAATTAAAAGCAATAATGATCATTTGAGAACTAAAATTAAGCTTAAAATCACATGTCTAGTGTAATTAAAGCAATAATGGTCATTTGAGAACTAAAATTTAGCTTAAATTCACATGTCAAGTGTAATTAAAAACAATAATGATCATTTGAGAACTAAAATTAAGCTTAAAATTACATGTCTAGTGTAATTAAAAGCAATAATGACAACTTGTACTCTAGTACTGTACATATGCTCAACAAATCAAACTAATAATGACTTGTAGATCACCCATAATGACTGATCTAGGCATTACAATCTCTACAATGATAGATCACCCATAATGACTGATCTAGGCATTACAATCTCTACACTGATTGCTATTAATATGTGGCTTCATCATTTTCCTGGTTGTAAATAGGTATCCATTTTGTAGAACTTCCTTAAATACTCTGACCTGGAAGTGGCAGACGTTCCGGCTTCAAAGGGTGTAAATCCCAAAATTTATTTCCTGTTCATTTTGAATTATTCATATTAATTCTAAGATGGTCATGAATTAATATGAATGATTCAAAATTAACAGGAAATAATAGGTTTGAAGTTTTGTGACGTTTTCAATCAAACATAAGATTGAAGCTTAAATCTGAACAATAGCAAGTAAGAATTGTTCAGGTTGACTGTTGGTAGCTCAAGACAGCAAAAGTAACTGGTAAGAATTGTTCAGGTTGATTGTTCGTAGCTCAAGACAGCTACAGTAACTGGTGTAAAGGCTGACTTCAAAGTAAGAATGTCATTTCTCGGCCAGAGAATGGTGATGCATACAGAATCACAAAAAGTGACAACAGAAAGTAACATTTTTCTTCCTTGAAATCACTTTCTTCACAATACAAATACCCACTGGCAGAATGCAGTCAATGCAATGTACACAATTCTATGCAATGTACACAATTCTATGCAATGTACACAATTCTATGCATTCATACTTTCTTACAAACAATGTTATTTCCAAAGTTTATGGGTGAAAGTACCAAAGAACCTTTATGTAGCATAGATTGTTTTATCTCTTTGTATTCTGATATATAATGTCATTTTAGAAATAAATTTTACATATAGATCATAATGTTCCACATATACATTCATCAGAATGGTGTTTGTTTCTAATCTCTTTTCCAGTTTTATTTCTATTACTGCTTTCATTAATTTCACAAAATCAGGCTTGGAAATAGTATGATATTAAAGGCAAAACTATGACAAATTAATAACCAGTATACTAAAAACTTTTATAATATTAAAAAGAAAATCGAAGTCTCTATTTGATGCAGAACTGTATGTAAATTTAAAGAAAACCATCTAAGTTAACACTTGATGCAGTACTTTAATGAAATTGATAAAGATCATCAAAGTTAACACCTGACGCAGAACTGTATGTAAATTTCTGTTTCTGTATATGGCAATGAACACACACAGTCAGTCAATATGATATACATTGTAACCAAGCGCATTCGTCTTTACATATCACAAGTTATGCCACTGTTAAAATACTACACAAAATGTTACCACTGTATAGTTAGTGCTGGTAAAGGTATGGAATTGACACTTACATAGTCTGGTTAATCCGGTTTCTCCCATCTGTTTTTGCTTTGATGCAAAGAGCATATACAATAGATCAACTAACCCACTAATGCTGCAATAAAATCTGGTTGACATCCATTACTTGAAGTGGATTTCCATAAGATTTAGGGGAAATCCACCAAACTGAGTAGACATCCACTACTCATAGAGGGTACTTAATCCCTTGTCCCTCCTCTGTACATGCCCATTGGATTGATTGGGCAATTTGTAACCCACAACGTGTGTACTGTATGATTCAAGATAGCTAGGGTACAAGAAATATAAATGAGAAAGTGTGATATTCAAGTTAAAATTTGATCACAGTGACCTGTTTTTTTTGAAAGGTTGAGTTACTTTTCTTGAGAAGCATCCATATAGCAAACGTAGGTGAAACAGCATCCAAGATATTGTTGGTACAAATGATAACTGAAAAAAAATGAGTAAAGAATAAGAATTTAGATCACAGTGACCTACTTTCGGTATGATGGAATTGCAATAATCGAGTGGCGTCTACATACCAATTTGTATTAGTATTTTGATGAAAATCGTTAAACATCATTCCAGAAATTGATAGTGTACAGAGTGGATAGCTCAAAATACAGAATTTACTAAAGCTTAAAATTTATGCCAATAGTGACCTAGTTTGGGTATAGTGGAGTCATTCTCCTGTACAAACATTCACTGCCATTGTCATATCTATATGACCAAAATGTCAAATTTAACAGGACCATAATTAATCAATAGCTGAAAATACAAAATTCACTATAACATAAAATTAGCCAATAGAAACCAGGTTTGGGTACAGTTGCTTTACTCTCCCTGAGATCCAACTTAGGGTCTAATGATCACATATTGAAAAATACAAAATTAAATCAAATTTTAAAAACGAATTAGGTCAGTTTCCTAATTTTAGTATGGTTCAGTGACTCTCAATATGATGCATCCACATCAAGATATAAAATATATCATGGACACATGAACATATGAGCAAACTGAAAGGGAGGAATAATATGATACAGTAATCAAGACATGACATGACATGACATGATATTAAAAAATGACATGATATTAAGACATGACATGATATTAAGACATGACATGACATTAAGACATGACATGATATTAAGTCACGACATGATATTAAGACACAATGTGACATGACATGACATGATATTATGACATGACATGATATTAAGACATGACTTTGAATGTAGTTCTGTACCCCTGGATATTAAAAAAAATTTTTATTATATGCAAAGAGTTTAAAAGTTTTTATTTGTGAAATGTCTTTGTTAAATCTGAAGAGGCTTGTGGTAAGGGGTAAGCAGTCAGATTTACAGGAATGTCCTAACTTTTTAAAGTACAATAGGGTGAAAGAATATACATGGAGCATTATCAAAATTTATCCAAATAATCAATATTTGAAACAAACTACACTGTAGTTAAGAGCATCCACATCAGATGTGGGAGGTCACATGTTCAAACTACAGCCAAGTTATACCAATGACTTGTAACAATGGTACTAACAGCTGCCTCACTAGGCACTCAACATTACTAGGTTAGTGTTAGGACTGGTTGGCTGGTATCAGGATAATGTGACAGGGTGGGACATCATGCTACATGTCTGTGGCATGATGCCCCATTGCTAGACATCACTATAAACTGCCACACAGTAGACCTCATAGCAATATGACTTTTAAAAATATAAAGCTTACGTTAAAAATCCAAATCACACACATATTCTTTTCATATATACAGTCGTCATTATGCTAGTCCTATTAACAAACCAAGACTAGCTACTTATATTTAAACTGATTTTCATCGGACATTTCATGGATAGATCTAGGACCAAGTATTATTTTTTATGAGAGCTGGCATTGTCTTTTTTATCCAGGATTTTATCTTTTTTTCTTTTACCTGTGTATTTTTTCCAACTTAAATAATGGATATAACTGAATATACAGCAAATGGTTATTTTCTCTATAAATCAAAGCAGGAAAAAAAAATTCTTGCTAATTAAGAGCCATATTTTTCCCCAAAAAATCCAATCCACTCATCCTCTGCCAAAATGTAAATGGTCTGTCCATTTTTTACATACGGTATATCTGGATGTACTCTCAAACAGTATTAAAAATTATTTGTACCTTACCTTTATACTCTTTAAATTCCACTGTTAAAGTTGTCTCAAATGGTTCTTTAAGTTTTAGCTGACTGCTCTGGGAAGAATTAAAAATCTGTATGAACTATTCCACCTCAAGACTTGATGCACTTGTACTACTCAATGAATTGGTTTGTCATTGTCTTGAGTGCCTGACTTGTGTCTAGATAATAGTAGATTAACACTGGGTTTTTTCCTTGAAGTTAACCAGCCATGGGCAGGTCATGTTAAATACATGGAAACCAAAACAGTCATGGGACAGGTAAAGTAAGTTTAGTCATTTTACAGGTAGACAATTATAATAAAACTTAACTAAATAACTAGCTGACTCATCTGCCAACTATTCAGGTACTTACTGTGGGTGTAATGGCCTCTTTTAATAATATATAACATCAGATAGACTGATATTTAATGACTAGTATTCTGGTAAGACTAGATAATACTACTGTACTCACTTATAAGACCAGTCCAACTGCAAACTGCATAGACTCAGATCTGCCATTGCTGGATCTGTGCAGTTTGCTAGGAGTAATCAGTAACAGCACTGACCCTGATTTGCATTATACAGATCTGACAGATCTGGGTCTAAGAAATCTGTAGGAGTAATCAGTAACAGCACTGACCCTGATTTGCATTATACAGATCTGACAGATCTGGGTCCAAGCAATCTGTAGGAGTAATCAGTAACAACACTGACCCTGATTTGCATTATACAGATCTGACAGATCTGGGTCTAAGAAATCTGTAGGAGTAATCAGTAGAACAAACAGTACTGGACCCGACTTATTAGCAAGCATATGACAAGTTCGAAAAACACCAAAGCCTGATTTACAGGTGAATAAGACAAAATTGAATCATATCAAGATACAATTCTTATCCAGTAATTGTTGTCTGATGAGTCCTTAATAATTTGCCAGCTTATCTACAGCAAGTGTGACCTTTGATTATAGGCTTCCCAATGGTCAATGGAAAAATATCCCATTCATTAAAAGAAATGTAACAACTAGGATGAAACCAAAATGAGATAAGCTCAAGTCAAACTGTATATAACAAAGACCCCAATCTGACACAGTATAATGTACCTGCAGATTAGGTTTATTCTACCCATCACACCTGAACTGACACAGATCAGCTGGTGCATTATGCATCTGTTTATCTGGGTCTGCACAGATTGCAGTTAGAAGTACATGTATATATGAAATGAGTACCAATATGCAATTTCTGTCTTTTTTTTCTTCAAATGAATGATTGGGGGATTAAAGACATTCTTTTAGTATTGAACTAGTAATGTAAAATTTCAAAGCAATTATGTTACACACTATAGCACAGTTCTTCATAATCTGTAAAAATGTGTCACTTATGAAAACAATATTCTAAATTAGACTTACACACCTGATTTTAGATATAAAACTTGGACAAAGCACTCGGAAAGTTCAAAGGGTCCTATAAATTCAATCCACAGAATGCTTATGGCTAATTTCAGAAGAAAACCAGGTCTTCTTTTCTTAACCCCATCTGTTTACTTGATTATTATAATTCTGAGTTTTGCAAACAAAATTTAAATGTGTAAACCAATAAGCAGTATGGCCTTAAATGTACTCAATGCCAAAGATTCCACTTTCCTTTTAATTTACATTAAACCACTGTATATGTTAAATCAAATATAGATAATATAAATTGGTCTTTAAAAATATTAAAACTATTTTCTAAAAATTCTAAAATGTTTAATATGTTTGATACAACAAAAACAGTTACAACAGTGGCAACATTGGCAACATTATAGTGGCAACATTAATTCAGGAGTTGGGGCCACGATTAGCCAAGCGATCAAAGGCACTATAGCCTTTATACATGACTGATGCCCAAGCAAGCAAAGTACTCTTAGTGGTTTTGTGTTTCCTTTTGCATTGAATCACTTTTGTCTTTTAGCTAATCTAATACATGATGACATTATTAATCAATATTCCACTTGGAACCACCCTTCTTTGGAACCACCATTCTTTGGAATACCAGTTACTGGCGTCCCACTGGTTACCAGATTTTAGAACACAGAAACAACAGACAAGAATGACAGTTATACAGTAATAATTAACATTTATTAAAAATAATAAACATTTATCAATATTTAAATTACATTGGTTTTAGAGGCCCTGAGTGGTCGAGTGGTCTAAAGCGTTCTCTGTTACGGATCACTGCCATCTCACCTCTGTCTGCGCGGGTTTGAGTTTAAGATTCGGCTAATCTAGTTATGTGAGAAAGCTTGCCAGTAGCTTCTCGTGGGTCGTGGTTCTTTCTGGGGGTTTTCCCAGGTTCTTCCTCAACCAATAATACTGGCCGCCATGTATAGCCTATCATGTGCTGAAAAATGGCGTTAAACCCTACAGCATTCGTTTTATAAGCTTTGCTATATGTATGGTATGGTAATCTCTACTTTTCCGATAGGTCAAATGGGTTAACTTCGTTATACAAAAGTGTTCCCCATGTCAACAGAATTATAATGATGTCTTTTCACTTACACATGCAAGACTGTCACTCCTAGCATATCTTCAAAAATCTTTATACTTACAGTCAAACATTATATACCATTTGTGTGTGTGATTTGGATTTTTAACGTAGCTTTAAAAGAAAATCAGTCATATACCTATGATATCTGCAGTGTGGCAGTTTATAGTGATGTCTAGCACTGGGACATCATGTCACAGACATGTAGCATGATGTCCTACCATATCATATTATCCTGATAACAGGCTGACCAATCCTAACACTAACCTCTTAATGCTGAGCACCAAGCGAGGCAGCTGTTAGTACCAATTTGTATCGAACCCACAACTTCCTGAATCCAAGACGGAATCACTAACCACTCCGCCACCAGAGAGGACTACATTATATACCGTAAGTAATGCTCTACAAGATTAATGACTTTCAATGACTAACACAGCACCATAACTTTGCTGATCACAGCCGTTACAGCCAGATAGGTAATACCCATGTCTTGTGAGATAAAAATCATTTTCAAATGGCATTAAAACCATGAAGTAGCAGATAAACAAAGTTAAGATTTTAAAGTAAATACTATAACATTTGAACCTGAAAACATAACTTAGTGCACAAACATAATCAAAACACTCTAATAATACCAAAAGTATTAAAACGTTTTACATATCTTCATTAATAATGATGCCCAAATGGTGCTTAAACAAATCTGATAGCCCAATGCCCCCAAATTTCAGTTCGGGCCTATACTGTATTCTAATTAAGGTGCCTATCAGACTTGTAATAATAATAATAATAATAATAATAATAATAATAATAATAATAATAATAATAATAATAAAATTTGTCAGAGAAACTTTGATCATGCTGATGAAATGCAAAAATATATTTTAAAGAGTTGACAGGCCTGCTGTAACACAGCCCATCGCCAATATCCTACATGATGTGGAGATCTGATTTTAATAAAACTTGAACATGGCATATCATTTGAGACACACAATTTGTACTACCAAGCCCCTCTGACATGGTCGTGTTTTGAGAAAACAATTTTCAGTAATCTTCAGAAATAGAAAAAGAAAAAAGCCACAACACTATCGTTATATCTAGCATATAGAAAATGTAAACAGTCACGATTGGAGATTACGTGGACCAATCCTTTAGGCAGTTGAAGCAGTGGAAATTTAAAGGCATGCATAGAAGTCAGGTTATAAACTACCATTTTACATATTCTATAATTTGCTGACAATAGCAAGTGAAATGTTTTTTGAAAACTGCAGTGGGTAAGTCCATTGTACTAATTTGCATAGGTATGCTCACACCATGGTACAACCCAATGGGTAAATCAAAGGGATGATAGATGCATGTACGAGAACAAAACTTATTATGTATCATTGCTTTGAATGAAAATGTTGAAGCCATTATGTATTATTGGATTTTAACAAGATTGCGAACAGCAGCAACATGTCTTTGAAGTCAGATTTTACTGCATTTATAAAAAGTAAAGAATGATCTTTCAATTATCAGAATATTGTTCAAGTGTGATTCATTTTTAAAACCAATTTAGGAAGCAAATAGCTATCAATAGTGTCAGCAAAGCCCAACAAAAATAAATTCCAGATCTTGTCAACGGAGTTTTACTTTGTGAAACATGCCAGCAAAAACAAAAGGTGGGGGAGAGGCAATGAATTATTTGCACATGGTGGAAACAACATATTGACATCCATCCATTTGGTTCTGATCAGGATTCGTTCAGAGAATCCATCATAACATTTTTTACACTAGGACAATCCCGTCTATAGTGAGTGTAGTGATGACCACTAATGACACCTGCAGGACCTTTAAATCCCTTAATGAACTTATATTTGAATTATACAACACTGTGTGACATAATAATACTAAAACTAAGGAAATTTGGGATATATGGAAATTGGAGTCTGGGCTTGTGAATAATTTCAGTCAGGGCTTGTGGGTTTTTTTAAAGTCCAGCCCTGAGACTGTGTCAAAAAAGATTTCTTTTAGCACTGCCCATGCAGATATGGTTTCATTATATTATCCAAAGCGAAATTCAAATGAATTACAGGAAAGACAAGAAATATCAGTTTAAGTTACATGTAAACTGACCACTGACCTTGAAGATATAACCATTTATGTGAAACCGAACAGATCTTCTATATTAAGGTCACAACATTGAATGCATTTTTTTCATCCAACTGTTTTAAATTACTTATTAATTTGAGGACAGAGTCGAGTAATTATGTGTATTGCACCTTGACTCAGTCCGAGAAACAGGAGCAACACTATGCAACACGACAGGTGTATCTTGCAAATCATTCCGAAAAAGAAGATTTCAAATCTGAAAACTATAAACATGCTCTTTTCAGATGCTGAATGTAATTTTACAAATAAAACTAGAACACAAATTTAGTGTTGTGTCTTGCCTGCACAGCAGATGCCAACTCCAATACACGGGGGTGGGGGTATTAAAATGTATTTTGCAGTGACCTCCTTTTTGATTGTGATAAGCCTAAAAAATACACCCATAAAGTTTGAGGAATGTACATGCAACAGTTTCAGAAAAAGTGGGCTAAATGTAACAACTAATATTCATAAATTATGTCTATGCCAATAACTACAGCAAAATCCACCAAAATACTAATACTCAATGATAAGGTCTACACCAAACAATGGCAATTCCACCTGAAAACTAATATGCAAGGGTGACCTCTAATTCCAACAGGATGATCTCTACCCCTATAACAAAGGCAATTCCACCTGAAAATTAATACTCAAGGATGATGTCTACACCAATAACAATGACAATTCCACCTGGAAACTAATCAAGGATAAGGTCACCACCTATAACAATGACAATTCCACAAGAAAACTAATACTTAAGGATGATGTCTACACCAAGAACTATGGCAATTTCACCTGAAAAGTAATATGTATGCCACACACATCAAAGTAAAAACTAAAAATGAGTTATAGGAACACAAATAAACCTCACATAATATACTCAAATAGATGGACATTGGCCACACTAAATTCCGTTTATGAAGATGCCCAAGACTGTATTTTCTAGGTCTATATTTCAGTCAAGGTTATATTGTGTAGGTCTATATTTCAGTCAAGGTTATATTTTGTAGGTCTATATTTCTGTCAAGGTTATATTTTGTAGATCTATATTTCTGTCAAGGTTATATTTTGTAGGTCTTTATTTCTGTCAAGGTTATATTTTGCAGGTCTATATTTCTGTCAAGGTTATATTTTCTAGATCTATATTTCAGTCAAGGTTATATTTTGTAGGTCTATATTTCTGTCAAGGTTATATTTTGTAGGTCTATATTTCTGTCAAGGTTATATTTTGTAGGTCTATATTTCTGTCAAGGTTATATTTTGTAGGTCTATATTTCTGTCAAGGTTATATTTTGTAGGTCTATATTTCATTCACCATTGTTGTGACCATAAGTGGTTAGAGCATCCAGCCGAGTAATTTAAAAATGGTACTAACAGTTGCTTCACTTGGTGCTCAGCATTAAGAGGTTAGTTTAGGACTGGTCAGCCTGGTATCAGGATAATGTGACTGGGTGGGACATCATGCTACATGTCTGCGGCATGATGCCCCAGTGCTAGCCATCACTATAAACTACCTCACTGCAGGCATCAAAGCAATGCTTCAAATAGTTAAAACTACATTAAAAAAAAAAAATTATATATTTCTATATTTCTGTCAAGGTTATATTTTGTAGGTCTATATTTCATTCACCATTGTTGTGACCATAAGTGGTTAGAGCATCCAGCGGAGTAATTTAAAAATGGTACTAACAGTTGCTTCACTTGGTGCCTAGGACTGGTCAGCCTGGTATCAGGATAATGTGACTGGGTGGGACATCATGCTACATGTCTGCGGCATGATGCCCCAGTGCTAGCCATCACTATAAACTACCTCACTGCAGGCATCAAAGCAATGCTTCAAATAGTTAAAACTACATTAAAAATAAAAAATCATACAGTTGTGACCATCTCAACTAATCTTTTTTTTCCCACACATAAGGTGGAGGTCGCAGATGACAAGAGTGATCTCTAGGTCACTCATCTTTACAAATCACTGGCATCTCATCCCTGGCCACATAGGTTAGAGTCCTGGGCTCGACTAATGTGGGTATGTGCAGAAATGTGATAGAAGATGGATTGGTGGTTCAACCTTCATTATATATAATGGTTGCCATATACATGTAAAGCCTGTCATATGCAGAAAAAAGGGAGTACACCCACAAAGAAAAGAAATACATAATTAATTTAATACTTTATAGTGCTTACTACACTTACTGGTATGTACTACAAGTACCTAATATTAGTATACCATAGTAGAGCCTTACATGGACCATTGCTACAAAAGTACCTGAGAGAAACCAGACCTCCTGAGGTTTATGCTAAAGGAAATTGTAACACTGTAACACTGTATAAAAGGTCAGTTAGATAAGTATCCCTGAGGCTTATATTATGTTACCAACACTATAATACTGGCCTTGAACTCAATCTATCCCTTGTTGTCAAGGAGAAATCATTGCCAATTGCATACAAATTGTAATCTGAAATGAGTGCTGAGTGCTCAGAAAATCAAATAATGTATTCTCCATATTTTAGTCTACTTTCTTTGACAGTTTTTGCAATGGCATGTTTATCTCTACTATGTTAATATAGTACAATCAGACACAACAGCTAAAGGACTGGTTATTTATTACAGGTAATTAGAGAGTTGCTAGGTAAGGTTGGCTGACATGGCAGAGCTAAAAGGAAATTACCCAGAAATTAGTTTTTAAAAAGCTTATGTTCCTACTTAACATTAGAATGTTTATAAAACCATTAGCTGGTTCTTAATCAAGTGTGTAATAAATATCTTTGGAATGTTGCAATCTTTCATATTGTAATAGTATTCAGAGACGTTATCTTCTTCATCCATGTCAACAAAAGCAATTATAAAAAGGTATGATTACTGTAAGTCAAACTACTTTAGTCCAGTTTAATTTTCATACATTTAGTATAACATTGTCTATTAAGACCAACAAATGTTAATTTCTAAAGTATACTTACATTACATTACACAAGTCTTCAAATTGAAGAAATAAAAAATAACATGCAGTCACTGATTTAGTTCCCATGATACATTGATTTTCAAATTATAGGCTCACTACACAATCTATTCCATATGACCAATGACCAGTGGCTCCCTATTTGTTGTGCCTGCCCTTATACCTAGATTGTAAAAAAAAAAGGAGATTGAACACAGAGCATAATATAAACAAGAGGCCCACCTGTATCTGATATTGCTCACCTGACTTACATAACATAACCAGTGGCAAACTAAAGGTAAATGGCACCTGGAGTGAGGATGATGGCCCAAATGGGTTTCGACACCCCAAGACCTCAGGCGCCCCTGGTTTTGGCACCCCATTGTTAGTAAGCTGTTCAACATAACAGATGACCATTACACTAAGAAAGCTCATGTAATATTCTAAGAACACAACTCACATATTCTATCTGACTCTCCCAAAGGTTGTAATATCTTGTTTACACTTAATTCAGCAATATCGGCTAATTATTTCCAGTGCTATGTTCTGTATCTTGATCACAAGCAAAGTCATCCAAAACCTTGATTATAGACCTATTTACCAAGCTTTTTTTTAAAACTTAATGAGAAATCAAGCTCAGCCAATCAAAAATACAAGGTATCTAATTAATATGCACCAATCTCACTTATTGCAGAACCTGTTTAAGTGAAATTTGGTCTCCAAGGTGATACATTTTTCACACAGCTATACAGATACAGAATTACCTCATTAATATGCATTGATCTTACTTGTAATCAGACTCATGCAATATCCGATAATATAAGACTTTTTAACTAATCATGATCTGATCAGAAATATAGTTGCCAGGGTGTAGATAAATACTGCCAGTCTGATGCTAGGGTGTAGATAAACACTGCCAGTCTGATGCCAGGGTGTAGAGAAACACTGCCAGTCTGATGCCAGAGTGTAGAGAAACACTGCCAGTCTGATGCCAGTGTAGAGAAACACTGCCAGTCTGATGCCAGGGTGTAGAGAAACACTGCCAGTCTGATGCCAGGGTGTAGATAAACACTGCCAGTCTGATGCCAGGGTGTAGATAAACACTGCCAGCCTGATACCAGGGTATAGAGAAACAGTGTGCCTGTCTGATGCCAAGGTGTAGAGAAACACTGTCACAGTCTGATGCCAGGGTATAAAGAAACACTGCCAGTCTGATGACAGGATGTAGTGAAACACTACCAGTCTGATGCCAGGGTGTAGAGAAACACTGCCAGTCTTATGCCAGGGTATAGAGTAACACTGCCAGTCTGATGCCCGAGTTTAGAGAAACACTGCCAGTTTTATGCCAGTGTGTAGATAAACACTGCCAGTCTGATGCCAGGGTGTAGAGAAACACTGCCAGTCTGATGCCAGAGTGTAGAGAAACACTGCCAGTCTGATACCAGTGTAGAGAAACACTGCTAGTCTGATGCCAGGGTGTAGAGAAACACTGCCAGTCTGATGCCAGGGTGTAGATAAACACTGCCAGCCTGATGCCAGGGTATAGAGAAACACTGCCAATCTGATGCCAGGGTGTAGAGAAACACTGCCAGTCTGATGCCAGGGTGTAGAGAATTTTATTTGCAAAGCCTCTGTGGTTACTGTTACATCATCTTCATCAGACTGCAGAGCTTAACATTGGCTCCTTAAAAACCTTGGCCATTGTGGGTGCTCTAAAATGTTATAGCTACATTACCTATGTCTCCATAAAAAATGAAGTCGAACAAACTTTACACATATGGTTAAATCTGATTAAATAAGCACACATACAATATAATGCTGCTTTGGTAAATTTAGAGCAAAACAATACATACTGTATATACTCATTTGTATGACAAGTCCAACTGCAAAAAACAACATATAACTGACATCTGATAAAACACCTACAGATCAGGTCTATGCTGTTTGTTCAACTGATTACCCTTAACTGGATTTGGAATGAATTGGGTGATGGTAGATATGGGACTGTGTGGAGTTTGATTCTAAATAATTTAAATATTTTAAATAAGTATATGATATACGTTAAAAAGAGAAAGACCTGACATTTTTACATTTCTAATAAAATATTCTTCCTAAATATGTTAATGATAGAATCATTTATCTTGTCTTTTTGATCGTCTTCTTGCTACTCAAATGAAATCAACCATAACTATAAAGTATGCTTTTAAATGTAATAGGTGAACATAATTATCAACATTCTTCAACCAAATATATTAGAATATATTAACAATAAACATAAAAAATAAGTACATCTATCATTCATTAATTTCAAAACAAATAAGCTTACATGCATATTATCTTGATTTAACCACTTTTCCGTGTACAGTTTTACCTGTCTCCTCTAACCGAAGTTGCACCTGTAATTTCTGCTGATGTCTTGCTAAAAGCGATGATACTGTGAATGTTGACAACTGTACAATTTAGGGGCAGCATTTATATACATACCTGGGATGAATAATAAAACTTTAGAAATGTATAGCTTGATTGCACTTACAATACTGGCTTATTTACTACCCTAAAATTTCCAAGAGAAGAATCCTCAAGCAGGAGCTCAAGGTTATTTCCTTGATAAAGTAGCACACTTTGATCAAGTATGCATGCTTTTATCTCTTGAGTAAAGGGGGAATTTGGATATTATACAAGTTCATATTTAAATTGAGGTGTTGTAAATCAACTCAAAGGGAACATTTAAAATTTCCCTGTATAATTGACATATGGTGAAATACACCTGTAAATGGTGAAAATGAACCACCACCACCACCCCACCCGAGCTTCTGCCAGTCTAGAGAATGTAAAAATTAGCCTTATTTGCAGGTCAAAAGAGCCCATTAATGGAGCCCAATCTTTTTGCCCTGGGATACATGTTTAAAGAGCCCACTAATGGAGGCCAATCTTTCTACCTTTGGATGCATTTTGTTGTGATGTTCTGGATCAGCTCCTAAATGTTTTGTTATCAAGTACAGTTTTCTATCACAGTACAATTTTCTATCACAGTACAGTTTTCTATCATAAATCTGACTTAGGATGTCTATTCCATGTTCTGTATGACTTTTTGTTGATAGTTAAATTTACTCGACACCATGTAGCCATAATGGCATCTTGACAGTTACAATCAGTGAAATAATAATATTTTTAAAATTTTTGACCTAATAATATGTTTAGAATTCATGATCTAATTTTTTTTAAAAAATTAAGATTCATAGTATGATTTCAACACAGCCCAAATAAAAATACTTTTGTAGAAAATTATAACTGCTGGTGGTTCCAAGATTTGGCAGCTACTGCAAGAATAATATAATTTACTGACAAGTAAATTGAAGATTATGTACTGAGCAAGTAAACAGAGCATGATGCATTAACCAAGTATGCTGACCATTCTATACTACTGACCAAGTAAAATGACCATTATGTCACAACAGAATAGTAAACTGACCTTGTATTATTAATACACACCTTTAAATTGACCCCTAAAATATACAGTTGTAAAGCTGCCTCCCCCAATACATTGGTGACCACAAAGGAATAAATGACCACTTACTACGGTGTGAAGATATGCATGACCATGCTCTCCTCGTTTACAGCTGTTGTTTCAAATGAGTTTGAAATGCTCTGAACCATTTTTGGTCATTTATGATAAAGTTCAATGCACAAATTAAACTGTTTAATTGTCAAAACTGTTTTAATCCTTTATTTCTTCCATATGCAACAATACAGTTTATTCCATTATCCATAAAAAACAGATTGTTCTAGTGGCAGTTTATTATATTTTATTTATTTATTATTAACTATTGAAATGAAATCTATTTGCAACCAATTAAATACTCATTTTTCAATCACTGAGACAAAGTACATATTATATAATAAACAAACTGATGTTATGAACTTCCAGTACCTGTAATATCTGATTTATTAAACAGGTATGTGGGAGGAAATGAGTCATAGAGATAACAATTCTTTTCATATTATTATTTATTTAACCACTTATTCTGATGTTGTGCCTGTTTGCAATTTAAGTAGCACCTACTTCTGAACTAGAAAGCAGTGCATCATAACAGTGCATATAATGCGGTTTTATACCCTTAAAATAAGCATGGGCACATGTGCAAAAACAGGGGACATGTTCGTCTATGCATGTTCAAGTTCCCAAAACGGCTTACTCTGTATACATGTATGGAGCATGTATATAGCGGGGGGAGGGGGGCCTAAAAATCCAACATTCTAAGTTTAGAAGACACTAACTGAGGCAAGATAAAAGATAAGTTAGGTACACCAATAAATTGTTCTATGATCTTTTCTCTTCTTTTTTTTTTTTTTTCATTCTTCTGGTACGACTGGTGTCGTGTCAAATGAACGGATGAGAACAACTTGTTGTTCTGGGTTGGAGTGCTCAGCAGGTGGAATTTTTGGGCTTACAAACACTTATACAAGTAAGGTCTTGAATATAACAGAGTAAATTTTAAAGCAAAATCATAACACGGAAAAATAATACGGAAAAGTCACGTAGGTACTAAATGGGTATTAATACCAACATCAAACACAACGTCTAGGTCATTGATTGAGAATTATGTGACACAATCAGGTGATAACATTTGACAGAAATATTCTAATTTGTATTGTCTCACCTTCATTAATTCCTTCATTAACCTGATGTCTGTGTATGTTCAACATGTAATGACAGTTACAGAGAAAGTTATTTAAAACAACGTTACCTGGCGCTCAAAATGAAAACAATGCCTGATACCGTTCACAAAAGTAGGTCGAGACATGTCTTTCTAAGGGAGATTACTATAAAATAATAATACAGTAAAATTACAACGGCTTAAGGTACTTGTCTCCCGTACATCATTATAACCAGTATACTGATAAGAACCTCGTCGTTCCCCGCCTCCAATTTGAATATATTCTTTGTTGTTGTTTTTAACTTCAAATTCAAACCACTTATCTAAAAAATGTCAGCTTGATTTTATATTTGATCTGGTGAGTATCGTGTTGTAAATACGAACGGCAAATTGTATACCTACTGCATTATGTTTTAAAATTTTAAAATATGAATTTACATCCAATGGCCAAAAAGGCCATTCTTTTGTAAAGTGACTCGATTCAATTCTGCTGAATCTATATATATATATATATATATATATATATATATATATATATATATATATTACGTTTGCAAAATTCTAAAACAGAACTCATTTTCTTTGTTTTTCTTTGTTGGTACCAAGTGAAGTCGTAACATGCATGCTATGATAAAATTCTTGTTACTGGTACAACTGCCTGCAAA
The DNA here is from genome assembly GCA_030141615.1 of Unio pictorum. Classification (NCBI taxonomy): domain Eukaryota; kingdom Metazoa; phylum Mollusca; class Bivalvia; order Unionida; family Unionidae; genus Unio; species Unio pictorum. Next base: position 200,443 of record JARLTB010000267.1, read on the forward strand.
TCAGAGAAAATATCTACTTGGGGAATATTTAAGTCTACAGTGATTGTGCATTCTTTGGACCTAATATCATGTTCACTTAGAAATATAGTTGTTGCACCGTTGATTCGTGTTAAAAAGAATCGTTCTTGTTTTCACCCTAAAACTGTTACACGGCCAAGAGCGTCCTTGAAGCACCTCGAATAACAGCCGAACTTTTCCTTTTACATGGAATATTCAATGTTGGTGCAACTTATTCATTGCGGAATACAATCAAGGTTGATTTTTCGGTGAACTCTACTTTATCGTTGTAGTAAGTGGCTATTTTACACCTGGTTGTGCGCTCCATGACCGATCGTTTTCACAAGCTAAAGCAGCCATTCCAAGTTTGGTACTTCTACATCAGGCTGGCCCCAACTATTGACTTACATCGGACCCTAAACTATGGATGGGGATTATATTTAAGAGTGTATGAAGTTGTTTAACAGTAGATTTTCAGCGACAAGTGGAAGAAAAATGTAATTTATGTTAGCATTACTCGTTAGCCAGTCAAACACCCCGACAGCATATTCCGCAACCTCGTCTCATCGTTCAAAGTTCACGTGTGTGTAATAAGCAGCAGAGAGGGCGATTAGACCTTTTGCTAGAGCGTCAGAAACTTAAAAATAAAATTCCTAAGAAAATGAAAATGGAAGGTATACAAAGCCTCTAACTGACCGAGAGTTTCTCTGATTTGTTACTTTATCCTGTCGGGGTTTTTTTTTTTCTTCTTTTCTTCTTCAAATTTTGTATGCTCGTTCGGTTACCTTTTGGACGTTTCATTAATATAAATATTACAGTCATCTCTTTCGAAACTTGTGTATATCTCTATGTAACATAACTTATATCCGTATCTTGATGTCTGCCTCGAGAAAATATTCTTGCTGGATTTGATTGTCTGTCCAGCATTTTTTTTCTTCAGAACAACCAGTATTAGATATTGTGACTGTAAGATAGTTATATGAATCCTGTGAACTTAACGGTGGTTAAAAATAGAGCGACTTGTCCTATTTTAGAGTAACTATGCATACAATTTAAATTGTGTGGTATGATCTACGGGTAGACATGCAATATACATATTAGATTCAACTGCTCCTCAACGTGGATTTGTACGTGAACAATTACAAGTAATTCATGAATATACACAATTACCACCATCTTCACTGAACTAGCGCCTAGACGTCGATTACACTCAAGACATGTCAGCATCACATTTTTGCGCTTGTGACCACGATTACAATAAAATATATCGACAGTAAATTGTCTTGGATCATTCTTTGAATATTGTCGCAAAATTACCGTTTGTCAGCTTGCAAGATGATTATTCTGTTTTTGTTTTCATGTCATTATAAATTTAGCGTCAAGATCAAAGTCGCGTTTGTCATTTTTTATCACACTACTTATAGCCGGATGTTTGTCTTCTTAATATATAATGGCTAACAACATTGTTAAAGGTGGCGGCAGTTTCTGTAAAATTTATAATAATCCACCGCAGCTTATATATTCTTCAAACTCGAGACACTGTGACATAAACTAAATTTGACCACTCAGTTATATCATAAACAATCCAAACAACTGTATCAGATATGGTTAATACTTGAGATGAATGAATTGGCATTGCGTATCCTAGCGTCCATGGAGTTTTGGCCATAGCTAATGCGCTCTCAACAACACAAACATGAACTAAAACTGTATCATTAAATACAAGATTTTGTTTCTTCGACGATTTTTGTATATCAACATCGACATTCTGTCGTCGAGTATCTGCTGGGTGATAAAACAACGGTAAGGGTATATTTGAACTTTTTCTTTATGTAATAAAATTAATGAGTGTTGACGTGTACCACGAAATTTCTTTCTGCTTGTAACTATCATATCATCTAGTCTTCACAAATTCCAAAAAATCATTGACAGGAGTTTCTGGAATTACTTCACCCATTATTTCACACTGAACTTGATTCGGTTGTAGTCTGATTAATTGTTTAAGCTCTTTCAGTTCTGGGTCAAGCGCTCTATAATCATCAGTTATTTCTTCATAATAATAATCATTGAAACCCTTCAAACATTCGTGTGGAAATAATCCAATAAAAGTTGGCGGTTGACTATCATCGCAGCACATTATCAGAGCATTATTGTTTTGCCAACAACCAATCAAAAAACATTTTTAATATATCTTTAAATACTTTGCATATTTCATCCCAAGTGATTATCCTTGTAATGTATTATCCTTGTAATGTATTATCCTTGTAATTATCCTTGTAATGTATTATCCTTGTAATGTATTATCCTTTAATTAATGTATTATCCTTGTAATGTATTATCCTTGTAATTATCCTTGTAATGTATTATCCTTGTAATGTATTATCCTTTAATTAATGTATTATCCTTGTATTATCCTTGTAATTATCCCTGTAATGTATTATCCTTGTAATGTATTATCCTTTAATTAATGTATTATCCTTGTATTATCCTTGTAATTATCCTTGTAATGTATTATCCTTGTAATTAATGTATTATCCTTGTAATGTATTATCCTTGTAATTATCCTTGTAATGTATTATCATTATAATTATCCTTGTAATGTATTATCCTTGTAATGTATTTTCCTTGTAGTGTATTATCCTTGTAATGTATTATCCTTGTAATGTATTTTCCTTGTAGTGTATTATCCTTGTAATGTATTATCCTTGCAATTAATGTATTATCCTTGTAATGTATTATCCTTGTAATTATCCTTGTAATGTATTATCTTTGTAATGTATTATCCTTGTAATATATTATCCTTGTAATGTATTATCCTTTAATTAATGTATTATCCTTGTAATGTATTATCCTTGTAATGTATTATCCTTGTAATGCATTATCCTTGTAATTAATGTATTATCCTTGTAATGTATTATCCTTTAATTAATCTATTATCCTTGTAATGTATTATCCTTGTAATTATCCTTGTAATGTATTATCCTTGTAATGTATTATCCTTTAATTAATGTATTATCCTTGTATTATCCTTATAATTATCCTTGTAATGTATTCCTTGTAATCATCCTTGTAATGTATTATCCTTTAATTAATGTATTATCCTTGTAATGTATTATCCTTGTAATGTATTATCCTTGTAATTATCCTTGTAATGTATTATCCTTATAATTATCCTTGTAATGTATTATCCTTGTAATGTATTTTCCTTGTAGTGTATTATCCTTGTAATGTATTATCCTTGTAATGTATTTTCCTTGTAGTGTATTATCCTTGTAATGTATTATCCTTGCAATTAATGTATTATCCTTGTAATGTATTATCATTGTAATTATCTTTGTAATGTATTATCTTTGTAATGTATTATCCTTGTAATATATTATCCTTGTAATGTATTATCCTTTAATTAATGTATTATCCTTGTAATGTATTATCCTTGTAATGTATTATCCTTGTAATTAATGTATTATCCTTGTAATGTATTATCCTTTAATTAATGTATTATCCTTGTAATGTATTATCCTTGTAATTAATGTATTATCCTTGTAATTAATGTATTATCCTTGTAATGTATTATCCTTGTAATTAATGTATTATCCTTGTAATGTATTATCCTTGTAATTAATGTATTATCCTTGTAATGTATTATCCTTGTAATTAATGTATTATCCTTGTAATTAATGTATTATCCTTGTAATGTATTATCCTTGTAATTAATGTATTATCCTTGTAATGTATTATCCTTGTAATTAATGTATTATCCTTGTAATGTATTATCCTTGTAATGTATTATCCTTGTAATTAATGTATTATCCTTATAATTAATGTATTATCCTTGTAATGTATTATCCTTGTAATGTAATATCCTTTAATTAATGTATTATCCTTGTACTGTATTATCCTTGCAATGTATTATCCTTGTAATGTATTTTTCAGCCATTTGTTCAGGAGTCCATTTATATCCTTTCCATCGAAATTTTTTATAAGTGCATGATGTAACATTTCTTTCTTTCATCTCTATGGCGAGCCTTTGTATAGGAATTAAAACGATCATATCAACAACAGAGTTTAACTCGCACGAGTTACTTTACCAGAACCTCTTGACCCATTAAGATAACCTGTATTACGTCTAATCACAGAACCATACACTGATGGAGCAGATGCCAATTTTGATATTTCATTATTTTTTTTAATATCCTTGAGTTCAGCGTCGGCAGATTCAGAATAATTATGTAACTTCTCTTGTTTCATTCAGCATTCGCCACATAATACACCGTAAGAAGGACTTATAGAAAATTGAGTAAGCCATTCTGAATATTTTCTTTAGATATAAAATTAATCCTTAGTGACTCTAATCGCGGTTTTAGGAAATCCGTTTATCATCGATAGTAAATTTATTGAAACATACTCGAGCATTGGAAATCTTAAATGATGAAACTATGGCGAATCGCCATCAATGTAACCAACAAGTTGACTTAATTTAGTTTGTTAGACAGGTAAGCGTTTTTTCAACTTACAAATATATTTTTCAACGTTGCATCGGCGATTATAAAATAAAGTTCAGCATCGTCCATAATTAATCTTGTATAATGTCGTTTATGTTCATATCGTCTTTCTTGCGTAAATTTACCGATTATTATTGTGCCAAGATCTTATGATGTTTTATTTTCAAAATCGGTTATATCAGGATTTCCGTCATCTGAATAATTCTTTTCCTGTGGTAACCAAACTTCTTTCTGCTGACAATTTGATATTGCTTCAAATAATTCATGAAATATTATTATTTTTTTCGTTGATTATATAACGTAACAATACAATCGGTACCCACTTCTTTTCTGAAACGTGTCTACCAAACAAGACATAACAAACTGGATGAAGACCTTTAGCAAATTCGAATGACTATACAAGCGAATCCAGTCATGTCAAAATCCGGTAAAGATCCGTTTATCTGCACCTCTGGTCATCTCGTGTTTAAGATGTCCAAATCAATTAAAATATCCATGACACTAACCCATTTCAAGAAAACTTCAGAGAGAACAAGCTCCCATGTCAGCTGAAATAACATCTTTATATTTGTATTTTGTGTTCCACAATCCGCCGTTTCCATATTCTCATCAGATTAGCTGCACGTCTTCAAGAAATTCAAATCGTGTTGGCTTCTATGACTTTTTTCTCTTGCAAAGTGAGCAGTTATTGACGAAACGGTAAAAAAAAATATTCAGTAATTGTTCAATATTGTCATTCAGCGATGAAGATTTCGGCGGAAGATTTTTCATTTCTTCGTAGAGAGATTCTGAACGATAAATATCTCCACTAGGTCGTATAAATTGATCATAGTTTTCATTATCGGAACGGGGGGGGGGGGATACGGACACAGTATTATTATTTCGTCTTAGATCCGTTCAACCATGTCTACGCATCGCATTTGTGAAATGTTCCGTTACACATTCGGTGACAATTTATTTTCGAAAATTTCATCTGTGTTAAATCATCAAAGCTGAGATTATCATGCAGCAGATATATCCCATAAATAACCGCGATTACAGGATATGCATGTTAATGATTAAGTTCTTCAATACCAGTCAACATTCCTGGTTTGGAATTTTTACTCAGTATAGCACATTTTTCATCATGAAAGACGATTATTATTGTCTGTTTCTACTAGTACAATACATTTTACTCCGGAAACAAATAAATTGTATCGTCGAGAAAATTAATAATCGTCAGTCCCGGATTACCCATTAGGCAGAGTAGGCAACTGCCTATGGGCCCCGCGACTTTTATGGGCCCCATCAGGGGCCCCCAGGAGACCGTGACCGTGGGTCTGGGGCCCCAAAAGTTTGACTGCCTATGGGCCTCCACGATGCTTAATCCGGCGCTGATAATCGTTGTAATTAACAATCGTCGTAGCTCGTTGGTCGTTCATTGTAACATACCTTACATCAATGTTGTGTATGATTTTGAATTTTGACCACACATGATATGCATCAACGTTGCGAAATTCCTCCTTGGCATCATGAATACTTTCAATCATGAATACACCTGACATACCGAGGCGAGTTCTGGTTGATTCGTCGGATCAGCCAGAACTCGCCTCGGTATGTCAGGTGTTCTGACAAGATCAAATATAGGTTTAGAAGGATTATATATATATATATATATATATATATATATATATATATATATATATATATATATATATATATATATATATATATATATATATATATATATATATATATATATATATATATATATATATATATAATGGGTTAGCTCAAAGCTTTGATCTAGGTTAACGCAAAGCTTAGATCTCTTGTCTAGCTTCAATTGAAGTTTAGTCTTTCGGTCTGTGAGGAGTGTTATTGTAACCGTTGAATAGTTTTGGTAAAATGTCAGCTTAATTTCTGGTTTCGTTCTTAGAACGATACTTCCATCTTGTAGTCTTGAAAACTTGGGTAAAAGTTTCCATTACATATGTTTTCTGCCTTTGAAGATTTCTCTAAAATAATCTTGAACGTTTTCCATTATGTTTGAACTTTTCAGCCTACAAATGTTTTGAGAAAAGAAATATCACTGTCAAAATATATTTTTGCTTCCCTTGCTTTACTTTGAGCTACATACAAGTCAACAATGTCCGCCTTCCACTCGTTATCTACTGGACTCATGCGTTCTTTAGTATGTACATCTTTGATTCGCTTTTTTGTGTCATTTGTATGTAGACTATTATCAATTCTTTCAAATGAGTGAATTTTGTTGTTGTTGTTGCAAGTCCTATTTTATTTTGTCCCCGAAACTTGATTGGTATTTATGTAAGCAACTGGAATTCTAGAATTGTAGTAGTCTTACATACTGTTCATGTTCGGTCACTTCAAACGAAATAATAACATCCATTTATGATTAATATCATCCATTTATGAATAATATCATCCATTTATGAGTAATAAATTGCCTTCATTCGTTATCGACAAGCCAAAAGAACAACCATCTGCGAGATGTAATTTTAATTTCAGCAATTTGTAACATGTTATTTTAGTTTTTCTGATGTATGATTGAGTTAAAATTTTGTGGCATGTTATTTTAGTATTTATGTTGTATGATTGAGTTCACATTTTGTAACATGTTATGTTAGTCTGTCTAATGTATGACTGAGTTCACATTTTGTAACATGTTATGCTAGTCTGTCTAATGTATGATTGAGTTCGCATTTTGTGGCATGTTATTTTAGTTTTTCTGATGTATGACTGAGTTAAAATTTTGTGGCATGTTATTTTAGTATTTATGTTGTATGATTGAGTTCACATTTTGTAACATGTTATGTTAGTCTGTCTAATGTATGATTGAGTTCACGTTTTGTAACATGTTATGTTAGTCTGTCTAATGTATGATTGAGTTCACGTTTTGTAACATGTTATGTTAGTCCGTCTAATGTATGACTGAGTTCACATTTTGCCGTTAAACTATTTCAATCTGCTTCAAATATTTCGTATACTGAGTCACTACGTACTATCTCAAATTTGACTTTGTCCTCTTGAATTTATGTCTGTTTGTTGAATCATTACAAACGGAGTCTGTAAAACTTTGGAGATGTTCAAGTTGTCTTGTAATGTAAATGTGTATATTACCCACATCAAATGCATAGTATATTTTACCCACATCAAATGCATAGTATATTTTACCCACATCAAATGCATAGTATATTTTACCCACATCAAATGCATAGTATATTCCTTGTTCAAATTGCACTGTTTTAACGACCACATAACCAAGGCAGAGACTTCTTATTTCAATTCGGTCGTTATTAAATGTAACCATTCAATCTCTTTCGTTTCTGAAGCATCGAGGTACATCATTTTATGTTTGAAATGCAAGTCATCAATGTCCGCCTTGAACATTACCTTGAATGCCATTCTTCAACACAACCACCCTAGACTACATTTTGTTCTGATAAAAGGGTAAATAAACACAAGTCAGGACATAAAGACCAAGGGCCCCTAGGCAGTTAACAGAGTCGGGGCTCCCTTTTTGGTAATTTAGTATATATATATATATATATATATATATATATATATATATATATATATATATATATATATATATATATATATATATATATATATATATATATATTGTTACGTATATTTGATTTAAGTCATTTATTTTTATTTTAATTGTTTGTTTGTCAGATTCAAATTTTTAATATTTTAAGTTTAAGATTCATTCCTTGGGAGATGACCTGTACTTTACAAATAAACACCAGATGTTGATCTCATTTCTGACCTAGCTTCAGAGTTGTAAACAAACTTTTAAAATGATTGGTTGATTCCAAGGACATTATGGAGCTTTGTTGTAAACATCTTTCTATTTTTAGATGGGTCATACGGTGTGCACTAGATTTCTTGAACGTAAATTTGTTCTAAAGATTCTAGAAGATCATGTGAACCCTTCCTTGTTTACGTAAAAACAGGTATATAAATTATGTTTTGGAGCGAACTATTGAGTAGAAGTTGGGCTGTTAGAATACTAAGTTGTGTGTCGTTTTGAGTTATTTTAAATTATCTTGTAATGGAAAATTATTTCAATTCGTTTGAATCAAGAGGATTTATTTTGTTATTTATCTGGAAAATAATTGTGCTCATTGAATTTCATAAGACAAGAACTGACTTCATCACGTGACATCGTCTTCCATCTTGGATGCTTCACTAAGATTCGAGCTGGGAATTTTTAGGAAATTTTATTACCAGGACTTTTGCAATTTCACTAGTGGATTATATTTTGAATTATTTTTGGATTAATTTTGGAATTGATTCTTAAAACCGTAAGTTTATTTTTATTTTCTGGAAAATATTTGTGCTCAATAAATTGTTTATTAAGTTTTAACAAACTTGTTATTTTCACTCTTTCTTTGTTACTGTTTATTCGAGCCTACGCACGTAACAATATATAGGTTGGGGCCCTAGACAGTTGCCTTCTTCGCCTAGGCAGAAGTTCGCCGCTGAATAAACAGGCATTATGTATCATCATCATCATCATCATCATCATCATCATCATCATCATCATCATCATGTCTAGATAATGATACAATGGTAAATAAATAGGCATTATGTCTAGATACTGACATTTGTTTTCCATGTTAAATTCATAAACTATTTTTAATAAAAATGTACATTTCAATCCGATGTATCTATTCCATCATTTATGATATTTGATTTTCAAATTATTTTCTTTGGTATTTCCTAGTTGTATCTTCCTTGGCAGGTCTAGTTATCTTTTTCAATTATTTTTTAAATACTGAATTCATACTTTTCTATTAATAATTAGGTTAGTTAATTTATTTAAAGAACTGGAATTTTACTCTCTGGAAATGTCTTGATGCGTTGAAAACAAACTAGTCCAGCAGTTTCATTGTTTCATCTACTGAGAATTACTAAACAAGTATTTATTTTTCCTTTTGCTTACATTTGTCGATTTTCGAGAACATGTAAAGAGCAAGAGGGCAGTGCTAATTTAAAAAGCATAAGATGCAGACGCGAGTGAAATAGTGTGAAACAGAATTGAGACTGTGTTTCCCATTCATAAAACCAATCTAAAATTTAATTAAAAGTAATGATTTTTCTTTCGTTCTCATAATTTTTATATTAAGGCTAATACGAAGAATGAACCAAAAGGAAATTGTTTAGAATTGTGTGTCTTGATTGCTTTGACGATATATAATCTAACAACCACGCATGCCAATATTAGCACCAGAAATAATTGTAAAAAGGGTCACTGCATCCACAATTTACTTTTTATGAGTACAACCTTACATGATACAGATGAATGCATACATTACGTCTATGACCTAATTGACAGCTACGTGTAGCACTGTCTAGTCAACCGAATTACATGTACATGTACAAAACCAAAATATTGAATGGGTTATTTTTTTTAAAAAAATGCACGTTTGTCACTTGTAATTTCATGTACGTACTTTCCAACAATTGTTAAATGTCAACTGCATGATGTAATGTGTTCGTGATGTCGACATGTAAATGAGGCATTTCGATTTTGTCCATTTCTTTAGCAACCATCCTGATTTTCGTGCAAATTCTTTGCAAGTAGGGAAAAGCCGGATATGGCATGTGCACTGTCCCCGCCTAACGTTAATTTGGATCAAAAGTGAAAAAAAACATGACTATTTGTAAACGGTCCTCTACATCTAATATTGAATAAGTATTTATAACTCCCTACCCATCTTCAGTTACCAAGGACAGTTTGATATTCAAAGCCTGAAAAATCAAGTCAATAAAGGCAGTGCTGTGCATACATTATTTTCATGTTTATCCATTGATCGATACTCATAATAACATTTCAACCGATCTCGTATGACACAAACTATGCACCTACGTTGTGACACAAAATATGCACCTACGTTGTGACACAAACTATGCACCTACGTTGTGACATAAGCTTTGCCCCTATGTTGTGATACAAACTATGCACCTACGTTGTGACACAAGCTTTGCACCTACGTTGTGATATAAACTATACACCTATTTTATGTATAGCAATAATGTATGCTAGACTTTTATCCATGATTGGAGGTTTTAGCTTAAGCTAATGGTCATTTTTAAGCAACTTATTTCAAAGGCTAACCTTTGTCCATGATTGTAGGTTGTAATTCAATGTAATACTTGTAAATATGTTTTTATGAACTTATGACTTTAGAAAGTTCTAGAAGCGAACATACACATAACCGATATCCTGTTCATCTTATTGTGTCTTAGGCTTTTATATACGATTAAACAAAAGTATTAAACCGCATTGTAATATTAGCATATGTGGAATCACGTTTGGTTGCGTTCAGATATAATTTGAGAGGAATTACCCTTTTAAATTATTGCAATTGCAAAGTGCTCATTGACATTTTAGGCTAAAACATTATTATGTGATTATTGTGAATTCCTTCCTAGGCATTCTTTAATGTATCATTGTGATATAGCAATCAGTTGGTACAGCGGATTATCCAAGACTATTGGTAGAATCGTTTCATGAATGATTAAACATTTTTTATTATTTGGGATTAATTCACAATACTATAGGTTCCTTATAAAGTTTTCACTTCGTATCATAGAAAAATAAATTGTTTGTTGAATTTAACAAAACATGCTGGGTTTGTTTCTTTCTGTTACTAAGATTAAGACAACACAGTCACAACACCTATAAGAATAAGCAATTTCCGTTTTGCAAAATCACACGATATCCGATTTTTTTTTTACGAAGACGGTAACATAGCTTCAGTTACAAGAATGACATATATTAAGTTGACTTCAGCAAGTTCTGACAATAAAATACGTACAAGGGCCAAATGTTTGGAATTATAGTAGGTCGGTGTAGGGATGATATCCAAAATTTCGCCATGTGTGTGTGTGTGTGTGTGTGTGTGTGTGTGTGTGTGATAATAAACTTTCTTTAACGAGAAAAACACATTTTGTCAAGACTGGCCTATCTGCCATGTGGTCCTCCATATTTTTTAGTTGGTTATGCTATTTATAAAAAAAAATAATTTAAAAAAATCCAAATCATACACATATTCATGTATCGTTGCACACTCATTCATACATATTTCACAATAAATAAATATATCTAACTATACCTAGAAACATATACATATATTAACAAGATAATATACACATGTACATACATTTCAGCATACATCGAATAAGACCATGAGTTACTATTTATGTACATAATGATACATTTTATATACAAACGCTCCCTTTTCTGTGTCACTCCAGCTTTACTGAAAGAATTTCTTTAATGATGTTTTAAAAGAAGCAAAGGAATTTGAATTACGTATCCTCGGGTGGGTGTGTGTGTGTGTAAAAATACCATACAGTAGTACGATCAGTATTTGCTGATCTTTGTTCATTTGGGTTGGAGATAAAAACTGTAGAAAGATCGTTTAAAGACTTGTATGTCGCAATTTCTTTAAAATAAAGAATATGCGTTTGTATGGGTAGCCATAGCAAACGTGAAAACAAAATATTCGAAGGAGTCATAATAGGAAGCTAAGGTAGTATTCGGGCTCCTTCAGTATTATTCGGGCTACTTCAGTATTATTCGGGCTCCTTCAGTATTATTCGGGCTACTTCAGTATTATTCAGTCTGCTTCAGTATTATTCGAGCTGCTTCGTATTATTCGGGCTGCTTCAGTATTATTCGGGCGGCCCCTTTCGGGAGTTTATCAGTTCTGGACAGATTAAAATTGGATGCGTATCCCCATATGATATGGTAATCTATCATTGACATTATATATCCGGAAAAATAAAAAAATAAAGTTCAAGTTACTGGGGGTGGGGGGGGGAGAGGGGCAAAAAATATCGACAGCAAATTTAACAGTTGTTTTTGTTTTAAATAATATTGCACATATGTGATCGATATGTACATTCCAGCTTGATCTTAATCAATCTAGATACCAAGAAGTTTATGATTTTTGCCAATAGACACGTCTAAGCCATTGTGAGTTAGAAGTTAATCCATGTTAGTAGATAGGCGTTGCTTTATTCCGATAGTCATACATTTACGTTTAGAGATATTAATAGGCATTTTGTTTTGTTGACGCCAAATTGATATATTGTTGAGGTCTATCTGATGTCATGAGATTTGCTAGATTAATGTAATACAGAGTCGGCAGCGAAAATATCGGTGTTAAAGTTCGCTGGATACAAGGCTAGGTCGTTAATAAACAGTAGAAAAAGGAGGGGCCTCAATAAAGATCCTTGAGGAGCACAATTTATTATATGACTTGTTTAGGGAGTATATTTACCCATGAAAACAACCTGATACGACATGAACCAGGCAAATGAGCTTGAAGAAAACTTAAAGGCTGAAAGTTTTTGTTTTAATGAGCACCGGATGGTCGATCAAATAGAATGCTATTTTAAATCAATGAATTCGCTTGATTCGGTTGCTAGTAACTACTGGTATATATGTTTTGTCAATACAGTTTGACATGATATATTCTGTCGATTGTGATTTAAGTAGGAGTTGGTACTTGTTAAGATATCTGAAAATATTCTTGCCTACATGTTTTTTTATAATAATTTTCTAAAGTACAGGTAGAACAGACATGGGTCGATAGTTGCATTTGTCATTCTTTTAATTTCCTTTACAAGTTGCAAATGCTTTTGCTAACGTGAATGATTCTGGGAATTCACAGGAAGTGGTACTGCAGTTAATTATTTCTTTCAACGACCGTGAGATTGATAATGACGTTTTCAGGGTTTGGGGGATAATTCAATCTAGACTCGTTTATTTGTTTCTCTGTCAGTTTTATTGAGAATATCAAAAGTGTAATTTATTGTTATTAATGGAATGTTGAAACTAACATGATCGGGTACCCTTTCATTCACTAATATAGTACGTTTTGCAATATTAGACTCCGCACAATTAAACCTGTTAAGGGTTGGGACATGTTAGTAAAAAAAAAATAGGTTCATTTGGTTTGCAAAATCGAGCTCATCAGTATAACTAGTGAAATAAACTATAATGTCACATGACGTTAGAGGTGCAGGTGTCGTTGAAGATAGATCTCGCAAGTGATTCCAGATGGATTAGTTATCGGAGTTTGAGGCGATGGCTTCTTTGAAACAGGAGCGGTTACGTTTGACAATGAGTTATTTGATTTTGATCCGCCACAATCGATAATTTTTAAAGTCTTTATACTTTATTATAGTAGTTTCGTTTATATTGTGTCTCTGCGATTTCGTTATTGCACCATTCTGGTTGTTTTGATTGTTTAATTCTATTGATGTGTATGGGATAGCGTTTATTTAGCATGGTAAGAAAACAGTGGTTCCAGATAGACAAGTCATAATATGGGTCTATATTAGAGAAAGTAAATGAGCTGTGATTTTGTGATAGTTCGGTAATAAGTTCATTTTCATCAAAGATTTTAAAACATTTGTATTGCATACAGGAGGGTAGCTTGTTTTTTTGCGCACTGCTGCTTACGGGTTGCACATATAGGATAGTGATCACTAACAGGGAAACATGGCACGTTTATCTCGTAGACATTGTCAGGATGGGTATGGTGATCACTAACAGGGAAACATGGTACGTTTATCTCGTATAGATTGTCAGGATGGGTATAGTGATCACTAACAGGGAAACATGGCACGTTTATCTCGTAGAGATTGTCAGGATGGGTATAGTGATCACTAACAGGGAAACATGGCACGTTTATCTCGTAGAGATTGTCAGGATGGGTATAGTGATCAATAACCATGGCACGTTTATCTCGTAGAGATTGTCAGGATGTGTTCGATCAGAGTATATATATATATATATATATATATATATATATATATATATATATATATATATATATATATATATATATATATATATATATATATATATATATATATATATATATATATATATATATATATATATATATATATATATATATATATATATATATATATATAGATAGATATATATAGATAGATAGATAGATAGATAGATAGATAGATAGATAGATAGATAGATAGATAGATAGATAGATAGATAGATAGAATATTGAGCATTCTGGTTAAAATCAGATCTCAGATGTCTTCCCTGAAAATCTGACGGCGACCGCTTATGTGTCATGTTCTGGTAACCTATGTTATAAAATTATCAGAGACAGAAACTACGTGTGTGTGCTTGTGTGTGTGTGTGTGTGTGTGTGTGTGTGTGTGTGTGCTTTGTGTGTATGTGTGTGTGTGTGTTAGAAAGAAAATAAATTTGTGTTCAAGGTTTGCTTTTCATAGTAGAATTCATGACCTAATTCGAAGATCATGTGACAATTTCTCGCCGCGACTTTTATTGGTTATTTAGAAGTATTTTATCTACTGAGTAAGGTCTATTGACAACGTTTGTAATGATGACCGACAACTTAATGCTGATAATGTATGTCAATTGACAACGCTTGTAATGATGACTGATTACTTAATGTCAATTGACAACGTTTCTAATGATGACTGAGAACTTAATGTCAAATGACATCGTTTATAATGATGACCGACAACATAATGTCAAATGACAATGTTTATAATGATGACCGACAACTTAATGTCAAATGACAATGTTTGTAATGATGACCGACAACTTAATGTCAAATGACAACGTTTGTAATGATGACCGACAACTGAATGCTGATAATGTATTTCATATGACAACGCTTGTAATGATGACTGATAACTTAATGTCGATTGACAACGTTTGTATAGATGACTGATTACTTAATGTCAATTAAAAACGCTTGTAATGATGACTGATAACTTAATGTCAAATGACATCGTTTATAATGATGACAGACAGCTTAATGCTGATAACTTATGTCAATTGACAACGTTTGTAATGATGACTGATAACTTATGTCAATTGACAACGTTTGTAATGATGACAGAGTTAATCAGAGGGCCAAAAATAATTTTAATAAAATATACACTACAGTTTCTTTTGGTTTCGAAGGAGTCTTGGTGGAATAAAATGTCGCAGAATTATTTTTAAGATGTTTTCATACATGACAGAAACTGTTCGACTAGGTGCTAAATTCGCATAGACTTGATATATCTATCTTTAAACAATACATATTGCCTTGGTATGTAACATGAGGCCCGCACCTGGGGGGGGGGGCAACCATGTCACTTGTCAGGGGCCCGAGCTAGATAGGGGCCCGCATTTTAAAATATACGCACATATTTGAAACACGAAAGGGGCCCGAACTCTATCAGCTGCCTGGGTTCCAGAATTTCCTAGGTGCGGGCCTGTACTAACATAATTCAAAACAAAGATTAAATGCTTATAAACTCTCAATATAAGCAGCACGATTACTTCTCCATTATCGATATATTTTTCAGCTCGTTATATTTCCTATTATTAGTATTTTTCTTGTTGTTTTTGTTGATACTGATGACGTTCTTCTTTTTTATCCTCGTCTATGACATTGTTCTATTTTGTTTCCCGTGCACATAATTTCCCTGCCGACGTATTTTCAAGTCAATGTCGCTTTGTTATTGTTGGTAATATTGTTTATTATTATTATTATTATTATTATTATTATTATTATTATTATTATTATTATTATAAGATTTTCATTTTAAACTTCTATTTTCCTTTGCATTTTCATATTAATTCTCAGATATTACGTTTATGGTGACCAGATACCTTGTTGCTAGTAGTAGACTTCCCATATGTATCGTTAAGCAATTGTTTCTTTGTAACTTCATCTGATTTCATTACTTGTAGCCTGCGAAAATATCGATTGTGCAATGAAACACGAAGCTGCTAACGTCTTCGGTCTGACGATTTACATGCACAGACAACAAAAACCAAATAAAAAATTAAACCCTTTTTGGTTGTTTTGAATAAGTGAAAACGATTCTTTTTTGCCATTCGAAATATCTCAGATTCTTTACAGAAATGAACTTCCTCGGTCATTCATGCGTCATGACGGAAGAAAAGACCTCATCGCTGTCAGTCAGAGCCTTCTTGATTATCTGTAATATGTATGCTAATTATTTATTTACTTTCAAATAACATTTGCTGAATACTATTTTGTTTTTATTGCGGAAGATTGTTTGTTCTGTTTGCTTTGTTTGCTCTGTTCGTAAAAATGAGAAAATCAACCCACCTTATACAATATATACAGTATTTTGTGTAGTTTTTTTCTAGCTTGATAGAAAGAGTCGAGATTGCTTGCATCGGACATAGACAAATACATTCGGAATGCTCGGAGTGATTTTCCTAACTAGTTGCTATCATTTATTTCCGGTTTAAGACTCCAGCTCATTTACTCCATGTTGACTTTTATCAAGAATTCAAAATAGATTTATTCAAGCAAAAATTACTCCCCTTGGGTACTCTTTTTATAAAAAAAGAATAACTTTCCCACTTAAAAACACATTTAACATTTTTTGGGTTGCTGTTAGAAGAATTTTCCTCCTGTTTTAAAAATGAATTGAACCTCGATTACCGTTGCTATGTTGAACATGTATTTGATCCATTTAAAACTTGGTGTACGACGTGTGCGTAAATATTGTGATATTTCAAAAGAAAACATTACAGATATGAATGAGGATATTTTTTTTTACAACTGTTGCAATCAATAATTAATACACTACTAGGAACATAATTACTGATAAATATTTTTTTTACAAATAACATTTGTAATTTCGATACACTTTAGGATCAGTTTTGTTTGCAGATAAACAGTGTAATTAAAATCTCGTACACCCAGCCAGTAATTACTTTTATAGCTTTAAAAAGCAATAACAGTCCACTCATATAATATAAAAAATTATTCAAAATATTTTAAAGTGTCAAGACATGTTTGTACATTTAATAAAAGTAGTCGTATTGGGTGAAAATGGTCGCTTTTGCTAATGGTAATCAAAAAGTACCGGAAGTAGCGACGAGCAGCTGATATGTACCTGACGGTCTCTGCCGCCGATAATTTAGAGTTAGTTGAGGGTGATGACAATATTTTGGACAATGTGTTTTCAGATGAATCTGACCAGGCATTTTGACGCTGAAATCTTCTAATGAAATTTTAAAAAATCCAGAACATTAAGAATTACCCATGGAGTTATGTCTAGATTCAAGGAATGGTTACAAATAATAATAATAATAATAATAATAATAATAATAATAATAATAATAATAATAATAATAATAATGAGGACTTTGTAAAGCGCATAATCTTTAGAAGCTCTAAGTGGTTTAGAACATCTATAATGATAAGAGTACACTACAGAAAAACAAATGCCCCCAGTGTTCCAAGAAAACTTAAACCCTAATTAATTAAACCTTTAATTGGTTTCTTATTGGTTATTTTAATGAAACCAAATCATTTGTTATATGAACCAGATACGTTTATTAGTTACGGCACAGCGGCTGAGAGATAATAAAAAGACGATAATTACAGCATTTGATCTTCAAATTAGTTTGCTAATTGTCACAACGTTCGTGATTATGAGCACAATGACCTCAAACAAATATACATTGAAGGAGCAAGTTTTAGTGGATGAACTTTAAATTTATGTATTAATATTTTTACAAGTCAATTCTTTTAGTAAATCAGAGGATAAAACAGAAATATTTGCAACATAAATGTAGACGAATCACAGAGAGCAGCAGTTAGTTTGACTATGGGGTAAATTGAGAAAAAGAATATTACACGTTGTTACAATGTTGTTGAAATTCTTTTACCAATGGGGCACATACAGGGAATTGTATATTTGTTAACATTTTAACTTATTGAGACTGTAAAAGTAGAAAATAAAGAACAATATTGCTTCCAATTCTCTTGTTAATAATATCCAAATATCAAATTATCTAAAATCTATTTCGCATGTTAAAAGAGAACGAACCTTTGTTTTGTTGAAACTTTATGCTTAAATTATCACCTTTTAAGTTCAACGCATCAGCAACTTCTTGTAATGAAAACGTCAAATGGAAAGATTGAAAGTACTGTATATTAATGAGCTTTCTTGATAAAAAATAAAATCAGTTTGTTTTACAATTATACAATATACAATGTACAATATCTTTCATAAAACGGTAAATGCCTATTTCATTTTCTTCAATATGTACATAGCAAAAACTGAAAAGAATGTCTGACTGAAAAGAGATGTGCAGTAAACACAAAACCTATGCAATAATAATAGTAGAATAATCCATTGATAATGCGTAGGAACATACGTCTCAGCCTGACGGCCTCAACATATTCCTACGCCATATCGATCTAATTCTTTCAGCCCACTCGGAACAACATGTGCGTTATTTTGTGTACAAGTCTATGGTCTTGAATCTGCCGAATTTTAATCCCACATGATAACCCATTAATGTGAGTTGTGCTGACCGATGAAATTTGTTGGTGGAATTCTATAAAAGATCTCTTGAGCAGCAGACTTCAGTTGAAACCAAATATTCATGTACATATATTCTCTAAGCAGTACTCGTAAAAGTATTGCACCGCAAGAATGAAAAAGCATCATTAAATAGCTGATCTCTAATTAAACATTCTCACTGGACTTCGTGTTATTGTTTATGTACACGTATAAAGAAATAAATCTGGAATTGTTTCCCAAAAGCTACATTCTCCACAACTATTCGCTAAGATACGACTTCCTCGGTGTTGAACGATGTTTGCTAGTTTTATCAGAGGATAAAATATCTGGGAAGTGATTCGTCCCATTTGGGGCTGATCCGTGAATCAACCACGACATTACATACTCCTTAGAAGACATATGCTTTGGGAGAGCAGGTCTTTTACGCACTTGGAAATTTTCGGACTCTCTCCCGTCCTTGTCTGTTGGAATTTCTACAACAGTTTTACGCACAGTAATGTTCATACCGTGACTCGAATCTTTATACAGAGAAACAGGTTGCACGGATGATTGCTTCTTTTTACTAGAGCCTGGAACTTTTCCGCAATGATGATTGGTAGAAACGTTTAAGTCAGTTTTCCGGTCTCGTTTCGTATGAATTTGACATGGTGAAGCACGAATTTCCGGTAGAATGCTACTCGGTTCAACTTTTGCACAGTTTGCCTTCGCCACAGTGTCAATGATATCGTCTGGAAAGTTCAAGTCGTCGTCACAAGAATCCATGCTCCTGGAAATATAAAAGTAATTTTAAGTAATAAAAGTAATGCATTCAATAAGATTAATCTATCACATGCATTCAACGAGATTAATTTATAGCATACATTAACCGATATTAATTTATAACATGCATTCAACGAGATTAATTTATAACACGCATTCAACGAGACTCATTTATAACATGCATTCAACGAGACTCATTTATAAAATGCATTCAATTTATAGTGCTGAAGACATGATTGATGTATTAAGTAGAAAGTAACAGAACACAACTCCTCTAGGTTAAATGGTCAGGTGAACAAATCGGTGAGAATTCAGAGGCACTTTGTATATTCTTCCGTATTCCATGTTCGAAAGTAATGTGCGTTTCACGTGAATGCATAGCATACCATGCACTGGATGAGTTCAGTATCCCAGAGGTCTCTATTTCTGGTAAATTGTCCCACCGAAGAAAAAAAAACCAGTGTCCTTGGGCGAAAAACTGGAGCAAGGTTCTTGATAAAAGTACCATGTTTATGTAGATATTCTCGTTCTCACGCCAAGAACCTTGTTCGAGAACCATAAAGAATATCGTTCTCTGGTTGAGAAACAAACCCAGCATTGATTCACCATGGTTTTTTTTTGTGTGGGTGGGGTGATGGAATGTTTGTTTTTCCTAGATCAGCTTGAGCTGTTAGGGCTAATACATTCAGAAATAATAAATAAACTCTGAAAACATGTTCTTATTAGTTTGATACCACCATAGAACAGATCGCTCAAATACGGCCGGTATCAGTGCATAGGCTTGATTGATTCATGCATTTACTGCAATTTAATTTGTCCCCATCAATAACCCTATTAAGAGCTTTGTCTTTCTTAGATTGACTGCTTATGAATTTGAAAGCAATAAATTTCAACTCAAGGAAAGTATGATAGTATAGTATAACATGACATATATATATATATATATATATATATATATATATATATATATATATATATATATATATATATATATATATATATATATATATATATATATATATGTGTGTGTGTGTGTGTGTGTGTGTGTGTGTGTGTGTGTGTGTGTGAACTTATCTCAATGTACAAACTTTATTTACAGCATTTTATGCAGTACACAGAGGGATCAAACTTGCACATATTAAAAAAGAGGTATTAAAAAGGGGTGGCTTTGTACTGAAATGTCAAGAAAATGGGCTTGTGAATATTACTAGTTGATGTCTTCAAGTGCAGAATGTTTCAACGATTGATCCCAGATAATGTTGACTTTGTACCTTTGTTTACTGACTGGCAGTAACTTGGACCCTATTTCGGATAGCAAAATGCACGAGGAATTTACAGGTCTCTACATTGTTGTATATTATTACGAAACACCGCATCTGAGAAGGATTTAATGAAGTAAACTAACCCCACCCCTTATTTCACCAATAAAGTTCAAGTCTAAGCTGCGATCCCAGACAGCGTTCAAGTTACTGCAAGTGTAAAGTAATACAGTGTCTCATCATCCAGACTTATCATTTGACGGCCATCTTACCTAGCCGCGCTAAAAGTATGTTAGTTTTATGGATCAATCGGACTATCACGGCTATCGGGGGCCCCGAGTGTCCGAGTGGTCTAAAGCGCTCTCCGTTACGGATCACTGCCATCTCACTTCTGTTTGTGTAGGTTCGAGTCTCAATATGAGTATGTAAGAAAGCTTGCAAGTAGCTTCTCGTGGGTCGATGGTTCTTTCCGTGAGTTTTCCCGGGTTCTTCCTCCACCAGTAATACTGGCCGCCATGTATATCCTGTCGTGTGCTGAAAAATGGCATTCTGGCAAGCTTTCTCACATAACTACATTAGCCGAATCTTAGACTCCAACCCACGCAAACAGAGGTGAGATGGCAGTGATCCGTAACGGAGAGTGCTTTTGACGACTCGGCCACTCGGGGCCCTTAGATGCATGTCGGCATAGCAATTTTCTAAATTCAAACATTTTGTTCGCCGGAAATTTCTTCACAAAAAATCAACAAGAACAATAAGAAAAAGAAAAAAATAATCGCAACCTACGGACAATTTCTCCTATAAAAATAAAAATGCCATTTTAATAAATACATTACTATAAATTTTGTCCAATCAGTTTGAAGGGTTTTATATATTAGTTTCAATAATTTGGCAACAAATGATTCAGCCAGAGAAGAGCAATCAAATCCTTGCAGGGGCCCCTACAACAACAACAAATCAAATCCTGCATAAATCTACTGAGATGAAAGTTACCAAACGAAAATATATGTCACCTGAAAATTCGGCGTCTTGTACAACTGTCGTCTTCAGGAACATGGACAATATATGACATGTATGTTTCTGGCCTTGATATAACGCAGTTCGTGCCTAGCAGCCGGGGGATTAGACACACTAATATGCGCTTTAATAAATCTCTACAGCTAATCGTTCAAGTTGTAAAAGATGTAAATCAAATCCCGTCAAATGGCACTTATTATGCAGACAGCGTTTCTTTCCGATTCAATGAAGTACGCACGCACTGATGTAAATTACACTGTAGTCATTGCGCACATGCAAATTACAACCTTCATACAGATCAAATTGCTACAAATTAAAATGGAAACTCAGCACACAATGAAATCGTCTGCTGTACGTGATTCTATGCAACTATATCAAGTAGGTGTTAACTCTTATTTATTACCGCCGTTACATATCATCTACGTGATTGTTGATAACATTTTCGTAAAGGTCTTCACAGTGAAGAATGGATTCCATCCATTTTCAAAGAGAGTTTGGAGAAAGATCAAATTATATTATTCCCTATGAGTATGACGACTGCAAATATATCAGACCAGTGTAGAGTCATCGGTTACGTAGATAATAATATTAAAAAAAAATTTTTTAAGCCACATTAAGCTTTTAAGATGTAAATTAAAGACTGACTTTGAAACCAAAACAATAAGCTTACAAGACACTTTTCGTCACAATTTGAACTGTGAAAAAAATTTCTCACTCAACAGTAAACTCTCAAGCAGGTTGTTTATTTTGTGTAATGTCTAAATGAGTGAAGAGAAAAAAGAAAAAAACACCTCTGAGAAACGTCTTTCTGTTGTGAGTAATTGGATTTTCAAATATCGTGATATATTGAGTTATTGGTTTTTCAAATATCGCGATATATGAAGTTTTTTCTTCTTCAAATATCGTGATATATTGAGCTATTGGTTTTTCAAATATCGTGATATATTGAGTTTTTTCTTCTTCAAATATCGTGATATATTGAGTTATTGGTTTTTCAAATATCGTGATGTATTCAGTTATTAGTTTTTTCAAATTATACTTCAAAATTAAGACGATGACACATACTATATTGTGATGGGTGACTTTAACCTGAAAATATTTCTTTATGTCATATAAATGTAAACGTTTAAGTTGCACTGGTTGTCATCCATTGGTTTTAAAGTCCATTAATACTAGTCGTTTTTCGTAGTCATTGTCAAAGCAGCTATTCTCTGATTTTAGATCCGTTGCTCACAATAAAACCAAATTATAAAAATCCATTGTAAATCGCTCAAAACAAAGTAATTTTCTTCAGAGTTTAAAAATATCATCGACTGCCATTATTCTTACAAAAAATGAATCGCGCCTTAGCACAGGTCAGCATTAACACAATATCAATAAATTGCTGGATTGTATTTATTTTCGGTGTAATGTTCTACACTTCGTTTGTCAAAATGAATATCGTGGGTCATTTTTTGTGGCGCGTATCTATTCCAACATAAATCATTTGCCGTTGCATTTGTTGAAAACTTGTCAGCACATCATTCATGCCGAACATATGTCGATATCTAAAGGAAATTAAGCTCCTACGACGACGTCGTCTAAACAAATAACATGAATAAAACATATGCACGAATATCAGTACAATGAGATATTCATTGATGTTTCCATCCAATGGAGCAACCCCACCCCACCCCACCCCGCCAACCCGCCCAGCATAAAAATTGCTTAGATGGCATTCAAATCATTTGCGCGTGAAGGGTGCGGTGCAGAGACTGGAATCACGGTTAGTCAATTCAAAGACACAAATTTATGTTGGATCAATAAGACTGTATGTATACGGCTTTACTACAATGTCAACTGAAGTAAAACTCGACAATAACAGCGTCGAAGAGCAAGATTAAACTGAAGATCAGGGAATATTCTTTATGTTTTACTTTTTTTTTTAAATTTTTTATTTGGGGGAGGATGATCTTCCCGCTGATCTTCGCAGACCATTATGGGAAGGCCCTCCTGTAAATGTTTATGTTTGTATGCTATAGATTTTGTTTGATATGTTTTTTTTTAAATCATTGTTATTTTCTTATAACATTATTTATTGTGTTCTTTTATCTCGTTTGGTTGTTTCAAATATCGTTCATGGTGTTCAGTATTTTTGAATTTTTTTCCAGAGCTTCGTCTTGTTGTCATGATTTTTGGATTGTTTGTAATCAGATCATTCTAGGAACTCATCATAGTATAGAGCTTGTTCCGTCATTAATTGTTCTTCCTCTCTTATTCTTCTCCTTTTCTCTTTTCTTCTCTCTAGTCTCTCTTGTATAAATTGCTGTTCTGCTGTCATGTATTCTGCCAGTTCCTTAGTTTACGTTGCATTCGATTTTGGGTTTTCTTGTTGATTTGTTGACCGGTCTACTTCTTGTTGCTCGGGTTGTTGCAATATCTTCCCTGCTTTTCCAATATCTTTATTCCCAGTTGTATTAGGTATTTCCTGATTTTCTCAACTTTTGGTGTTAGTCTTATTGTTCCCTTTTGGATTCATTTCCTTCTTATTTTGCTGGTCATTTACTTCCTCTTTCTTACCCTTGGTTTCGTTCAGAGCTTGCGATAAACTTTGCTCTCTGATGGTTGTTTGTTTTTCCGGGACATTTGTTTCTATCGTTTCGTCTCTGTTATTCTGACATTTTTTGGGCGTGTGCCCGGTTTCCCCACATTTATTACACTTTCTATGGTATATACAACCCTTATACCAGGTTGTTGTTAGAAAGCCATGTATAAAATTTGCTGTTTTGATTGTGCGGAGTTTGGATCTTTCTATTTCAAAGATTCTGGTTTCATCATAGATGTTAAACCCTGGAACTACTCAAAGTTTTGACTTTTCCACTTTTATTCCAAATATTTCTTCAAACCAGCCGACAGTATCTTCCAATGGTATCTCTATAGGGATTCCTGATAGATGGAGTTCACCTGTTTGCTTTTTGATTTTCCTGATGATTGGTTCTGGAGTTTTTACTATTGCTCTTAATCCGCAAATTTGTATTTCTCCATATGGTAGCGCTGAGGTGTTACCTCTATATCTTATTTGATATCCTCCATTGGCATAATTGATTGAATATATTTTGGAGATAATGTCCTCATCATTGACTTTTAAAGATACCAGAACTGCTGTTGTCCCTGGTATTCTGTCCCCACTCAGTCCTTGAAACTAAATCATTTGTGTACCTTTCTTGTATTTACAAACTAAGTAGGCTCCATCTTCTGTTTCTACTCTCCGTGTTTCAAAATATGTATGACGGTCTGTTGTTGTCTTACGTGCTGCCGCCATTTTTCCACGTGTTTATCGTGATTTTTCTGCGTCTAAACTTCGCTTCGTTGTATTCTGTATATTTCTTAATTTTCTTGTCCACCAGAGTGCGTTTCTTGCAGAACCATTCATTGTTAAGCACTTTATGACCGAGTGTTCTGACCTGCAACCTATGCGTGGTAAATACTATAATGCACATGACATGAAGGATCTTTTTGATACTATACATATCACTTGTATTTTAGATTTCCTGAAGGAAGTAAATCTTTATTTTAAACTATAACTTGTATGACATCACCTAAAAACATTTTTATCTAATGCAAATACCGCCTCTTATTTACAACATCTTATCATCAACATGCACCATTTACATCTCCCGTTGATTGGGAAGCTTCATATTTTCCTGTTACCAACATCTTACCATTTTATATTTAACTATTATGTTGTTTTTTTTTTATATCGCTGGTCGATTTTAAACCTTTCTTATTTTTAAACATATAACCTATTGTATGGCGCTAAATAGCATAAAAGTGCTGGTGCGCCGTTAAAATTCAATTAATTAATCAATCAATCAATCAATCTTGTTTGCTTTATGTATTAGTTTCTTGTCATTGCTTTTTGGTCATTCTTATATCGCCGCTAATTCAGTTTGCCGGTCCAGTGGATTTCCTTGCGGTCTGTTTTGTTCTTGCCATTGTGATTGCGACAGAGACTAAGTAGACTTCTCAACTACAAGTACTCGAAACTTTATGTTTTACCTGCATTTAAGACTGTTCAAGATAAAACGGTGATTTAAATCTATATTCCCCATGATACTCTTGATGAACTTTATTCCTTCCTTGTTTAATGTCAAAGATAAGGACTTCCTTCAGGCCAGTATATCGGTCCACATATTTCAAAGGGAATTAATTAAGTGGTCATAAACTTCACCGAATTTGCTTCTACTGTACTTAAATAAGAAAATGCTATATATATCTTGCATAACACTGCCAAATTTCAACATACAAGGGAGATTACTATTACTAAATTCCAAGGTATAAGGGAGACTACCATTGCTAACATGGTACAATACTTTAAATCGTCAAATGATGATAGAAACGGCAGCGCAATATGGTGCCATATATATGAGAGAGAGAGAGAGAGAGAGAGAGAGAGAGAGAGAGAGAGAGAGAGTAGTAGTAGTAGTAGTAGTAGTAGTAGTAGTAGTAGTAGTACGTTGTATCATTGACACGAGATGCATACAGTTTTCGTTGAAAAGAAACCAGGCTTGCCGAGTTTCCTTTTAATGAAAAAATTATACAATGCGTGGTATATCAAAGATACAGCATATATACTATGCATATATTTTATGTATGTCATATACAAATACATCATACTTTCATTTCCAATGCAGTTAAGATTGACTACAAGCAAATGTGTATTGACGGCATGAACGAAATGAATTAACCTTGCAAAACTCTTTCCAGTGTATCTGCAAAAACTGTTGTTCTTTACCATTTGCCAGCAGTCGAAATCTCCTTTGCAGACTTTCAGTTGCTTCTTATAGTTTCTGAACTTCTGTTCTCATTCATATCGAATAAAAAATACAAGGCACGATTTAAACAAGAAGATGGTTTAAATGAAAAACGTAGATTACTAGGAACACATAACTGTTAAGTTCTCGAAGCTTGAACGCGCAGCATATTCAAACGAGTGGTAAGTATGAACTAAGCGAAATGAGGAACCAGCAAGAGGTAATTCAAACATTTCGATGCATTAGAGTTGATCTAAGGAATATCTTGTAGTAATTAATACAAAGTGGTTTCTATCCCCCATTTCAATCTTTCCCATTTCCTTTGGTTTGTGTGACTATATTTACCATCATTCATAGGACCAGACATCATCGCAGGACACGGTTTAAAATTAGTCATGCTCTCTTTTCGTGGATTATCGCTGGTACCCTTCTACGATGGGCCAGATAGAGATGGAAGTAAAAGCATGCTGACAAACAGAGAGAGAGAGAGAGAGAGAGAGAGAGAGAGAGAGAGAGAGAGAGAGAGAGATGATGATGATGATGATGATGATGGTGGTGGTGGTGGTGGTGGTGGTGGTGGTGGGCTTTGGAGACTTTACCATGAAGGCATTTATTCATAGCCCATTCGTATATTTATTGTTCGATTAGCCTGCTGCTTACTAACTCGGCTTTGAGAAAGGCTGAGAGTAGAGGTATATCGGCCTTTTGACAGTTTAATATTTAATAATCTGTTGTGGAGGTATAGCGGCCTTTTGACAGTGTAATATTTAATCTGTTTTGGAGGTATAGCGGCCTTTTGACAGTTTAATTCATACTCTTATGAATATGCTTTGTCAAATAGGAAGAAAGAAAGAAAAACAAACAAAGCATTAAATAGAAACATGTCTTCTAAGTTCTTTCGAACCAAAATGTATCTTAAAATGTTCTGTATAATTTTGACAGGCTTGTTGCAACTTTATATCAATTCTGTTGCGAACACTATTAAAATCCCATGGAACGTGTACCCTTCCAGAACATGAGGTGTTGTTTATTTTAGGTTACTTGTTGCAAGTTCGTTTTCTTTTTCTCTCTAATTCCAGTCTTCCCCGTATATTAGTGTATCAAAGTGTGATTTGTCTTTTGCACATTAATACACAGATTTGCATATTGTTTCAACATTATGTTATATTTCAACAGTAGGCTATCGCTTCGTATATTCTCTAAATCTGTAATGGATTTCCGCTGATTTATCATTAGCATTGTTTTAAAAAAAATTATGAAGATAAAAATAATCCTCGTCTTATAAATGAATTTAACAGAATTTCATCGAAATCCTCTCCTTAATTGCCTCCTGCGTAAGACACCAAATATGGGACGTGGAGTGAGAGAAAAAAAAATACTTGCACCAAATAACCTAAAAGAACCCGGGGCTTCAAAACGATTTGGTGTCAAATTTCAATTGGATTTTAACACACTGTTTAAAGTAATATTGATACAAAGTTACAATAGCATGTTAAGCTTTGTACGGTACATTTAATTGTAAGGAAGGATTGCACATACTGTAATGTATTTATTTTTCACTTATTCTTATTTATTTCTTCACGTTTTATAAAATCTATTCATATGGGTATAAATATTCAAAATTAAAATTTCCAAAGGCCGCTCTACCCTCCATCAACTGTCCTCTATCACTGTGTGCAGAGGCTGTGTTAGGAGTACGCGGAGCATGGGGGACGACCATGACCCCGCAGGGCCAGAGTATCGGTATCTTGATTGGTATGCTACTGCAAACACTGATCATGTCTATATGGTATCACGGTACCAATTGTTTTTCCATAGACCTCAATGCTAATGTTTTGTGAAATAAATATACTTTCCATCCTATTTCAGCATGCATGTCACACACTGTCAAGAGAACAATGTTAGATTGTCAATTTGACAATGACAGAACCAGGTATTCCATTGCATTTAAGAGAGATAACTCTGCTGGAACTAGACATGGTATGAGTTATCTAGTCACAACATACTTATTTTCGGTCATGTGTATAACATTTTCAAAAAATCAGTAATAAAAAAAAATACAAAATATGATCTATATAGGAATTAGCATAAATTCACATGTTGCCAAGAGGCTAAACTTTTTTTTAAGCTTAACAGAAAGTACAACTCTTACATAATCCACCAATCATAGCTAGTGTTGTTGTTTATTTCTGAATGCAAAGCTTCACCCACCTGGACTTGCACAATTGGTATCGTTATAACATATGGACGACCTTAGGCATGAAGTGTGAGTCCCCCCTTAAGAGAGGGGCATGGAGCAGCCCCACTTCCCACCCCCAAACGCTGTTCCTGATTGTGTAAGTGGGTAAGGCATCAGAGTAATGGACCAGTTAAAAAAGATAGGGATGGGCAATGATTCTCTCTCTCTCTCTCTCTCTCTCTCTCTCTCTCTCTCTCTCTCTCTCTCTCTCTCTCTCTCTCCGGACCTTCGTAGTAAGATACCAGTCAAAATCCGTTTAAAAAAAGAGTGGCGGATTTTATATGTGCCTTGCGAAGATATCTCTAGACCCAAGAAAGATGGAGAAAACAACGGAAAGATGAGACTTAGAAATGGATAATACAAAAAATCGTATGTTTGGTAGCAATGTTAATTAAATCAAAATTGTCGGCTTAGATAAAATGTAAATACATTTAAATGTTTGAATTACCTCTTGCCGGACCCCCATTTCACTTAGTTTATATTTCTAACTCGTTTGCATATGCTACCCAGTAAGTGAAAGCCAGCGTATTCAATATTCACGTAGATTTGAACCATGCTGTGTTTGTAGTGATCTACTTTCTTCATCTATAGTTCTATACCATCTTTCTTGTTTAAATCATAAGTGTCATATATTTATTCAATCAATATGCAGGAAATAGAAGTTCAGAAACTAACAGAAGCAATTTATCAATTGGCAAAGGAGATTTCGATTATTGTCCTAAGAGGACATACTTTTCAGGGCTGTGCAGTGTTCGTTCATGTTTGTTTATTCTTCTTCAAAAAGGCGTGAAATGTAGTGAATTAAGTGAAAGACGCTGTATAGTAAGAGTGGATATCTGTATATAGAAATAAGAAAATGTTTGCTCTACATACAAAAATGTATAGAAGAAAAGAAGAAGAAAAAAGCGTCAATATTATAATACAAAATGAATGTAAACTAATCCTTCCCTTTCTTCTTAATTGGGTAATTAGCCAAATTACAAGTGCAATTTTCTCAGATAATTTCAACTGATGTTTCTAATATTAGTTATGATCCGGAAAGCTGCGAAAACGTTTGTAGCTGTTGCCATTTGTGGGTGTTCATTTGTTAAATAACTACTGTTATAGTTCAGATTTACTTTCATATATGATATGCAAATTCTTTTTACAGTCTACTAATCATATCGAGATAAAAGGGTTGAAACAATGAATCATGCTCAAGGAGGAACTTTATCCGTTGTCATGGCGACATGATGACGTGTATGACTAATTATATTAAAATCAATTTTTAAAAGATAAACACAAACAATTTTTGCTAAAATATATAGACATCTGTATACACCATAATCGTTATAAAAAAAGAAAATGGAAAAATACGACGTTACGATGTTTTGTTTTTAAAAAATGTGTTCAAAACTCACCATTGTTTTGTGTGTCAATAGATAGGTGGACATTGTAAAACGAGATTCAGTTTTAATTAGCTGTTATCTGATTATGAAGTATATTATTCCACTGATTTAAAATCTCTCTCTAACTCTTATTATGAATTCGATTGCACCACTTGGCATGAATTTGTTCATAGAAATGCATTGAAAGAAACTGTTTTTTAAGGATTGCATATTACAGGTTTCTTGCGTGCACTATGGATTTACATATTGATATCAACATATTTTGTATTCAAAGCGTTGGCAGATTTTATTAACACTCCTTCGAAATGATTCAATCATTTGACAATAAACAAAGTAGAAGAAAATAGTTTACATCAATTTTGGCGAAGTCAGGTGAAAAACGCAATTAGTCGGATCGAACAAAATCTTTTAACTTCATCATGGTTTCGTTTGGCTTTGTACAGCACAGCAACACAAATAGGCTATTTAATGCCAAAGAAATTGGAGTAAAGAACGTTGCCCAAAGGCAACACTGGAAGCCGACCTGGACTGAGCTGATACTAGGATTCAAACCTAAACCCATTCAGTCGTGAGTCAGGCACGCTAATCACTCAGCAGCTTCGATTTTTGTCCCATTTTGTAGACCGTCCCGGTGGCTTAAGTGGTTAAAGCGTCCACCTCGGATGCAAGATGTCGATGGGTTCGAACCCGGTTAAGTCATAACAAAGACAATAACGGTGCAAGTAGCTGCCTTCCTTGGCGCTCAGCATTAATAGTTTAGTGTTAGGACTAGTCGCCCTGGTGTCAGGATAGTGTGACTGTGGGGCATGATGACATGTGATTGCGGCATGGTGCTCAGTGCTAGACATTACTATAAACTGCCATACTGCAGACATCGTAGAGATGTGACTCAACTATTAAAGCTATCTTAAAAATGTAAAACACACACTCCCCATTCGTCGCCTTTTACGATATGCGGGGGGGGGGGGGGGGGGTCGGGGTCATCGGGCATATTCTATACCCCAGAGACCGCTGAGATTTATATAAATTCTGGGGGCAAGAAACGTACGCTTTTGACAGGCTAGGTACAATATTACTACGATGTCACGTGCAGATAATTTGTACAGAAAGATCAGTAACAAAGATCATATAAAGAAAGGGCAAGTTATGTAAAGAGTAATTTACCCAAGTACCATGATATAGAAAGCAGTGGAGTCGCTAGGGGGTGCGTGAGGTGCCGCACTGGTTGACAACATTTGATGGGGTGACACCAAAATGACTATAAAAACAATTGAATCATTGTGCAGGAAGGAGGTCTATGGGGGTGACACCTTGAGTTACCGCACTGGGTGACACCAACCCTAGTGACACCACTGATAGTAAGTTCCCAAATTCCACTCCACTCCTTCGTTTGTTTTTCCTGAGCATGGTTCTGCGTGCGATCCTTGGTGCCACTATCTCAAGTCTCTTTATGCTCGAATATGTTTTCTAGGTATTTATACCATCCGGGCTCTTTCCTCAGACACCACCCCCGGGCCACTTGCTTAACTTGTAGGACTGCTTAGTATATACATTAGTAGAACGTATGGTTCAGTTGAAGGGGTATACCGGAATACACCGGTTGAAATAAATTAAAACATCTAGTTAAAAAAAAGGTTCTCAGCGAGAGACAATTTCCATAGTTACAGGTCTAAACGAAAGACCAGAACATTCCGAGCTGTGTGCATTAAATGGAGAACCATTTAGAAGTGGTCTTCTAGGTGTGGTCTTTTTACTCGTGTTAAAATGTATGTCGAAAGAGGACAATTTAAAACTGGCCTTCTTCTTTATCTTCATGTTAAAGTGTATATCAAATGGGGACAATTTAAAACTGGACTTCTTTTTTATCTTCATGTTAAAGTGTATATCAAATGGGGACAATTTAAAACTGGCCTTCTTCTTTATCTTCTTGTTAAAGTGTATATCAAATGGGGACAATTTAAAACTGGACTTCTTCTTCATCTTCATGTTAACGTGTATATCAGATGGGGACAATTTAATACTGGTCTTCATCTTTATACTCATGTCAAAATATATATCGAATGAGGACAATTTAGAATTGGCCTTCTTGGTGTGAAAAAATGGGGACAATTTAGAACTAGCATTCTTGGCGTGTTAAAATGGGAACAATTTAGAAGTGGCATTCGTGTATTGGTCTTTACACTCGTATCAACTGTATTAAGAATGGTTGCTTGAGAAATGTTGAAATATTTAAAACTTAATCATTACATAGCTAAGTGCCTAAGCAATATAAATCGCAAAAAAACGAATACTCCGGCATTTGTTTCTTGCACTTATCCTAGCTTAATATATATCCCCAAATATGGGCCATTACAGTAAGAAAGTTTGGGAATAAATAACCAGTCATTAGCTACACGTAAAATAATGGACAGATTAGTATTTACATCAGATTCAAGATCAAATATTTTTCTTTTCCAAATGCCCAAATAAAAGGTTATGTTGGTGAATGTACGTCTATGTGTATATCTGTGTACATGTGTATACATAGTAAACTGTGTGTGTGTGTGTGTGTGTGTGTGTGTGTGTGTGTGTGTGAGAGAGAGAGAGAGAGAGAGAGAGAGAGAGAGAGAGAGAGAGAGAGAGAGAGAATTTCAGTAGGACAACTTGTAGAGAAGGAAGGCAGGTATGGAAATACTAGATCGAAGGAATGGCCTCTGTCTAAGCAAGACTGTTGGAAAGACAATGATGGAAGTGCACAGCAGATTATGTAAATACAAACTTTGTAAAACAAACTTGTATTGGAAAAGTCCCTTTCACAAGTCCCAACATTATTTATTTATTTATTTTTTGGAGGGCATTTGCTTTGACAGTTTCGATGATGTTTATTCATGTGGCTTTGACGTTATAAGTTCTAATGTCTGTGTTCGTGATAAATACGAAAGTTATAATGCACGTACCATCTCAGTTATAATGCACGTACCATCTCAGTTATAATGCACGTACCATCTCAGTTATAATGCACGTACCATCTCAGTTAAAATGCACGTAACATCTCAGTTAAAATGCACGTAACATCTCAGTGAAAATGAATGTAACATCTCAGTTATAACGCATGTAACATCTCAGTTATAATGCATGTAACATCTAAGTGAAAATGAATGTAACATCTCAGTTATAATGCATGCAACATCTCAGTTAAAATTCATGTAACATCTAAGTGAAAATGAATGTAACATCTCAGTTAAAATGCACGTAACATCTCAGTTAAAATGCACGTAACATCTCAGTTAAAATGCATGTAACATCTCCGTTATAATACATGTAACATCTCAGTTAAAATGCATGTAATATCTCAATATGTCATTAACATTGCTCTCTCTCTCTCTCTCTCTCTCTCTCTCTCTCTCTCTCTCTCTCTCTCTCTCTCTCTCCATATATTTTCTTGTCGGCAAAAATATTCATTCTTGTTTGACAAAACGTTGGGCAAATATGTTCAAAGTGTTAATAATACACATGATTACCAGGGCGGGGTAACAAAAATACTGATAAGCATGTTTGTTCTTTTTCTATAATTAAACAACAAACAATACGGGTACTCATATAACATGGAAACTGAAACTGGAACAACGCTATCAATTGTACAGTATAATAAAATGCAAATAAAACGTTCGCGAAGAAGGATTGGTGAATGCTTGACAAGGAATCTAGAGACAGATCGATTCAAAGATGTCAAGTAGTAAGGTAGTTATTTCCTTATAAACTGATCTGCAGAATGGGTTTCTGATCTCATTATTCGAAGGGAAAGCCAGTTTTGGTCATTACAGTAGGTGTGATTTGGATATTTAACTATCTGCAACCACCTTTTAGTCATACCGCTATGATGCCTGCAGTGTGGCAATTTACAGGTATATCTAGCGCTCTTCGAGTTCAGTTAATAAAATAGTACTATTTTTTTTAACCTGTTTCTAATTATGTCATGTATTCTAGATACTCTTGTCAGTTATAATTACAAGATAGAGTTCCTGTTTTGCTAATTTTAGGTCGCATTGCCAAAATACATGGTGTAATGAGATCACATTTCTAAAATACATGGTGTAATGAGGTCACGGTGTAATGAAGTCACATTTATAAAATATGATGCAATGAGGTCACATTTCTAAAATATATGTTGTAATGAGATCACTGTGTAATGAAGTCACATTTATAAAATATGATGCAATGAGGTCACATTTCTAAAATACATGATGTAATGAGGTTACATTTCTAAAATACATGGTGTAATGAGGTCACATTTCTAAAATGCATGATATAATGAGGTCACATTTCTAAACTACATGGTGTAATGAGGTTACATTTCTAAAATAAATGATGTAATGAGGTCACATTTCTAAAATACATGGTGTAATGAGGTCACATTTCTAAAATACATGATGTAATGAGGTCACATTTCTAAAATACATGGTGTAATGAGGTCACATTTCTAAAATACATGGTGTAATGAGGTCACGGTGTAATGAAGTTACATTTCTAAATACAAGGTGTAATGAGGTCACGGTGTAATGAGGTTACATTTCTAAAATACATGATGTAATGAGGTCACATTTCTAAAATACATGGTGTAATGAGGTCACATTTCTAAAATACATGGTGTAATGAGGTCACATTTCTACAATACATGGTGTAATGACATTGTCAAATTGCCAAAATAAATTGTGTGATGAGTTTCAGATTGCCAAAAATACATGGTGTTATGCTCAAAACAAATAAACTGTAAATGACTGTTTAGATATTTTAATGACTTTTGACAGAGAAAAATAGACAAAAAATGATATATTGATATATCATAACATTTATTATATTATATATTAATTAAAAAAATATCAAATTACGCATTGTATGTTAATTACAAAATCTACAATTATGGATTGTATGTTAATGACAAGATAAATTGCGGATTGTATGTTAATTACAACATATCAAATTACAAATTGTATGCTAATTACAACATGTAAAATTATGGATTGTATCTTAATTAGAGCGTAAAAACTTAATGACTGCATGTTAACTGCACACTTTGTAAAGAGCAATATAGAAGCCGTCGGAGAGAATTAAAAAAAAAGAAACAACAGCCAAAACAAATCCGTACGTGTTTCGGTAAAAAAAAACACTTCATTAGCAGTTACCGTGTAATGAGAAACATATGAATTCATTTTATTACCTGGAAAAATAATTTCAATGTATGCTGATACACAGGTGTACAAAGCATAGACGTATCCCTAACCGATAAGTGAAAATAACGTTCACTACAACTAGTCAGGCTTAACTCACATGTTTTCAAGGCTGAACGTACTCCATTTCAGTTCTGTTCGTCCCTTTCAGTGTGTCCCCACAGTTAAAACAAACGAATCAATAATTTAAAAAAAAAACGCAGTAAGTCCTAGAAAATGTAGGTTGCTTTTTCAGTCTAAAGAAGAACATTTCTTCATCTTATCAATTTAAAATCTTTGTCTTGATGCACTTAACAATTGCACAATTAAAAGAAAGCCCCAATTTGATTTAAACTGTCAATGATGTGACCTCGTGTTCTATTAATAATTTCGATTCACAAATCAGATTATTTGGCTTTAATATTTATGAAAGTGTAAAGATGTGTGTGTGTGTGTGTGAGAGAGAGAGAGAGAGAGAGAGAGAGAGAGAGAGAGAGAGAGAGAGAGAGAGAGAGAGATTTGTTACCATGTTAAATGTTGTTTTGTTTAATGTTATCAATGCTAATTAGCAAATATCAAAGTTCAAGTAATGATGACATCATGCTAAGTCTTACATTAATTGGAAAGTAAATGAACTAACATAATCTAATATATTCCTGGGTCCATTCACTGAATTCATACGTGGTTTTAAGTGAAAATGGGCTAATTTTACATTCGCTCGTTGAACAAATATTTGCTTTTGTTTTCCAGCTCTTGTCCAAATGTGGCGAAAAGTGAATTGCTATGGAACACGGAAGATCGACCATCACTATTGTACGCTAGACTCTAAATCCAGGCAGTCACGTGAGCAAATCGATTGCCTAAGCTTAAGACTGAGAGCTACCCTGCAATTCAGCATTAAAGATCAATGCGTCGGTTGCAGTGTCCTATTAAATATAGGTCACAGAGGCTTACTATTTGTGGCATCACCGTCTTGTCAACAATATTTATCATGTATACTTATAATGAGTCGTATACATCGTGTTGGTTCTGGAACTTTATGGCATTTTTATATTGTGCAATACTGTACATATTAAAAAATTTAATACAGTTAATGTTGTGAAGAGTCGTTAAAATTATAGAGATAAACAAATATGAAAATTAATTTGGCATGTCTGTGAACAGAGGAAGATAAAATCACCACGCCACTTAGTATAGTACAATAAGAGGCATGGAAAAGAGTATGGCCAGATCATAAAAATTTGAATAAAGTACATTGGAATATAAATCCCTTGAAACTGGTGTGTACATAGATGCATGTACATCACGGTCTAACGTTAGTTTGTAAATTGCTTAAATTTACTCTTATTCATACAGAAAACTAAGGGGCACAAATTATTAACAAATTATTATGGTTTAATGTATGTAATACTCTATACATCGTCCCTTAAAATTGTTTTATCGCTAGTTTAAAAACATTATGAACACTAACTAAAGACTCCATTCGTCATTTACTGCATTTCTAAGGTAAAATGGTTAAACTTAAAGATATTACCGAAAAAAGCACGTTTATAATCATCGTGACATAAAATAATTGTTACATATTTAATCTGGATTCTGTTTAGATACAAATCACTTCACGTGAATTATCAGTGCACTTAAATTACAAAATCATCCTCGATAGAGGTACTGATTGGATTCTGATGTTTAATAATACTTTGTGCAAAATTGCAAAACTAATTTATAAAGAATTAAAACCGAAGACTGAACAAATATTTGTATTAACAGAAGATGAGAAACGTTTTAAAATAACCAACCTGTGCCATATCTGAATAATCGATCGTTCTTACGGCAACGTCGCACATACAAAATACATGACCAATTAAAAAACAAACCTAAAGTGTCTGCTCATAAAGAAAGTAATTAAAATTTCAATATTCAATCTTCATTCGACCTTTCATTCATATCTTATCAGATTGTGACAGTCATTTGTTTATCAAGACCAATAAGGACAACAAATCTATTAAATTAAATAAGGAAATTATCAATTTAAGTGACATATCTGAGATTTGAGAAATGTTTCCATGAATTACTACGAACTAGACCCTGCTCAGTATTACGTGAATCTGGGTTTTAATCATGGTTCATGTCTGTAGCTCGTATGATAATTACTTCTTGATAATAAAGCGTGGAATGAGATGAGGAATTTGTTTGATACCGAATTAAAATAACCCTGAATATTACATGGATGATGACGGGAAATTAAAAATAGCGATGAATTTGAAAAGTACCAGCCAAAGCCTTACATAGTGTACATGGATTTGTATATTATTTTTTGTACAGCTATGATGCGTGTCAATACATACCTGTTACGATTGTTTAATGGGGGAAAAATTAACGAATGAATAGAAGACTATCATCTTGAAATAGAAGGCAGAAACGAAAATGGGTACATTATGATCAACTCGATCGCACGATTATTTGAAGCACTGTCCCTTTCAATGATGAACTAGATGGTAAATCGAGAAAATATATTTTTTACAAAGGACATTTTAGTAGTCAATAAAATTTCAAATAAATAAAATGTCACTAAATGTATACATTTCTTTTGTACAGGATTAGTTAAAATTAGAATGCATCGACAAGAACAAAAAGGTAAAATAAAATAAAGATTCACCAAAAATTACAAACTGTCACTCATTTGGACTTCTGAATCTGAATTTTAAAAAGTGCATGAGCATTCGGAGAGCATTTTAAAATGTTGAAGATCACATATTATAAAATGACGTGAAATTTTAAATTCCAATCGAATCCGCTTCGCGCACCTGTCTAGCAAGTTTCAATGAGGCATGATACTTAATGCCAGCAACTGTTAACAAGATTTGAAACCTCACAATGTAACTTTAATCAAAAAGTCTTTCACTAATCCTTTGTCTCGTATATCCTACTTCCTCCAAGATTCCATGGAGAGAAAACAAACGACTCTTACCACTCTTACATATATTTACCATACCGACAACTGGTAATTACCATACCGACAACGGGTATATTTATTTCTGTATCTAAATTATGCTTTACAGGTTTATTTATGTCAGTATATAGATTTTGTTATACGGGTACATAAATTTCTATATCTAAATTGTGATATACAAGTATATTTATGTCTGTTTCAAAATTATGCTATACATGTATATTTATTTATGTATCTAGATCATGCTATACAGGTATATTTATTTCTGTACTTTAATTATGCTATACATGTATATTTATTTCTATATCTAAATTATGCTATACAGGTATATTTATGTCTGTATCTAGAGTATGTATGTATGTATGTATGTATGTATGTATGTATATATATATATATATATATATATATATATATATATATATATATATATATATATATATATATATATATATATATATATATATATATATATATACCTAAAGATTATCCGGTGTTGGTGGTGAGTTTGGCAGTGTAATTTATATGAAGCTACATATACGTTCATAGCAAATTCTACCTATCTACCTATCTACCTATCCCTTTGATCACGGTGGTTGGGGTGTAGAATAGACCTGATGCACCTTCCTGCACGCGTGAACAGGCGACGAAAGGAGTCAGAAGCCATCGTGGGTCAGTAGTTAGCTTGTTGAACTCGCGACTGAAACGGTGCAGCATCGAACACCACCATCAAATCAGTCAAATGGGTCAGTTACCATGGTGTGTCCTTGGGAAAAGCACTTTACTCCAGTTATCTCAGCACTGAACAAATTACAGTCGACTCCGGTTAACTGCACACCCTCGGGCCCGTCACGAGACTGTGCAGTTAACCGGAGTGTGCAATTAACCGAAGTACGGTACAGTACAGCTTTAAATCAGCACGGCACGAATATATGTGAAGAATAAATATAAACAATGATTAGAATCCACTCTTTTAAGTTTTACTAAAATGTTAAGCATGTTTTCCTTCCTCCGAACACAACTTCACTGATTCAACCAATGGATCAAGGAATTATAGCGAATTTCAAGAAATTCTATAGATCGCTAGTTATTCGAAAACTGATTACAGACATTGATGGGTCATCTCCCGCAGAAAAGATGTTCAGCTCCAAAGTCGTCTGCGTGCTGTCTTTTTTTTTTCCCCGCGTTGTCGTTTAAATTGAATTCCGTTGCGCATTTTCCATCTTTCCAACCATCCATTTGTTGGTTTGAAATGATTCAAACCCGAAAGGTTTAGAGCAATGTTTCCCATGCTGTACATGTACTATGATTTTTCCCACGCTATTGCTCTCTAGTGGGCGCGGATATACATGTATATACCACGTAAGGAGTCTTTTATATGTCAATCATTTACAAAGTCGCATTTACCGGCTTATTTCTCGGCTTGTTGGAAGCACTACAACAGTAGACTGGCAATACCTGATCATGACTATACATTGTGCAGTTAACCGGAGTAAAATTGTACTGAATAATGTGCCACGGGCAGAAATTTATCGTGCTATTATCCGGAGTGTGCATTTAAGCGAAGTGCAGTTATCCGAAGTTTGTTTCTGTTGAAAAGCATTGGGGGAAAAACGGGACCGACGTAACTGCGTGCAGTTATCCGGAGTGTGCAGTTAACAGATGTGCAGTTAAGTGGAGTTGACTGTATGTGTGTTAATCCCACCTACAAAGCCACCCACCAATTAACGTATATACATGCATGCACAAGTAATAATACATGACAATACATAAATGCAGAAAAAAGAAAACTGGAGGACATAGTGTGTAATAAGTATGTACATCAAAGGTCAACATGTGCTTGAAGGAATGACAACTGAACATATTCCACATCACTTTGCCTTCAACATACACAAGGTGGTGGTTAATCGGCGTTTATAACTCCAGAGTATTATATATTTACTGTTTGAAAATTGTGAACTTGTGATATGGTGTGCCAGTTTTGGTATATAATGTAAACTTAATTCCATTTGCCGTAAAGCATATTGTCGAGCTAATGGAATGACGTAACTAACTATAATGTACTACTTCCGTCATGTTGGCAATGCATCTTCCGATTTGGATTACATGCATGATATACACTTAATTTAAATTTCAATTTTATGTAAAGCGCATCAGCTACAGTTTTGAGACATACCTTAAACTGTAGTAAAATCATTGCTCTTTCTAAACATGTATGTGTAGAGCACGTATTTAACAGAATACAAGGATAAAATGCACTTTAAACATTCCATCGTACACACCATAAAACGCGCGCTAAAATTAAAATAAGGCCAAATACACAAAACTTGAGGTTCTTTACTTTACATAAGATCTAATAATTCATTGCAAGATATTATCACACGAACACAGGACAAAAGAAAAAGACCTGATTTTATCTTCCGGTCTTATGTTAATTTCCAAAAGGTGTTTAGAGTTACCCCCCCCCCCCACTTACTCGAGCGCAACTATTATTTCAAGTTTGTTGTATGATGTATGGGTACACATTGCAGCATTATGAATGAATATGCTTTTTCGTGCATCCAGTCACAACAATGACTGCTTAG
The DNA here is from genome assembly GCA_030141615.1 of Unio pictorum. Classification (NCBI taxonomy): domain Eukaryota; kingdom Metazoa; phylum Mollusca; class Bivalvia; order Unionida; family Unionidae; genus Unio; species Unio pictorum. The sequence goes on from JARLTB010000267.1 coordinate 241,491, forward strand.
ACACACAACGTATGTAGAACCAATATATCCTTACAATTGTTTTCTTTCATTAGTTATGACACTGGAGAAAACCACGCTTAGATAATTGCGTCAAACTCCGTTTAGACTGCATTTGCTGCGACACTTTCTCTCCAGCGGTTTCAATGCATGATGGGAAGATTCTGCCAGATATGTGGAATTGGGGGGGGGGGGGATAAACGCCATTTTCAGCAATGACATGCTATATGTGGCGGTCATGGGATGAACCACCTTCCTACAGGAAGCTACTTGCAAATTTTCTCACGTTGGCCATGCTGAGACTCTGACCCACGAGGACAAAGGTGAGATGTGAGGGACCTGTACAAGCGTGCACCTTAGATCACTTGACCACCTGGGGTCCCCCAAATAGGTGGGAGGAAAAAGTATGGATTTGTATACTTGCAGTTAGGCAGAATCAGAGTAGGAGAGAGGCATGCAGCTCGAGCCTCACCAGCTAACTAGCCTAAAAAAAAGCGTTTTTTTTAAATAAATAAATCGGAATATAATTTAATTGTGTACTTTGTTGTTTTTAAAAAACTGTATATAGCAAGTTATATGGGCTTGTTTTAGCATTCGACTCATTTACAAATTTCAATATAACAGGGCCTAGAGGTATCAATCTTACGAAGTAACACGGTCCTCACTCAACCGCAGAAGGACCTGCTTTCGCTGAAAGCATATAAGGCTGATGACGTTACCTCCAAACAAAGCGGTGCACCTTCTGGAGACTGCAGCTTGCCCACAGGGCGTGTCCTCCGTATGAGGAGATGTAGCAGGTAGCTCTCAGTTTTCGGAAAGGGACGCATGTTCCGCCTTAAAGCTCCTAGGTTGCGGCCGGCGCTTTTCCCGCTTGTGGTAGCACCCGCATCGCAACCACCGCCATCTGGTTTGGACATGTTTTTGTGCGTTTTGGGGGGTGTATTATGTAAACCACTGTTTGTTATTGTGTACTGTGTATTATTTGTTGTTAGATACAAAATGCAAGTAGAACATTGCAATCATTTTGTTATTATTGACTGTTGTAGAATATAAAGATTAACTGCGGCGAAGCGATATGGCTAAATAAAAGCTGTGTCCTCATTCATAATGGAGATCAAATTTAAGTGACATCTGCATATCCCATAGGAAAGCCGTTGATTATTCTTACTTATTGTTTGGGTGACCACACCAAATTGGACAAATATTAAATATACCTTGGTCAGCATTTACGGGACTGGTAAGGAAATGGAAACACCAGACAAAGCTAGTTTGTCCATCTCTAATTTTTAAGCTTTCAAAATTTAATGCAAATATCTTGAGCAAAATTATGTCCTTTAACTAGAGATGTAAAAAAAAAGAAGTTATTGTAATTCACTCATAAGAAAAACGTCGCATTTTTTATATTGTCAGGTTGTATATCTGTGACTATGAATAAACGCTGGCATTATGCGAAGAAAGCAGTAAAATAAGTCCGTCTGTATTGCGCTAGAAAAAACGTCTTGAATGTATGATCTGTTGTTTGGCTTGTAGTGTATGTGCATATACGGGGATACGCGTGGCGGAATAAATATTGTATCTTCTTACGCAAATAACTAGTAATGAATTTTCAAGCAAATACAAGTCATTTAGCTTAAGCACACATTTAGAGGGGTGTCTTTCAGTTATCATTACATTCAGTCAACACTTTCAAGAACTATCATAAAAGCCGGGTTATCTCTGTTAGATAAAGGGGGAAATCTGTTCACCGTATAGATAACTTAATCTTTGTTAGATGGCATGTATTGATTTCGAGTGATAGATCGCTAACACGACTATCCTTTTATCAACGCCAGTGAAAGAAACTACCAAACAAGTCTAATCAAATACATCTCAAGTTGGAAGGTACAAAAACAAAACGGGTTGGCAGTCATTCGATAAAACTTGTAAACTTGTTTCTTCTTCTTCTTCTTCTTCTTCTTCTTCTCTCTCTCTCTCTCTCTCTCTCTCTCTCTCTCTCTCTCTCTCTATATATATATATATATATATATATATATATATATATATATATATATATATATATATAAACTTTGCAACTAAATGCGTGACCTTGACCACAGGGTCAAAATGGGACAGCAAGCATGCAAAAGATGCAGTTGTCTTGGCTTCATAATGATTCATGCATTGCACGAACAAACTACATCAAGGTGTTTATGAAATTACATGCAAAATGACAAAGAAATTAACCAAAACCGTAACGTAATTTGTATAGGACAGTGATGTCTGTGATGTTGAACCCAAAATCAAAAGTGGCAATGACATAATGAATGATGCCAAATATGACAAGATTCCATCGAGTGGCTTATAAAATATTAGAAACGAAAACACTTTAATCAAAACTCAACGAAAGCGTTTTTATGACAATGGCCTAATCGCCAAGGCCATTGGGCGCAAGCATACTTGTCTTAGAAGGAATTATCTTCGCTTCATAATGATTCATACCAAGTTTGATGATAATCTAGTAATAGGTTTAGGAAATACTTGCAAGCCAGGCCCTAGGATGTGCTGGGCACAAGGCAGCAAGCGATATGCGGTTTCCCCAAGCAAAAACAATTGCATAGCAAAGTTGATTTCCTGAAAGCGCGAGGTCCAAGGGGGTTGACTCGTTTGCCTTCCCCTGGGGACAAGCCTGCTAGTTTGTTAACCTAAACCTTAGCAAAAGGAATTGACTCTACAAGCATTTGCACTCGTTCAGTTTTGGAGACCAGTTTTCCTTGGTCATGGAGCATGTCCTCAAGAAGGTACAACACAATTTATGCGGGAGTAATATAACGTTGGTACGGAAAATGATTTTGTCCAAAAGTAGAGACAATGCTGGTACGTAAAATAAATGTGTCCAATAGTAGATAGAACGCTGGTATGTACAATCCATTTGTCAGAAAGTAGACAGAATGCTGGTACGAAAAATATATTTGTCCGAAAGTAGATATAACGCGAATACGGGAATCTATCGAAAGCTATTAGTGCAGGCAAATACTCGTAGAAAATGGTATGGCTGTGTTCTGTTCTGTTTTGTTAAGGAATAATCACGAGAAAAGATTGGGTTTTAAAAACTGTTCTGGCTATTTTGGGCCTAATTCAGTAAAACTTCGATTATCTAAACTCAATGGGAGTGTTCGGATAACTGATGAATTGATATGGAATAAACTGACTGTCGTGGAGACACTCTGCTGGTCTACATGATAGAGAAGCCCAGAGCGGCGGCCTCAAAAAACTTTTGTTTTGCTGTAGGTAGCAAAGAAAACGGAATTTACATGGTCTGAAACAACCGAGAGTATCCCCACCCCGCCAGCCTCATCCAACCATATACGATAGTAAGACAGTATATCAAAGGTTAACTTCCCGTGGTAACAAATACCTATGTTAATTTGGGATGACTAGAGCAATAGAGTGTAAACTACATGTGTAAGTTCTCACCAAACAAACATCAATAGTTGGATATTCGTTTGCTTTTCGCCAATCGCCAATAAAAAAAATTCCTAGCTCGAACCCCTTACCGACAGGTGCAAGGCAAATAGTTCACATATGAATGGTTATTTTCATCTGCAATTATTTTGAATTCCTTAAATAGACAGAAAATAACACAAAATTTTTAAAGTAGCATAACATGGACGTCCAATGATCTCCCCCCACCCCCACTTCGTTTCCAGAAGGCTTCGGCTGAAACGCAGAAAGTTGACCAAATATTTAAAGCGAAATTATCAGATATATTCAAAATCGAATCTCCAGATTAAATAGTTTCTTCCCTGGTTAGACTATTTTCATAAAACAGACCCAATATTCTCTGTCTTGGTGCAAGCCAAGTGCTATGCTAGTACTTTTAGAACATTAAGGAATGTTCACCGTCAGTTCCATGTATGTGATGGAATTGGAAGGAACACATTCATATTAACTAGATACCATGACGATTTTTTTCCATTTGACAAATCGTTACATGGGGCAATACTACTTGCTTCAAACAAGTTAATTCAAAGAAGAAATTTAAAACTCCGAGGAGCAACACGATAGATATATGGTAAAAGCATTGAACAATAAACCATTTCTGAACTGCGACCAGAACAATGCAACGAACCCATGTGTATCATTTGTTAATACAACACGCTGGTCTCAACGGTTTCATACGAAAGTCAATAAATTGTGTACCTTATAGTCTGCTTTTCAAATTTAGGGAGAAGTCTAAATATTCAACATTTCAACTGCTAAAGGGCATCTTTATAATAATAATAATAATAATAATAATAATAATAATAATAATAATAATAATAATAATAATAATAATAATGAGAGAGAGAGAGAGAGGGGTGGGGGTGGGGGAGGTAGGAAGAAACAGAATGGAATGTTCAATGTAGGCTTGTTAAATTAAATTTGTACGCCTAACCCCTATGTTTACACGTCTTATGGCTAATGATGTACATAGTCTTAATGAGATATATTGTCTTGATGAGGTACAAAATCTTGATGAGGTACATTGTCTTGATGAGGTACATAGTCTTTATAAGGTACTGATGAGGTACATAGTCTTTATAAGGTACATTGTCTTGATGAGGTACATTGTCTTGATGAGGTACATTGTCTGGATGAGGTACATAGTCTTGATGAGGTACATAGTCTTTATAAGGTACATAGTCTTGATGAGGCACATAGTCGTGATGAGGTACATTTTCTGAGGTACATTGTCTTGATGAGGTATATTGTCTTGATGATACATAGTCTTTATAATGTACTGATGAGGTACATAGTCTTTATAAGGTACATTGTCTTGATGAGGTACATTGTCTGGATGAGGTACATAGTCTTTATAAGATACATGGTCTTTATAAGGTACATTGTCTTGATGAGGTACATAGTCTTTATAAGGTACATTGTCTTGATGAGGTAAATTGTCTGGATGAGGTACTTTGTCTTGATGAGATATATTGTCTTGATGAGGTACATAGTCTTTATAAGGTACATTGTCTGGATGAGGTACATAGTCTTGATAAGGTACATTGTCTTGATGAGGTACGTATTCTATTAATTCAGCTTTATAAAGCTGTGTAATGGTAGATGTTTCTAAACGATGGAAGAGATTAAAACCTCGTTACCGGCTAAATGAAATGGTGATCAATCTTTTCAGTGATATATTTATTAGAGGCATACTAAACAGTAAGTCTGCTTCAACCTACAAAACCAGTACTTAAACTAATTAGTTTGAAAGCCTTTCCTGGATAACGTGCTGAGAAAATTAATTCGACCTAAACATATCTTACCTTGTGGTTTTTAGCATTTTGAGAGTGATCCGACGAAATCCTGATTTTGCAAATTTTGTAAGGAATTTAAAGTTTTTCTCGTCCCATTTCTAATTCCGATCTATCCTGGTACACACGAATACATTTGAAATATTGTATATTGATATTAGAATGTTGCTTTTGTCGTGTAAGCGGTATGAATGAAAGTGAACTGAGTATACGAATAAGTAAAAGCAATTACCCGTATATTGATAGGAAAGTCACGTGATTCTATATGTCTATTATCGAGACCTTCTCAGCTCAAGAAACTTAAAAGGAAAACGTAGTACTACCATGGAATGTTAACACTTTCATCGTTTTACTCAGACCGAAACTTGAGGCATGTCTTATCAACTCTACATGCATTTGTTGACTCACTATTCACATTTGGAATACCAATAATATACATTTTTCACCATAAAATCTTTAAAAAAAACATAAGCATTGCAAAGCACGATCATTTATATTCTTGAGCAGAATACATATAAGTATTTTGGGCCCTTGATGTTACGTGTGTGTGTGTGTGTGTGTGTGTGTGTGTGTGTGTGTGTGTATTTAACGTAGCTTTAAAAAAATTCAGTCATATCGCTACGATTTATGCGGTGAGGCAGTTTATAGTGATGTCTAGCATTGGGGCATCATGCTGCAGACATGTAGGATCATGTCCCACCCAATCACAATAACTTAATACCAGGCCGACCAGTCCTAACACTAACCTTTTAATGCTGAGCGTCGTGCGAGGCAGCTGTTAATACCAGTTTTGTGTTTTTGGTATGACTCGGCCGGGGTTCAAACCCGGGACCTCCAGCTCTAATTACTAGGCCACCGGAGCGGTCGACGATGTTAGACTCTCTCTCTCTCTCTCTCTCTCTCTCTCTCTCTCTCTCTCTCTCTCTGAAAAATAAAATACATAAGGTTTTGAGGTTTAAAGCGAATTTAAAGATAGCCATTTGATAGGAAAGGGAGAAAAAGAAATGAATGAAACAAAAACGAACATAGCAGGAATGACAAACACAATCGTCGTGAAAGGTTCAACAGCCTATCGCCGCCAGTACTTAACATTTCTGAAGTCATGTCCTACTGCCTTTCTTTTGATGAAAGTGGCTTTAATGGAAACTTATTATCGGTCTGGATAATAATGAAACATTTCAAATAATGTGTTTTGCGATCTTTTCCTACTACATTTTCTCCAGCGAAGTGCACACCAAACTGCAAACAAAATATGATCCGCGTTGCCATTGCGAAATGTGCCACTAGGCACTAGATCTCCTAGCTGTAGCATTTGCTTCTATATTGTAGTCGTCAACTTTACGATAACACTAGATCTCCTAGCTGTAGCGTTTATTTCTATATTGTATCCGACAACTTTATTATAGCACTAAATCTCTGAGCTGAGCGACAACCGTTAGCAATATTTGAATCTGTCTCTATGGATTTAGTATGGACAATCCTGATGAAGAGTACACCAAAGTCATGTGAGTGCTTAGATCCAATATTGCCTTCACTAATTGATGTTATTAATACATCTATCTCATCCAAGGAATTCCCATCATTTTTCAAAACCGCCATTGTAAAGTTTCTGCTGAAGAAACTAATACTCGACCGTAACGACTTAAAGAACTACCGCCCAGTTTCTAATCTCCCGTTCATATCAAAATTCTTAGAAAAAAGTTGTTCTAACCCAACTTGTATCTCATCTGAATTCAAACATTTTTGTTTTAGAAATGTATAGTTTGCATATCGCCCTTGCCACCATAATGAAACTACTCTTCTGAATGTAGTTAATGACAGTCTCTCTGCTTTCGATAGAGGAAAGATTACAATCCTCACACTCCATGATTTGTCTGCAGCATTTGACACAATAGATCATGATATATTACTTCACCGTCTCCAAAATGTATGTGGCATTCACAATACATTCTACTGTGGTGCAAGTCCTACTTTGTCAACAGGACTCAAATTGTGTCTGCAAATGGAATATTCTTTAGCCCAGTTGATCTATATTGTGGTGTTTTGTGTCTGTTTTTGGACCTGTGCTCTTGAAGCTATACATTCAGGCACTCTCAAATGTCAAAGATCTTCATCCAGTGTCTCGCCAATTGCATGCTGATGACACCCAAATATACAAGTCTAGCCACTCAACTGAAGTTGATGCTAACATTCAAAGAGCAGCAGAGAGGTGTATTTCTGATGTGAAATCATGGATGACATGTAAGAAGCTGCAGATGAATGATGATAAAACTGAGGTCATTCTGATCACAACACAAAGGCGTTCTCATTCACATCCTTTACCTCAAACAATAAATATCAGTAACACCAACATTAAATTCACATAGTCAGTACGAAATCTAGGTTTTACACTGGACTGAACTCGCACACTACACCAACATGTCATGAACATTTGCAAGGCTGCATATCTTGAGCTAAGACGCATCAGCTCCATCCGCAAATATATTTCAATTGATGGCACCAAAACACTTGTGTGTTCATTAGTACTTTCAAGACTGGACTACTGTAACTCAATTATGTCTGGTTCAACTCACTATCTACTCCAGAAACCTCAAACAGTTCAAAACGCAGCTGCTCAGATTATCCTTAGAGTACCACGATCAGTGCACACCTCCCCGCTGCTCTGTACCCTACACTGGCTATCAATTCAGTCCAGAATCAAACACAAAATGTATTCTCTGTCCTGCGTTTTACTGACGGACTCCAGTCCAGTATACCTATCTGGCCTCACCCATGTGTACACACCAGCAAGATACATTCGTTCCTCTTCCGACCATCGTATACTCGATATTCCCACTAGGAAAACAAAGTCAGATGGACAACGTTCTTTTGCATACCAGGGCCCAGCAACTTGGAATCAATTGCTCATTTAAATTAGACGCAAATACACAGTGGTCACTTTCAATGGTGCTTTTAGAGCTACCTTAAATATTTTCAGTAGTTTTTATGTTTTCTAATTTCATGGTCTTTTGGGGTGTTTTTTTTTTTTGTAGTCATATCATTATAGATGTTGTAAAGCGCATGGAGCTTCTAAAGATTAAGCGCTATACAAAGTTATTATTATTATTATTATTATTATTATTATTATTATTATTATTATTATTATTATTATACATTTTGTAAGACCTTTCTGCATTTACATGCTGATAAGCTTAACTGTATTTCAACGATGTGAAGAAAGAAAAAAAAGGAATCTCGTTTTTTCAACGCATAGAAAGGAATGAAATCCGGATTTGCTTTTTAAATGGAAACCGGTAGCCGAAGTCTATCACTCAGATCTTCGTTCTTTCTGGTGATTATTTGTTTCAAGTCATATAAAACTTTACTTTTATGTCTTTTAAAAAAACATAAATTTCCACATGACTAATTTCTGAAAGTACACTTATGAAATTTTAAAACATCACAAAACTAAATAGAAATGTTATTCTTTTTGCTTATTTAAATATACATACGTTGCTCAATGCGTACTCTGTAATTGAAATAAACAATAATCATCTACATATCAAAACAGAAACAAAAACGATGGTCTATCGTACCCCGTGATATACGCACTTCTTTTTCTATAACATGAATTCCCATTGTTAAACAATGTGGGAATAGTTTTGCTTGAAATTTTGAACAACGTGCAAATGCAAAACACTCACAAACGAATCTACAACGTTTACTGTCCGAATAATAACTCGAGCATTTATTTTTTAAAAAGAGAAGAAAACAAAATCTACCGTAAGTTAACATTATATACTAGTCTTTACTCAAATCGTACAACATTTTATCTCAAGAATTTGGTGCTGTTTGGTTTATTGTATTTTCCAAAAAATTGGGAAATAAATTCATCTTATAAATCTGAGGTTAAACTGTTTCCCAGATGGCACTCTCGTTTCACTCGAAATGACGCCACTGCCAGCATGAGTTGGTCTCAGTCGCTTTCTTCAAGAAACAAATGCTCTTCTTTTGTCATTTTCATCTGATTAGCACAAAATGGACATAAAATATTGAAATAATGAACCATGACATAGTAACATCATCACTCATGTTATTTACTTTTCATTTGTTGATGCAAAAAGCCAACAATAAAATCATTTAAGTGGGAACCATCTTCGCAAGCCAAGGTTTAGATACGGTTATCGGAACCTTGTCTAGCGAAGATGAGTGCGAACTTAATATATCCCGGTGACATGATCTTTTCAGGCGGTGGTGTTGTTTCATTTACGTCACTGGGAAGCACATCGTATATAATATTAGCAATAATATAATAATATTACTGTAATATCAGTAATAATTTGTATCTCTCTTCGAATAATTTGAAGTAAATTCATAATGTATTGACGGTTTTAGCTGTTAGATATAGACAACTGTAACTAAAAGAAGGTTTTACTATTGTAAAAATTGCGTTATAGAAGTTATGTTCTTAAATGTCACAGATTCAGGATATGCAAATGAATACGTTTGAGCAAAATCTGATCAAAATAATCGTGTAAAATGTACTTTTTTACGTTATAATTTTTAATATGTAGTCCATAAACAGTTTATGTGTTCTTAATAAGTTACAATGAAATTGCTAAGCAACCAACATAAAAATGTTATGGATGTTAAAGACTATTCAGTGACAAAAACAAAAATAAAACTAAAACAAAATACTGATATAGAAAAACATAGTGAATGTATAAGGCGTCTATGAGATTCCAAAAAGATATTACTTCCCAAAAACGTTAACCAAACGTATTGAATGTCATTTAACTATAATTTCTTTTTAAATCTAAAGTGTTGCAGTTGTTGATGCAACTGCTGGCAGAAATTAATATTTGCAACTTTTCTTTCATCTGCATAAATAAAAGATGAATAATTGATACATTATTTTGCATTAAATAAATACCATAACTTTATGTAAAAGTTAATTATGACTATTTATTCTATCACATTTTTATGCTAAAAATTTATTCTATCACATTTTTTTTACACAATAATTTTGATCAGATTTTGCTCAAACATATTCATTTGCATTTTTATTTCAAACTTAAGTATGACGATTTATTCTGTCACACTTTTCTGTGCAAACGAAAGTCATGATGTTGTCACCCTGGAAATGCCAAGATTGCTCTGATTGTTCAGAAGCAATTACATGCAGGTTTAAAATTGCTGAATATTTGTGATCATGTGTTCTTTAGAATTAGAATATTTATGTTTTAGAATGTTTACAACACAAACGTTTGTATTTCATTCACCACACTCATTTAAGAACTCTAATTGTATTACCGTAAAAGCTGTTATAACTTTCTGAACGTAACATATCCCAAAATGTTTTCATCGGGATTTAGAAAGGTATCAATACCTACAATGGCATGTCCAAAAGGTTTAATCATGAATTAGTGACGTATCAATACCTACAGTGACCTGTCCAAAAATGTTGCACTGTGAATTAGTGACGTACCAATACCTACAATGTCATGTACTTTAAAAGGTTTAATCGTGAATTAGTGACGTATTCATACATACAAGTGAAATGTCCTAAAACGTTGCATCGTGAATTAGTGACGTATCAAAACCAACAGTGACATGTACTAAAAGAATGCATCGTGATTTAGTGACGTATTAATACTTACACCCCATGCTGGGAAGGCTTGTTATTTCGATCTCCTTTGAACTCAAGCTCAAGAACTGGTTTATTCCGACGTTTAGATTTTGCGATTTCATATCCCCTAACAGAAGCTCTGTTCTGCAAAGTCTGCAACCTTCTGGCGTATAGAGGAGGCAAATTAGGCATAGATTCAATTCCTTTTTTGAATTTATCTGATCCAATGGTCACTCTTTCAGATGGAACAATTTTCACTGCAAATTCACCCAAGGCGTCTGGTGTGATAAAAATACACTGTTCGTCTTTGAAAACGGAACCAGGAGGCGCCGGAGGCGTTTGCAACGGTCTAAGTCGTGTCACACGTGCTTTAAATCTCGGTGTCATTTTCCAAGACATTTTGAAACTTCTTTAATCATGTAATCCATATAAAAAAATCAAGAAATTTTAATTGTCTCTTGGGGGTATTCTATTTTGTATTACAAATCAAGTGAATCATGTTTTCTCTTTATCTCAGCAGACTGGTCAGAATATATCCTCTTCACGTACAAAGTTTCGCTTTTATATTTGCTGTTAAATCTCTTCTTTAAAGACTTCGATTCACCTATATTTTACCACTTATTATCTCACTTCATTGGTGGGATTATGCACCCTGAACTAATCGGTGGTCACACGTATTATTGAAATTCTTCGTCGTGCATTAGGTTGTGCACTTGGAGAACTGCGTTACCTGTAAAGTCTTTGTCAAAAGAATATTTACATTACTTAACCCAAAAAGTTTCTTTGTTTTTCTGTCTCTCTTAGTACAAGACTGACAAAAAAAATTTGTTCAGGTCAGTAATGGCTTTAAACTTCCAGACCAATAACAGCTAGTCAATTTGACAAGTTTGAAGATTGAAACTATGTATTTGCGCACGTCATATCGCAAAAAAACAAAAACTGTGGAAACCGTTAATGAATCAATTGCCGTTTTACATGGCACGATCATCACAAGATTGAAACTATGTATTTGCGCACGTCATATCGCAAAAAAACAAAAACTGTGGAAACCGTTAATGAATCAATTGCCGTTTTACATGGCACGATCATCACAACGTCTAATAAAACAGTAGCGAGTTTGTAAGATTTAACAATTTGCCGGTTTCATCTAATCCTATTCAAAAACCTGAAAATGCATGGGTACAAAGATACAAAGGGTACAAAGATACAAAGGGTACAAAGATGTATCGATGATGAACATTATCATAAATCTATTCGAGAGCCATGTTTTACAGTTTTTTTATATATCAAATACCGCAGTACATTCACTGGATTAAAACACTTAATTGTCTTCTTGTCATTGGTAGCTTTGCTAAGTGCACTGACCAGAAACGAAGAACACGTATGTCGCACTTTAAAAACTAATTGTATACACAATACATACTCGAAACAATTTCAAGTAAATTTCAGAACGATTCCCATTCCAAGCAGTGCAGTTTATTACAAAGAACAGATCACTACAGCTAAGTTACAGATGTCATGTACACCAGATCCACAGAATGGAATTTGCACTGAGTGAAAAACATGATCTTGGCCGAGGACTTGTGGAATAAATGTCGTCACAGGTTTGTCAAATAAATACGATACATGCATCGCCGGGATGTTATTTGTCGCGAAGACGACAGAACTATCCAATACGGCTTTGGAACTCACCCGTATTGACCGCAGACATGTTATTTCGAATTTCACTCGTCAGGACACCAGTAGACAGAAATTCATAGTGAATAAGCCAATTTCCTGTTTGTTTGGAAATGGGTTTTAAGTATCATTGATTAACAATTGCGTGAAAGCGAAACTCATGTGCAACAATTCGGCCGAACATAAAGCAATCGAGTTTATGAAAAGGTTGGGTGTTTTATTTATCGAGCTATGACATTATTTGTCATATTTTAGGTTTTGGCAAAGATCGTCTGAGATAAATTGACACCACTCAAAGCTTATGTGAAATGGATACAATGGATTAGCCGGATTTAAGTACCTTGTTTGTTAAGAATTAGTTTCAAGACAGATTTACCGATTTAGAGAAAGTTTATTAAAAAGTATGGGCGATCAAACCATACTCTTAAAAGAAAAGATTGAACGATATCCTTTCCGTTTAGCAAGGCAGTCTGTGAAAATTCTATCATGAAAATATAAGTATATACATAATGTCTGTACATCGTACATAAGCGGATTCAGTATTTTCAGGAAAATTACCAGCTTTCTTCTTTTATACCAGTCTAATGTCGTCGTTATGTTTTCATTCAGAGGGAGTTAGATACACATTTGAATAGCTGTTGTTATGTCTCTATGGTAAGAGGTTGAAAACTGTGAATTGAAAAATCAATCCATCTCAAAAGTACTTCTATTAGTGTCAATACGTATTGCCATGATAAACAAGATGGTGCGACCAAACTACATTTTTTAAAACATAAAAACACCCACAAAACTGTAATAAATGTTACGTCGAGAAATGCCCATACGTAGAGCAATTTTACAAATTATAAAAGTCTGGCTTCTCTATCATATTGTTTTCGCGTTTGAGAATTGGACTAACGATGGTTTTACAGCTTAAAGGGACACGGTTCAATCAAGTTGCAGACATGTGCAAGGACTAGTCTTCACTCTTTAAGAACTTGGCAGTTTTCTCTACGTTCCTTAACTCCTTTTCCGAAATGATCACTGTCGAAACAACTGGTTGAAAAGAGAGCACTTATTCAAAGTAAAAAAATCCTGTATTGACAGTCGAAAAAAACTGAAATAAAGTATGACATGTTTAAAAAAAGACGGTATATCCCTGTCCATTCCGCTTTATTTTATCTTGACTTTCGGTATTATCCGAGAGTTCTGAAGTAATGGATATAAATCTTTGGCATTATAACAAAGTAAAGTCCACGTTCCTTGACATACATAATTTGTATCAACTGTTGATGAAAAATCAGGTGTTCTCAAAATAAATCCCGGATTTAAGTGGAATTAGTGCACGCAGTGTCACATTCGATACAATTTTGGCCGATGAATAGGTCTATTTGAATAACGATAATACAAGAAAACTTGGATTAAGACACGGTCTGTACTCGCTTATAAGATGACTCAACTTACACACTGTACAGACACAGATCTGACGGCGCATAATGCAATTGCAGATCTGGGTCTGTGCAGCTTGTAAGGATTTATCTGTAGAACAAACAATATGGACCCTGGTGTGCTGGCATATTATGCTTTAGCTCATTAGGATCTTTGTTGTTTGCAGCTTTACTCGATTTATAAGCGAGCAAGACGGTAGATGCGTTAAATGTGATGGAATCAAACTTTAAGTAACTATGGTTACTACTTTGGTAACGCAACTACTTATTAACCAAATCATGCGTTCCCCGTCTGAATGGTTTCCAGATATAGTCCTTTTGACAAAATGGTAGTAACCTTGTATGATTGATTGCCCTTAGTCATAATAGCACCGTGGCGATCTTGGAGTATTTTGCAACGAAATACAATGTTATGATACCATTTGAATGAAATTCCAAGTCCAGATATATCAACTATTGAGGACATGTACAATAACAAAGCATTAACAAGAATTTAATATCTTGGCAGTTGTGTCTCAGGACAAGTTTTCACCATGGGGATATGGGGGGGGGGGGGGGGCGAGGATGAGGAGAAGACAGGTAGCACAGCTTAGGTTTTTGGGAATAATACATTTGAAATTTGTATTTTTCCATAGCGTTCTACCCTTTAGCAAGCAATGAACTATGCATGCAGCTTACGATGAACAAATACCGTCTGCTCAGTTGACACTAAAATCGATATATAGTAGACAAGATGAGTACCGTAAGAATTCATGTTTTGTTGACATGTCTATTCGACAAATAAACCACTGCACTGTCCGGTCGTCTTCCTTTGTTTGATCTCATGGGAGTCTTCTTTGTTCTCATGCTATGGAAAACTCTAAAGGCTTCAACCGGAAACTCTATATGAAATAATTTTTAATTGATCAGAATAATACAAGACGTCAACAAACTCAACTGTTGCAAAATTTTATCGTAGCACCCCGTGTGATCCATTTCCAAAAGACCAGAATTAAGGATTTAAAATGATTTTTATATATCAGGATCTTAAAATTAATTTTTCAAATAATAAAGGTGAGATAGTACATGCCTTTCAATCTCGCTCCGTGACATTATATAAACACAGTGTTTGTCACAGCACTATCAACTTCTGATAACACAGAGAGAGAGAGAGAGAGAGAGAGAGAGAGAGAGAGAGAGAGAGAGAGAGAGAGAGAGAGAGATGGGGGTGGGGAAACAACCTTCTTGGAATGAGTCCACAAAAATACATTAAAAATTTACATTATGTAACAACGTATAGAAATAAATGTTTCTTACAAATAATGCAGAACGTAGCGTCATTGATGACTGGTTAGAAAGATTTAAGGAGCGTCATTGATGACTGGTTAGAAAGATTTAAGGAGCGTCATTGATGACTGGTTAGAAAGATTTAAGGACACATTCTACGCATTTGTCAACAAGGAAACAAACGCTAAATCACACCAGAGGTTCAGTTATCACCGAGTTCCATTAGATAGTAAGGAATCATACGAAGTCTAAATATAAAGCAAGAACTGTCTTAAAACTGCACCATGCTCCAAGAAAGCTTCACGTTATGGCTGGTTATTCCTTTTTTTCACCAGTATGGTCGCCTAAAAGAACATTATTAAACATACTGTAAGACCTAACTCAACAAACCAGAACACTAGGCACTGTTAGGAACTACATTCGCTTTCCAACAATAATAATAATGATAATGATAATATAAAAACATGAAACAAAGTCAGAAAAGATATGATGCGGTACACCATAATATTGTAATACCTTTATGGTATAATGAATGGAGTTTTGCATGCAAAAGCAGTGTTAATTCAATGTATCAAGATTATTTGATGTTAAATGTTTTAAATGTGAGATGATGTTTGACCTACGAAACTGTAACATTTTTATCACCTTATTTTTTCTGTCACTGAGAACATATCACGTGCAAATTGCTTCTTCCATTCCCCAACGTATGACCACACCCTCCATTGTTAAAGATTGATGTCTGCATTCTCTTATAAATGAACACTCTGTGTCTTATACTAAACGTGAGTATAAAACCTTGCTATGGTCCTCGTAATGTCACGCTGTTGTCAATTAATTCGTCAAGGAATTTGTCTAATGGTATCAACTCTGCAAGCCCCCCCCCCTCCTCCCCCGATCAACATTACGTGGAAAGTAGTTTTCAAGTTATAAGTTATTGTGGCCGAATAATTTCTATGTTGGACCATGCGTGTGTTATGCTAGAATTTCTCATGCATATGAATTATTTTACCTTTCTGAAAATTGGAATATCAAAGCCAGAAATAGGATGATAGTCCATACATTAGCGATTTAAACTTCCGGTGGAGTTTTGTTACCGAAACAAGGGAGACGCAGGATAGTGATGGAATCAATGTACCCGCCGTGGAATCACATTTCTCTTGTCAGACGTTTGTTGAACAATAAATTAGAATTAACGTACTGTTCATTGTTGAATGTTCTTGGCTTGGAAGAACTTGTTTTTTTTTACTTCATTGCGGAAAATATTATGCATTTTATAGGGACAATTTCGAACCGTATTACGACTTTTTGGATCACAAGTACGTTGCATTCTCGCTCGATTCCTATTGAAATTCACAAGTCCGTTGTCTTCACTTATACGTAATCATAAGTAAGAATATACAAATAAGATTAAAAGTAAAAACGCACAATGCGGACATTGAGAGAACAACTTAAATTTGTCTAAAGTTTGTGTTTAGAGACATTTTCCGATTTAGTTTTAACAGTTGATTTAGTTACCGTCATGGCAAGTCCCGAGAAGGACAAGCTTTGATTGGCTAACTAACGTCACGTGGTGTGAATAGGAGTCTATAAATATGAGTGCAGACATTGCAGCTGCAGATAGCTGTCAGAGCGGTAAAGTATGAACACATAAGTAGAAAAGAATTTAGGCCATATATTCAAAATCCAATTGAAAAACATTAATTATATTTTTGTGTAACCGATAATGACTTTAACACCTTAAATTCACAAAACTAAATCAAATTGTTATGAGAGATTTTAAGTACAGTAGGCTTATTACACGATTGTCTTATAATTATTTTTAAATCTTTATAAAACTGCTGCTATTTCCCACCACACTGCTCAAGTACACAAGCATTAGAAATAGTTTTTCATTGAGATCACGCTAATATATCAGAATGTATTACAGTCAATATAATACATTTGGTTGTTAATATATGTATGAATTTAATAAGATAATTAATTTCACCATACTATGATGACTATAACATTGTCTTTTGGCATTCAGACAAACAAGTCAGGTCTGTGTTATCAGAAGTTGATAGTGCTGTGACAAACACTGTGTTATCAGAAGTTGATAGTGCTGTGACAAACACTGTGTTATCAGAAGTTGATAGTGCTGTGACAAACACTGTGTTTATATAAAGTGATTAAAAAGCATGTTCTATCTCACCTTTATTATTTATTTAAAAAATCATTTTAAGAGATCCTGATATATAGTGCATGCCTTGTGCTAAATTAAGTTTCCCTCTGGTCATATTTTGGGGGTGACTATCGTGTACACTTAGATGTTCCGTCACCACATGTCTTATCCCTCCTTTATTTGAAAAAAGCACATTCATTTCCCTAAACAGTGCCGTTTCTTTCCATTTTGGAACTCTTGACATGTCGCTTGTTCCAGTATCTATACAAATGTTTGCTTTATTCCCGCTGGTTCTGTCCGTCAGCACAAATTAAAATGTCGACCTGAGGAGGTCTTCTCCATGGAGAAATCTTGTAATGGAGAGGTCGACTTTCCGCGGCGGAAGTGAAGAAGCATAACAAGACACATCTTTTCAACTTTGGGGACACCACAATAAATGAACAGTACACAGATCCGACATTCAAATCGGATGATGGTAATACAAGACGCGTTGAGTTGACAAAGAAATAAAAGACTTAAAAATGAGTGCCTAGAACTTGATGAGACTAGGAATTGGATAAAAGACATAGGCCAAATAAATAAAGCAGAAACATTACATACAGTACAATTGGGTCTACGATGTATCAACTACCGCCATTCCCTTGAATAAAGCAGAAGCATTACATATAATACAACTGGGTCTTATATATCAACTCCCACCATTCCCTTGAATAAAGCAGAACAATTACATATAAAACAATTGGGTCCTGGATATATCAACTCCCGCCATTCCTTTGAATAAAACAGAAGCATTACATATAATACAAAGAGGTCTACGATATATCAACTCCCACCATTCTCTTGAATGGAGCCGTTCTATCCAAATAGGCATGTTCGTGAAAGAACTGATAAGAATAAAAGAATTTGAAAAAAGTCAAAACATCATGAGGGTTTTCTGCTTATTTTTTTGTGTGTGTCTTGGATATTTTCAGTAGGTCTAGATGCAGAAATAGAAGAATACTTTTAGTTGATACCAATACGCTTCATTTTTGGCATCTTTTATTGTGTATATTATATGGATTGGTGCACACTGTTTGCCGGAAGCAAGAAAAATTATACAATAATAACAAAACAAAAACAAAAAACTGGGAGGATGAAATTACTTGTTGGTTGTTCTCTAGAGTCTTGACTTATTGATTCCAGGTTAAATCCAATCTGTTACTTGTTTACTCTGCATCGTGTTTTATCGACAAATTTACTATAAAAAAGAATCATATTTCAGTGTTGGTTTTGTGTTACTGGAAACTGTACTATGTATAACGATATTTACTTAATGTTAGATGATTGCAGATTGGTTTAGTTTGGTTAATGTTCCAGTACTTCAATGACTCAGTCATTTATCACAATCAAGTGACAACCAACAAGAGACCGTCATTATAAGTGTCAATTATTTAAACATCGGCACCTTAAGACACATTATTCTGAATCAGCATCGATCCCAATCCCTTTTAATCTAACAATATTAAAATCAATTATCAGCATTGATCCCGATCTTTTTTTATATATCTAAACGGGTTACGGTCAATTACTGGACTAAATACTTTCTTTGGTTTCAGTGCACTTTATCATGTTGATTACCGGTGATAAGAAAAATGCATCATATATGTATGTATGTATGTATGTATGTATGTATGTATGTATGTATGTATGTATGTATGTATGTATGTATGTATGTATGTATGTATGTATGTTAGGTAAAATGTAGTTGGATAGTATCTTTTCGTGCAAATATCATCAATTCATTTGTATTTTTTATACAAATATTTTGTTTTTTTAAGCTCCCCGGGATAATTTATATTTGATTTTTAAAACATTTCGGAGTACCTTTATGGGATTTAGTCATTAAAGAAGCACATTCTTGCTATGGACTTTCGCATCAGCAAACATCAAGGATTATAAATGGAGTTCAGTATTTACAAAATGACCATCTATGTTGATGTCCGGAGCTTTAAGAAAATTTATCTTGAAGTGGATTATTTTAGGTAAATGGGATTTAACAATTTGTTTCAAACTGCGTCAATTGATGATTGTAGCAGAAAAGAATAGGCTTCAATCAATTTTTCATTAAAAAATGATGATGATGATGATGATGATGATGATGATGATGATGATGATGATGATGATGATGATGATGATGATGATGATGATGATGATCATCATCATCATCATCATCATCATCATCATTTCTTACATCTTTTCAGTACAGTTGATTAATTCATTTTAGATATTTTTGAAAATAAAAACAATTCTTCGGTGTATGTGCCTGACATCTTGAGAAAGACAAACTTATTAAGCTATTTTTGTATATTAAAACTAATCATGGGAAAGTATTTCACATCAGTTTTCATTCTTTAGATTGAATGCAAAACAGTAACAAAGTAGTAAGCAGTTGTGTTTCCTTTTGTTTGTTTTAATGATAATAAATAATATTTTCTGTACTTCTAGATAAGTAAAGTATGACTTACTTTTTGCATCTTGAAGTTTTAGCCCTCTGCATCATCAATAGATTAATTTTCCAAGTGATTCTATAACAAAATCAGTACACCATCTATGCAATTCGAACATGGACGTACCAAAATGTTCCTTTCTTTACAAGTATTCCAATCACTTTCTTACGCCTTGATAAAATGAAAGTAATAGTGTATATTTGCATGTACTTATCAGTCTGTTTCGCCATCAATAATTAATCATATAATACAAACATACACCCGTGATCATGTAAATAAGATACCATTATTTCGGAAATGTTTAATGGCAGACGCAATAATTCACACTCTTGTCTCGCCCAAATTGTGTTTGAACACTATTTCTTGTGTCTCAGGGTGATATGTCTAAATAGGGCCCAATGCACACAATTAAAACGATGTCGATTGTCTGTGTGGGGCATGTTTGATTTTTTTAAAGTAAGCATGGATGTATAATCAATTCCTGTTTATTTTATGTAGTACCGCAGATATAGTAAGGCGTACTACTTTAAATGGCTTTGATAAGATGCTATAATTGCAGTACTGCAAATTCAACAACACAAAATGATTTGAAATCCAGTGCACCAAGTAAATAAAGGAACAACGTTACCTTGCGATCAACTCAACAGTTATCAGAGAGATGAGAATTTTTTTTATTATTAATGTGAATACAACATAAAAGTACAGTTTGGATGGAATTTATTGTGACCAATGAAAGTTTTGATACAGAACAGCATTCAAGACAATACAAATGTTGACTTGCCTGTTTCAAAATAAAAGTAGTACCACATTTTTCAGGTAAGATGTTAATCTTCAGATTATGTTCGATGCATTTGGATTCATATCTTCAGTCCGGAGAGCAATATCGTTATGGGAAGGGATTATATTGTGTATTGGATATGGGAAAATACAATATTTGTCTTAAACTTAGACGGTACAACTTGAAGATATTTAGAACCTAAGTACAAGGATTCATCAAAAATAGAAACAGAAATTAAGGAAAGCAAAGATTCGAAACAACGCATGGTGACCAAGTGTATCAAGTAAGGTGAAATTTGACATCGATCTGAAGCATTCATACGTTATTAAAGGATTGAAATAAATGCAATCATTTTAATTAATAAGTGAAAGTTTTTAATTGTATTTGGTTGTCGCTCAGTCAAAATATCCATCTATGTTACATTTATCTAATAGCATGGTGCTCGTGTTATTCATCTATTTACTAGGGTGTCTGAAAACTGTACCCATTCCTTGGGCAGTCATGTAGGATGGTGTTGATGGAGCGAGGAAAGAATGAATTATTGTGATGAATAAGAATTCTGCACATTACTGCAAGATTTCAGGTTCAAAACATGTGTCACACCAACATCTACGACAAAAATCCGACACACTTACGGGCTAAATCACTCAGTGACTAGCACCATAAGACGAATATATCGCTTGCCATCCTAGTTGAAACAATAACCAAATTACGTAATTTTGTTAATAACATTTTTACAGATGCAGTCAGAAGAACAAATGACGCATCATACAACCTGGCTGGAATTAAAAACCTGTTTTCTTTTCCCACTGATTTATATTTTTCCGTTTTTATGCGTTGCAATTTTCCGCAGTTATTTTAATCTCAACATTCTGTATGGAGTGTATACATATTAATGATTTAGACTGTCAAAGTTTAAGCATTTCTCTTTACTCCTCTATTCTCTACATAACTATTATTTCGTTTTTAAAATATCTTCTTCTACATCTTCGTACAGTCAGTTGATATTGTTATTACACGAACTTTGGGCGTGTTAACCACCTTGTCTCACGATATGACGATATGAACTGGACACCCGATATCGCTCGACAGTACATCTCTTCTATCTTGCCTGTTTGGTTGATTTTTGTAACGGTTCGTCGAACGGATAATGTACATTGTGATGCCGTGGAAATGTAAGTATAATACCCTTCGCAATGCCACATCCAACAGCCAGTCCAGGTTGGCTTGGGCGGGTATCGATTATGCGATCCTTGGGTCGCGAGTCCCACACTCCACCAACTGAGCTAACACGCACGATATGCCAATTAGTTAAATACAGATAAGTTGGAGAGATCGTAGGATGACCTGGTGAACTTCACTGGAGACATCGTAGGGCGAACTAGTGATATTGTAAATGATTCTGAAGAAATCATATAGTGAGCTGGAGAGCTCAAAGGGTGAGGTGGAGAAGGCGAGATGGTGACATCGTAGGGCGAGCTGAAATGATCATAGGGTGATATGGAGAGAACACATAGTGAGCGGGAGAAGGCGAGTTGACGAGATCGTAAGGTGCGCTGGAGAAGGCGTGGTGGAGTAATCGTTCGGCGAGATGAAGGGATCGTAGTTAGAGCTGAAGAGATCGTAGTTAGAGCTGGAGATATCGTAGGAGGTAGCGTCAGCTGGAGAAGGCGAGCTGGAGAGATATACTGGTGCGTTGGAAAAGGCGATGTGGAAAAATTGAAGGGTGAGCTGTACAAAACGGGCTGGAGAGGATGATTTGTTTTTTGTTTGATTAGATTTTTAACGTAGCTTTAACAATTTTTCAGTCATATCGCTACGATGTCTGCAGCGAGGCAGTTTATAGTGATGTCTAGCACTGGGGCATCATGCCGCAGACATGTAGCATGATGTCCCACCGAGTCACATTATCCTGACACCAGGCCGACCAGTCCTAACACTAACCTCTTAATGCTGAGCGTCAAGCGAGGCAGTCGTTAGTACCATTTTTGTAAGTCTTTGGTATGACTCGGCCGGGGATTGAACCCACGACCTCTCGCTTCCGCGACGGACTCTCTAACCACTAGGCGGCGGCCACCGGAGCGGTTGCTGGAGAGGATGAACACATGAGGATGAGATGGAGTAATTGATTTGGGGAGGAATGAAATGATAGTTACATCAGGAAGCTGTAAAATTACTGTTTTCAGAAAAAGAATTTCCTTCGCCTTACCCTGCCACAATCCACTCCATTATTTCATAAAAAGTTTATTTAGAAACCATACAGGGGAAACCCAAACCCGTGGCAAACATGAAAATTGAAGTCGACAAACACCTATTTGATATAGGTTTTCTATGTATATAATGTGTTGGTATCTTTCATACTTACTAGTCAAAATTGTATGGCAGTCAACGGTTTATTGCCATATTTCGGTAATGATGGGTATTACTTGCCAGCCAGGATATCTGTCGGAGGAAGATCTCGGGAAGATTCACCGACCCAAGGGAAGCTACTGGCAAGCTTTCTCGCTTATTCACTGATCCACGTTAGCCGAGCCGTGACTTCTATCCACGCCTTAGATCATGGTGCACAACATTTTTCGGTCAAGGGCCTAGTTTCATTTTCTAAGCCCACCCGAGGGACACAAGCAATAATTTCTGAAATATAATTACTACTCACGGGCAATATTTATGTGTTGTTTTAATTTGCCCCGAGGGCCGGACAGAACACGTTCGCGGGTCGGATCTGGCCCGCGGGCCACGGGTCACCCGGGACTCCAGAAAGAAGTAGGTAGGTAGGTCGATCCGTGAGTAGGTTAGTGGGTATAGGTGAGTGTGCTTGAGAGGATTTTAAACTGAAATTCACATTGTAATGGGGAGGGGTAAGCGTTGAGAGAGAGAGAGAGAGAGAGAGAGAGAGAGAGAGAGAGAGAGAGAGAGAGAGAGAGAGAGAGAGAGAGAGAGAGAGAGAGAGGGTGCTTATGTAACTGGAAATCTACTTGGCTGAGTTTGGAAATATCAATTTTCAATTCAACTGTCGTTTAGTATGTATACTTCTTTACGAATCTTATAGGCAAATTTAAATGTCAATGGGCTTGTTGTCATAGAGAATAGTTATTTGCCGGAAAATTTACAATAACCAGTTCAATGCTTTATTTGCACGGCAGAAAGAACGTTAGAAACAACATACTTTCACGATATCTCAATGACATATATGCGGCAATATGTTGACATAACAGTTCTAGTAGTCTAGAATTACACAAATAAATGAGTAAAACGGATGGTGAACACCGACTATCTGTTTAATCAATTCTTTTTTTTTTTTTTGGGGGGGGTGTATTACGATCGGATACAGGTTAAAATAAAGTTAAACATAGCTTATGATGTCAGAAAATATTCTGATTAATTGATCTTATGTTATACAGTTTCAAACAAATCGATATTACATAATCGTAGTTCTGAAAATACAATGGCTCAGACAGATTAAAAATATCCTCTCCGGGTTGGGACGGCGAACAGAAAGCGTCAGAAAAATATGTCTGGCTTTAACTTATGTTTCCATTCTCTATCAGTCAATAAAGCTCGATTCCGTTTGACTCTTGATAATAAATCATCTAAGAGAGAGAGAGAGAGAGAGAGAGAGAGAGAGAGAGAGAGAGAGAGAGAGAGAGAGAGAGAGAGAGAGAGAGAGAGATTGCTTTTATATCATTTCATTTTTTTCAACACACAATGTCGAAACTCTTTTAACCACTGAACATCCACCTTTGTCAAACCAATTTAAATGAAGTCTACAACAAAAATTCTATTAAAAAACTTTGAATTGGTAATTATTTGTCATATACATGCTTCTCGTTCGTGATGGTGATGTTTTGCAATTATGACAACTTCTCTTTGTATATACTGAATGTCATGTATCCGAAAACTTCGTTTTTTCTTGATCCAATTTAATACCTGGGCACAAATGTAAACATCCACAGAGATTTGTAAATTTTGTCTGGAATTTTCTTAAAGATAGTTCAGATGCAGAACATTAAATAATCAGCATTGAATAGACATTTGCTAAACTGTATTAAGTACTGGCGCCCCCACCCTCACCTCCGTTTAATTGTACCCACCTCAAACCGATTGTAAAATCGAAAAGTATCAAGGATATAGAAAAATGCACAAAATTTGGTAATTTCATTTATCAATTTACAGCTTTTAACCCAATTGTCGCCGGGGTGGGAGTGGGCTCTAACACCAACGCTGTCAGCTTATTGGCGTTTCAATGCAAACGGAAGCTCTCGATATAAAAAAGCGGACAGACTACTCGTTGTCCTTTTTTGGTCAGCTGTGTGCTTATGTATGTATATTGCTATGTATGTATATTGCTATATATGTATATTGCTATGTATGTATATTGCTATATATGCATATTGGTATGCATGTATATTGGTATGTAGCAATGTTCCCTCTAAGATGAGCGCCTGAGCGATCGCTCGCTATTTTCATTGGCGGCGCTCATAACTTTTCTCGTGTCGCTCAGTAAAATACGCGGAGCGGTTTTAAAATTGCGCTATAACAATCTTGCGCTATAAAAGTTCTAGTCACAGCAACTTACTCGACAGTCATTATATTGAATTTAGTTACTTTAAATATCAAGGAATTCATTATTTTTACATGTGGCCCATGTCTAAGCGGCGAGCTGAGGAAAGTTTATGTAACTCAGGCAAGAAGAGGTGCTTGGGTTTTAAAACAGAGTGGTTGACTGAATGCTATGTTGAAACGGATTTACCGCATGGCACCGGACAGCACGTGCTACTTGAGGAAATTTTTAATTACTCAGAAACTGATGGTGTTAAGTGCAAAATTTGCATGAAAGCGGAATACAAAAGCGACTGGACATCAGGAAAAAAGTGGACCGATTGGAAAGTTGATCATTTAAAACGGCATTTGAGCCGAAAATCGCACATTGAAGCAGTCACGAAACTGAAAAACAAAAACAAAGGTCTGTTGAAAAACATGCTGATGGAATCGAAAGAAGATCGTGAAAACAGAAAAGAATTAGTTAATCGGCAACAAGCGACTCCTGATGAGGTAAAGATACTCATTGATAACGTTCTGCTTGCTGTTAAAACAAATTCTTCAATGCTATCGGTGCAGGCTATTCATGACCATGTTGCGAAATATGTAAAGATACCAGAAAGCTGGCGAAGCAAGAATTATGCTTTTTAATTTATTGAGTGTATAAATTCAACCATTAGGTCGGAAATATTATTGGAGATTAAAAATGCAGCTTATCATACCTTGATCGTGGACGAATCAACTGATATCTCGGTTTCCAAAATGTTAATTCTGAAATTTAGAAATGCCAATGATTCAGTCCATAAAACTGTATTCGCTGGAATTGTTAAATTAACAGCTTGTAATAGCTTGTCAATCCTTGGAGTCATTCAGAAATTTTATGCAGACAATGAATTAGATTTGAACAAGATGGTCATGTTTACCTCTGATGGAGCCTCAGTTATGCTAGGCAAGCGGAGAGGGGTAGCAGCACTTCTTCGCCAGTTAATTCCATATTTGTCTGAACAACACTGTGTGGCACACAGAGAGGATTTGGGATTAGATGATGCATGGAAAGATATACCATTGATGAAGGAGATAGAAACTCTGCTGAGAACTGTTTACACAATTTTCTGCAGGTCATCTGTCAAGAAGGATAAATTTGAGGCCTTGGCCAAAGCTGCTGAAGCAGAAGTGATTGCATTCAGACCACTCAACGAAGTTTGGTGGTTATCCAGGCGTTTTACTGTCAATGCTTTGGTTTTGAACTATGATATTTTAGTGGAATACTGTAGAAAACAGGTTGATGAGAATGATGACCCGGTCCATAAATACTGCTTACAGAAACTACAGAATCCAGAACACCATGTTGCAATTACAATATTGAATGATGTATTATCAGAATTAAGCGACTTGTGTAAACTTTTGCAAAGAAGTTTGCTGTCTACTGTGGAAGCCTTTCAGTTTGCAAAGGCAAAAATAAAGAAACTCAGATCACAGTATCTTGGAGAGAAACCTCACTACACTGAAAATGCCAGCCATTTGCTTTCATCATTTCAGCACCCAGTGAACACAAAGTCAATAATTAAGTTCATTCAGCAGACATGTGAACATTTGGATCATAGATTTCCAGATGAGGAATTACAAGATTGGGCAGTTTTTGACAAAGAATGTTTTTCAACAGCTGTGAACTTAGAGGATTATACATTTGGTCTTGAGGAGATAAAGAGGCATGGAAACCGATATCATGTTTTTCTGGAAAAAGACAACGAAGCATTCCAGAAAGAACTTAGTAAGCAGTTTCCAGAATTTAAATTGATTGTTAATGAGAAATTGCAAACTGGAGCAGTTAAGACATTTGCAGATCTAGTTGCATTCACAAAACAGCAGGATCAACTTCAGGACTTATTTTTGCTTCTGGATATTTGCGGTACATTCCAGGCTTCAAGTGCGGACTGCGAAAGAGGATTCAGTCTGATGAACAACATAAAGACAAAAGCCAGAAATAGACTAGATGGTGAGCATCTGGACAATTTAATGAGAATAAAGCTCTTTTTAAATTCTGGACAAACTGTAAATGCTGAAAATGTCTACAATGTTTGGAAAACTGAAAAGAATCGAAGAGAATATTTGTGAAGAATGAAGAACTGATGATATTACATAATTAAAAAAACTTTAAGTGAATTGTTATTCTTCTAAGTTTTGAGTATTTAACCCTCCCACAATCTCACGGGCACTCGTCCTCGTGCCTGCTCATAAATTTGTGGAGTATGTAACTTGTCGCTCATGCATATTTAGAGGGAACATTACTATGTAGGTATATTGGTGTGCATATATATTAGTTTGTAGATATAATAATAATAATAATAATAATAATAATAATAATAATAATGAGGACTTTGTAAAGCGCCTAATTTTTAGAAGCTCTAAGCGCTTTGCAACATCTATAATGATATGACTACACTACAAACAAAAAAGATGAAATTGGAAAACATAGAAACATGCTGAAAACAAATAATATACAAAACATTATTAGGTCTCTAAGTTTGTTCCTGCAGTCGAAAAAGGTGAGTTTTAAGAAAAAGGGACCACTGTGTCTTTGTGTCTAATTTCATTGGGCAATTTTTTCCACATCGCCGAGCCCTGGTATGCAAAAGAACGTTGTCCATATGACTTTGTTTTCATAGTGGGAACAATGAGTATACGATTGTCAGAAGAGTAGCGTAAGGATCTTGCTGGTGTATGTCCTCCATGATTTCACATCAGAAATGAACCTCTCTACTACTTGGATGGTAGTATCAACTTCAATTGGGTGTCTAGACTTGTATATTTGGGTGTCATCAGCGTACAATTGGTGCGACACTGGGTGATGATCTATGACACTTGAGAGCGGCTGAGTGTATAGAATGAAACGAACAGGTCCACGAACAGACCGCTGTGGAACATCCACAACTTATATCAACTGGGCTGGAATGTATTCCATTTGCAGATACAATGTGTGTCCTGTTGACTAAGTAGGACTTGAACCACTGTAAGTCTATATTCTGAATGCCAAATACATGCTAGAGATGGTGAAGTAATATATCATGGTCTATTGTGTCAAATGCTGCAGACAAATCAAGGAGGGTCTATCTATCTATCTATCTATCTATCTATCTATCTATCTATCTATCTATCTATCTATCTATCTATCTATCTATCTATCTATCTATCTATCTATCCCTTAGTCTTGCCGACCGTTGGGGCACTACTGATGACATGACAACCATCTTCCTCCATTCCAATCTGTTCTCTGATACTCTTACTGTGTCACTCAGCTTCAGTCCTGTCCACTCTGAGATGTTATCCTCCCATCTTTTCCTCTGTCTTCCTCTCCTTCTCACTCCCTGCACAGTACCCTGGATGATTGTCTTAGCAAGCCCTGTTGATCGTTTGACATGTCCATACCATTTCATTTTGCGCTTTTTCACAATGGTCAATAGCTCTTCATAGGGCCCAATGGCTTGCTTAATTCTGTTTCCCATTTTCTCATTCGTGACATGATCTCTATATGTAATGCCAAGCAACCTTCGAAAGCATCTCATTTCAACAGCTTGTATCCTCCTTTCGAGATCCGCTGTGAGGGTCCATGACTCACAGGCATATAGGAATACAGATGCAACCAAGGAGCGCATCAGTCTGATTTTTGAGCTGACCGAGGTGTTTCTGTCTTTCGAAACTGTCTTCAGCCTTGTCATTGTTGTTATTGTCAGCGCAATCCTGGACAATATTTCTGGTTTCGATCCCTCGTCTGCCACGATGGCTCCTAAGTACTTGAATCTATTAACTGTTTCCAGTTTTTTGGCCTCTAATCATGATGTCAGTGCTGATGCCACTGGTGTTGTTGGTCATCAATTTGGTCTTCTCTGCACTGATTTCCATACCAAAAGCAGTAGCTGTCCTGTCCAGTTTTTCCACCAACTGAACTAGCTTCTCCTCATTTCCTGCAAGGCCATCGATGTCATCAGCAAAGCGCAGATTCGTTATTATTCTGCCTCCACTACTGACAGTTCCTTCATGGTCTTCCAGTGCATATGTCATGATTCTTTCAAGGAAGATGTTGAAGAGAGTAGGTGAAAGCAAGCAGCCCTGTCTGACTCCCACAGTTGTCCTAAACCAATCTCCTATTTGACCGTTGAAGCATACTGCGCTGGTGGCCTTGCTGTAAAGGCTTTCTATTACTTTGATCAGGTTACCGTTGATGTTGTACAGCTTCATGGTGGACCAAAGGGCTGCATGCCACACCCTGTCAAACGCCTTCTTGAAATCTATAAAGACATGATAAAGGTCTTTTTGGTGCTGGAGGTACTTCTCACATAGTATTCTCAGGTTGAAAATCTGTTCAGTTGTGCTTCGCCCTGGTCTGAAGCCTGCCTGTTCTTCAGCTATGATATCCTCTGCCCGCGGCTTCAGTCTGTTTAATATGATTTTTAGCATGACTTTGCTTGAGTGGCATATAAGACTGATCGTACGATAGTTCTGACATTGCTGCATATTGCCTTTTTCCGGGAGAGTTACTATGAGTGACTGAGTCCATGGTGTTGGCCATTCCCCTGTCTGCCAGATCTTGTTGCAGATTGTTAGTAGGGCGCTTATCATGGCTTCACCTCCTTCTTGGACTAGTTCTGCAGGAATGTTGTCTACTCCTGCTGCCTTCCCTTTGTTCAATGCTTTCACTGCAGCCTCTACTTCTTCTCGGAGGATGGGGTAGTTGTCAGTGTTGGTCACTGATGGAGTGTTGAGTATGTTTGGGTTCCCTGTAGGTATGTGGTTGTACAGGTCTGAGCAGTATTCTGTCCATCTCTTAAGAATGTCTTGTTCTTCTGTAAGACATTTCCCTCCCTTATCTTGAATGATGGAGGAGCGTCCTTGTTTTACACTGGTCAGGTCTTTCACCAGTTGGTATGCTTTTTTGCTATTATTTTTCTTTAGATTGTTTTCTATTTCTTTACACTGGTCTTCAATCCATGTCTCCCTTGCCTTTCTCATGCTTTTCTTGATAGCCTGATTGATTTCCCTGTATTGTTTTGCTCCTTCTACTTCTGATTTCTTCTTCTTTAGCTCTCAACGCTTGTCACACAGATCAAGTATGTCAGTTGTAACCCAAGGTTTCTTTGGTCGTCGATGTTTGCCAAGGATCTCACTGGCTGTTTGGGTCACTGCTATGTTAAATGTGTCGATCATTGTGTCTATAACTGTGTTGCCTGCTCTAATAAGTAACAGTGGTGCAAATTTCCCTCCTATCCTTGCCTGGAAAGCTTCCAAGACCTCTGGGTCTTTTAGCTTGTCAAGGTTGAACTTGATTCTTGTGGGGCCCTCTTTGTCGACTTTTTGTAGACGTAGTCGGAGGGTCATTACTAACCTCTTAATGCTGAGCGTCAAGCGAGGCAGCTGTTAGTAACATATTTTTTTAAGTCTTTTGGTATGACTGCTGGGATCAAACCCATGACCTCCTGCTTTCACAGCAGATGCTCTAACCACTTGTCCACCCGAGCCATTAATCTGATTGGATGCAATATTCTGATATTTATATTCCAGACCAAGAATCAAAGCAATGGCCATGCAGTGTCTCCAACAGAAATCCAAGATTCGGGAGTAAGCAAGCAGCACTTGCCACCCAAACAGAGTGTAAAGCAACAACAACAGAGTGTAAAGCAACAACAACAACAGAGTGTAAAGCAACAACAACAGAGTGTAAAGCAAGTTGTTAAGCAACAACAACAGGAACAAACTCCCACTGTTAAGGCTACTAAACAGAAAGAGGACAAGGTAGAGTCAGGGAAAAAGGTAACAATTTTACTGTAAATGACACATTTAAACTGATTTAAATCTTAGAAATTTCTTGATTTGCTCCTTGACTGTGCACATGACAAACACCAATAAAACCATTAGGTAAACTAAATTTTTTGTGAATTTAGTTTTTATGCTACATTTGCGAATACTTCATGATCGTTAATTTTCATACTTTATTTGCGATTACTTCCTGTTCACAAAAATCATTAGTTTTCATACTGAATTTGCAAATACTTCATGTTCACAAAAATCATGTTTTTATGCTGAAAATATGATTACTTCATATTCCAAAAAATCGTTAGTTTTCATGATGAATTTGTGATTATGTCATGTTTACAAAAATCATTAGTTTTCACGCTAAATTTGCAAATACTTCATGTTCACAAAAATCATTAATTTTCATGCTAAATTTGTGATTTCTTCATGTTCACAACAATCATTAGTTTTCATGCTAAAGTTGTGATTACTTCATGTTCACCAAAATCGTTAGTTTTCATGCTAAATTTGCGATACTTCATGTTCACAAAAATCATTAGTTTTCATGCTAAATTTGCCACAAAAATCATTAGTTTTCATGCTGAATTTGTGATTACTTTATGTTCATAAAAATCGTTAGTTTTCATGCTAAAGTTGAGATTACTTCATGTTCATAAAAATCGTTAGTTTTCATGCTAAAGTTGAGATTACTTCATGTTCATAAAAATCGTTTGGTTTCATGCTAAAGTTGAGATTACTTCATGTTCATAAAAATCGTTTGCTTGTATCATATTGGCAGTACACATTATGTTTCATTTGCTTAATATATACATGTAGCATTTCTTATTATTTTAAGAAAGAAAATGTAATCTTCTGATTGAGAAAAAAATAACCTACTCCTAGAATCTGTCTTTAAATCATATTTTCCATGTGAAATTACTGAAAAATTACTGGCATAATAACAGAAGATAAATATCTAAGTATAAAAGTCTTCCATAGTGATTTCTGCCTGTCCATTTTGATTTGACTGGTTTGTTGTTCCATGCCATTTATCTTGTGGGGCCCTCTTTGTCGACTTTTTTTAGACATAGTCGGAGGGTCATCATCACTAAGTCATGGTCACTTCCAATGTCTGCTCCTGGGAAACTTCTTGTCTTAGCAATGTTTACGTTGGTGTGGAAACGTCTCTTCACCATGATATAATCAATCTGGTTATGGTGTTCTCCATTCGGGCTATGCCAGGTCCACCTTCTGGATGCTTTGTGTGGACCAGACATGTTCATCAGCTAAAGATCATTGAAGCTGGCGAATTCCAGGAGCCTTAATCCTCTGTCGTTGGTCTCTGCATTGCAGTAGCGTCCACATGTGCCTTTCCAGTTATCAACGGCATCCTCTCCTATTTTGGCATTCCAGTCTCCTTGCACCACAAGAATGTCTTTCTTTGGGGTCTGGTCCAGGACTTTTTGCAGTTGGTCGTAGAAATCCTCTAATTCTTCATCATCATGATCTGTAGTTGGAGCGTTAGCTTGCACAATGGTGATATTGAGTGGTGTTGCCCTCAAGCGTATGATGATAAGCCTGCTGAAGACGCCGACAAATCATGACAGTGTTCACAGTGTCTTTGTGGACGAGAAATCCGACACCATGTTCATGTTTATCTTCTCTGCCAGAGTAGTATAGTTTATGGCTATCCTGTGTTGATGTTTCCCCAAGATTCTTCCATTGTACTTCACACAGTCCCAGGATGGTCCTGTGGTATCTGTTCATTTCGTGTATTAGTTCCTCTACCTTTTCAGGCGTTCTTAATGTCCTGATGTTCCATGTACCAATGCTGATGTTATTTCTGATTCGGAGTTTTGGTGGTGATCGTGCACCAGTAGCACACTTAACACCTCTGCCCTGGTGCAAGACAAAAGGCGCGGTCCTTGTTCCGGGAGACGACCGATCCGGTATGGGTGGAAGTAAAGTTGTCATTGCATGTGGTGTGTCTTGGGCAATGAACCTGGCGGAGCCCATCCCTCTCCAGGTTGTTGACCACAGCCGAACTCCACATAACTAGTGGCTCGCCTTGGTCCTGGATACATGGACGTTGAGTCCTTCTTGGGAATCCTCCGCCTTGGGCGGTGACCTTATTGAGAAAGTTCATACGGCACCCTAGCCTTTGGTTATCCAAAACCTAACCTGCAAGGCAGCAGGGGACTCGTGGAGGGCGGGGTCGTCTATACTCCGTGCAAATGTGAACATCTGCCCACTGCCAAGGAGGGTGAGGACTAATCTTTCCACTATCCTAAGCAGAGAGAATGTCACTAAATACTTTCAGAACAGTAGTGTCAGCTCTGTGGCAAGGGCGATATGCAGACTGTACATTGCTAAAAAGACTGATTGAATTCAAATGAGATAATGAAATACAAGTTAGGTTGGAACAACTTTTTCTAAGATTTTTTATATGAATGGGAGATTAGAAACTGGGCGGTAGTTCTTTAAATCGTTATGGTCAAGTGTTGGTTTCTTCAGCTTTACGATGGAAATTTCGAAAAAATGATGGAAATTCCCCACTGTAGTGGGATAATTTGGCTAAATGGACTATGTTTGTGACGTTCTTCTTAGCGACTAAATAGATTTGTTTATGAATAGTGAGTCTGGTGGAAAGCCAAAGCCTCTCTGCTTTTCGGCGATGTCTTTTAGCAGTGCGAAGCTGGTCTCTAACACTGCTATACCACAGAGAATACTTTTTTTTTAAAAATATTGATACTCTGCATTTGGTGGTTGGGGCATGTTTTTCAAGCAATGAACGCAGGCAGTTATCGAGTTGTTCTGCTGTTGGATGTAATTAAGTTATGTTTCTTGGATGTCATGCATTAATTTGTTTCTATTTATGATATGGATGTTTCTCTTAGTAGCAAATAAAGGTGGAGGGTTAGGGACTGATATGTCAAGATGGCATATAGTACAGAGGTGATCTGATGCAAGTTCGTGGGATACAAGGGTGGATTTCATAATAGTATCATCAGGTCTATGAAGAAACCAGTCTAAAATGTGACCAAGTTTATGGGTAGGTTGGTTAAATGACTGTTTAAGGTTGAAAACATGAATGGAATCTAGGAGTTTTGACATGTATGGGTTTCCAGGACAGTCAAAGTGAAAGTTGAAATCTCGAAGAATAATTAGGTTGCCACCTATCGAATTTCCTGACTCCAGAAGATTCGGAAACTGCTCCAAAAAGAGAGATGGAGTCATTTTGTTTTTTTTACTAGGAAGGCGGTAGAGACAGACACAATTGGACTGACCTTTGTTCCAGTGTGAGTGTTGTTTGGACTAGTTCAAACGATGTGTGATATATTAGTTTGTATGTATTTTGGTACGAATGTATTTGGTATGTATGTATATTAGTATGTATGTATATTGGTATACATGTGTATTGATATGTATGTATATTGGTGCGTAGGTATATTGGGATGTAGGTATTTTAGTATGTATGTATATTGATATGTATGTATATTGGTATGTCGGTATATTGGGATGTAGGTATTTTGGTATGTATGTATATTGGTATGTATGTATAGTGGTATTTATGTATTTTGGTATGTATGTATATTGGTATGTATGTATATTGCTATGTATGTATATTGCTATGTAGGTATCTTACTATGTATATTGCTATGTATTGATTGATTTAGTTCATATTCACTGCATTTTACAACACAAATTTGTCCGTTAATTCCAGGCTCACATAATCGTTATTGGCATGGAATACTTGATGTAACTTTTCGAGCAAAAAGGATTGTTTTAGCTCAATGACTATAGTTCTGTATAGAAACAATGGATATATTAATACCAGTGTGTGAGGTATCACATATATGCCATACAAAAACATGCATAAAGCCTGATACATTATACTGATAGAGAGTTCATTAAGTTTCTTATATACAAATTTTGATGAAAGGAATGGTGATGCAGGACAGCATAAATCAGTTTATTTTACTTTCAAAATAAATCCAGGCATTTTCTTTCTAAAGGGAGGTAACCTGTGTGAAGAGAACGCTGCTGGAAAGTAGTAATAGCCTAGCAGACGATAGCGGAAGAAAGTACACTTGATTTGGCAAAGGTCAATCGTTCACCGGTTAAGAATAAAGAGTGGGCGATAACAGTTGAGCGTGTACATGTAAATCTCGTGAATATTTGTTAATAATCAGACTCTTCGTGACTACGGTACATATATTTACAAACTGCCGGTAAAGTTTAACAGAAAAACAACATGGCTGCTTATTATGGCGAGGTAAGTTAATTTCATTCTACTGAACTCTATACTGTAGTACGACGCTTTAATAAGCTTTTCGATACCTTGTACAGTAGGTGCATGAAGCCGTGTCTGCATACAGAGATCAATGGGATTTACAACAGAGAAAGTACCCCTAGAAAATCGTTTCTGTCTAACCTAGCGTAGGCACATTGTACCATATTCTCGCGGCACAATGGTCAATGCAGTGGTTTAATGTAGAGCCGAGAAATTCCGCACCTTCAATGCATTTGTGGAGTTTTTACCTGGCACAATTACAGCATTTAATATTTTAATATCATAACTTGCTCCGTCAGCGCAAACTTTAAAAAAAAAAATTGGAATGCAAGCGAATGAGTGTATTAAAGCGATGTTATTTGTAATCATAAAACAGGAGGCCAAATGCACAACACAAGGTGCAGGGCTCTAACCGAGTTTGCACAGAAGAAAAAAAAAAAACAACCCACAAATATAAATATGAAAATAAGGCTTGCCCATAGATATACCGAAAAAAGAGCCTGGAAGTTCGCTCTAAGTTGTAAATATGTTAGTTTGATTATACATTTAGTGCAGGCTGATCCAGATCAGGTTTATTCGGACGAAAGTTACGAGCTTATTCGGTGTTTCAGGCCGATTATGAACAGTTGAAATATTATTCAATTTAATCTTTGATTTAAAAGTGACATCAACAGTTGCAGAAAATATTATATTTGTAATTATGTCTCGGGTACGTTTGGCAGCTCAAAACTTCATTTAAGAAAACAAAACCCCAATTTTTTGCACGCTAATGTCCTTGTTTTGCATAAAAATCAGATCAGTTGAAATAATTTAAGACTATCTTGCATTACCAATTTAACAGAGAAATATTTTCATAGTAGACGATTTGCCACATTCAAAATTTGAAATAGTTTATTTTATTGAGAAATGCAACAAATATTAACATGGAGCAAAATAATAATAATAATAATAATAATAATAATAATAATAATGAAATAGGGCCCATGCAGTTACACATTTTTGTTCTAAACTTTATATATTGGGGTGTTACTGCTTTTGTTGGATTTGTTGTTAAATTTTTCTTTTTCTTGTGTGTTGTACTATATATATATATATATATATATATATATATATATATATATATATATTAATTAATACTATAATAAATCATAAATGGCACTAGTATACTTAGATATAAAACCGAGGTCCTGTAAAATTTATGACAATGTCTTATCACAGTATTATTATTTTATGCTAATATTATGGACATTATAATAAAGAAAATGATTATATGACGAAAATATGCAATTACTGTTTATATATTTTGAGACTGATGGTGAAAGTGTCTTTGGCATGTTTAAGGAATACGTTTGATTGGTGCCACTTTAATGGTTGCGTCATATTATTACCCTCTATTTAACACTTTCTTGATTAGTAAGCCATAATTCAGTTTAAAAAAATAATAATAATGCAAAACTTGTCGATTATTGCTGCTGTATAGTTGAAGCAATTTTGTTTTTTCATATTAGTGAACTGAATACAATTCTAGAAAACAAAATATAATGCATATTTTAAATAACTTTGTGATCTGTGGTTACATGTAAATAGATGTGTTAATATACAATAAAACCTCTACTTAGAAATCAATTTTTATTGGATTTAACATGTGCTTTAAATGAAATGTTTTCTTTCGTGAATAATTACAAAAGTTTCAAAAGTTAGAATGAAAATAAAGTTAGTTTACTATTCGAGAGTTTAATTGCAAGACAAAAAAATCAAATTAACCGAAAACACTATAAAGTACGTTTTAAATAGCAAATACCTTTTTTATGCGATATATATTTGGTAAATATAATCTAACGATAGTTCTATTTGCATGAGCTATAAAAAAAAATAACCATGGGTCAGTTTGTATACCCAGGTGGCAAAGTGCATGCCTTTACCGATCACTGTCATAGCTTTAGACCACTTTGTCACCTTTTTCTTTATGCACACGTAGATTTAAAAAAAAAAATGCAGCGGCTCAACTGGTGTTCTCCACACAGTAATTTGGACCATGGATAGTTGTGCATGCAGTATAGGTCTGATCATTAGCACCCAGAACTTTTAAGTGATTGAATTTTGAATATGATGGTGTTTCCTTATGTTTTCTACGGGAGTTGAATCAGTACCGTGACTCCTAGAGGAGTGAAACCCAGGAAGCACCAGAAGCTGTGAACCAGACTACGAATTTGCTGTTTGGTCCCAATCAGGCGTGATCCGAATTAACCATGGTCCAGATCAGCAAGCACACTACCAACTGGCGAACGAAATTATTTAGTTCGATACTGACATTGAAAATAATATTGATTATGAATACGAATATGACTTGATATGGTCAGCTACCTTTTGAGTAAAATTGTGTTAGTCTAGAACGAGTCCACCGAGTTGAAAAATATTATTGTGAATGGGTGGGCAGAGCTATGTGACAACACCATAGTTGACTCTCCTGGACCCAGCTACAAAACACTACTTTATAAATAATATTTCCCCATGCATGTTCGTTTAAAATCATTTATTTCAACTCTACTCCAATACGAGTTGGATCTATACAATACTTTTCAATACCTGTTGTAATCCAGAAAGATATTAAATAGGGTGTAATGCACATACTAAACTAACAGCTTGTTTGTCTACTGCTTGCGGTGTCTTGGTAAATATAGACCACATAGAACGTTATGATGCTGCTGAACACAACCTGCATTATTTCTTATTAAAATTAATCATTCTCGGTCTGTGAATACGATTATGGTTATTACATGTATTGGAAGAATATTTAATGTTTATGACTATAAAATGACTGCGTATGTCGAACAGACCGTTCAGTACTGAGTAGCCGCACGAGTAAGAAAAGTTGACGTGTTAAACAAAATATATGATTTCAGTTTCATGAAAAAGTATTTTAATATTCCTGTGTTTATAAGGATTGAGATCACAATAACCTTAGACAATGAACATACATAACTTATATTTTTTACACAAGTAAAAATGCGTTTTTAGAATATTCTGATACCATCCGTCTCTTCGTCTTAGCTTTGTCACGTCTCCTAATAAAACGGAAGTGGGATTTCATAAAACTTTGTACCTATGTTATACCTATAGTAATAATATACAAGAGGGGCGTCATAATTGGCTTCCGCCCGTGAGGTTCATACCAGGAGGTAAATGTACAGTGTCCGAAAATGTCATTTACCATGACCATTCTAAAATAATTTCTAACCAAACTTAATACATGCAGTCATAAGAAATGATCCGATGTTTATCAGACCCTTGTTCAGATATTTACAAAAATGGGATGGGAAGGGTTGGAGGAAACTGAATATCATAGCAACCTCTGTTTTGCATTAAGAGTGATGAGGGAGGAGTTTGAAGCAATAAGCCTGGGAATTTGCAGTGGTGAGCCATTGCAGTTGCTTAAGTTATAAATACAATTATTGCTCAATTCGAGCGCACATCGCGTTAATTTAATAAATAAAAAATAAAAATAAATCAATCAATAAAACATTAGTCACCTTAAAGAGTAAATATTCCCTTGCTGTAGCAGAAGCCCAGTATAAACCCTGACACACCATTGCACTGTACATGGAGATATTGGTTTATATACTTCATTCAGTATGCATGTAGAAAAACAATATGCACAATTTTTGATAGTCAAGGTATGTCATTCCATTTCGATGGGTAGGCTGCAGACCCTAACCTGCTTAAACATCGTTCAGCTGCCTATATGGGTCTACACTGCTTGCAAAATAGCTGTCTTTCTATTTCATGCTAAATGAAAATAAAAGTTATGTGGTTTAGTGATTTGTTTGAATATTGTTTTGTTTGAATGGTTGTCACAATAAAAATGTTTGTACAGGCGAATGTATTTGGAATCAGCTTTGATGTGTGTGTGTGTGTGTGTGTGTGTGTGTGTGTGTGTGTGAGAGAGAGAGAGAGAGAGAGAGAGAGAGAGAGAGAGAGAGAGAGAGAGACTATTCTTAGATTAATATTGAAGGCCAGATATAATACCCCCCCCCCCAACTCTTTATCTCGTGTATATATGTTAAACTGTTAAATCAGTTACGATCCTAACATCGTCCGACTTTATCACTTGACGCTCTTAGCATTATCACACTGACGCAGGTACTTGCTATCTTAAATGAATTTCCGGTAAATGTAGATTAAAAGCATGTCAGGGGTGGGGTGCTGCAACTGTTAGTATGCTCTCTCTCTCTCTCCTTGGGTGTTGGCGTCGTAGAGTCGTTGTAAGATATATTGAAGCGCCTAAATCTAAAGAAGAATACGAAGTAGATTAGTAGTCGACTTTTTTGAAGCTGTAATTAAAGGTCTGCCATGTATCAAAAACATTGCGGTTGGGGGTATGCGATAATTTGGGGTTCGGGGTACGCGATGCGCAGATTAAGACCAGTGGCGTAACAAATGAAAGTTCATGGATGGCGACTGTTTAATGTTTAGTCGTACGGTAAACAGTTTGTTTGCCATTTATTGTATTGGGTTTCGAAAGCCTAAAACGTTTAAAGGCTAGTCGAAAGATTCTGATGAAAATAAACAAATATAGTGCATTATTATGCATGTGATTATTTGTCTTACTAATTTCTTCCCATACTCTCAGGACCCCCATTTATTAAATTATTTAACATGTTTCTGGCTTGTAAAACGCGATAGCTAAGTAATTTCAGATATTTTTATGCCACGAAACTTTCGGGGCTAACTGATCTATCGTTTGTTTCATAACTTTTGTCAGTTCTTTATGATGATGCGCCTTGTTATTCGGTTACCTCATGAGAGTTCAAAAATTTGCAGCTTACAACCATTACATATCGAGGTTTGGTTGGGGTGGGGTGTAGAATATATATATATATATATATATATATATATATATATATATATATATATATATATATATATATATATATATATATATATATATATATATATATATATATATATATATATATATATATATATTGCGGCTTTTAAAAAGCACAAGAAAATAATTCTTGATCTGTCTGGTTTTGTGGGATTTAGCGTCATATTTAAGCACATGACAGGCTATACACTGCGGCCAGTAATTTTGGTGGAGAAGAAACCCTGAAAGATCACGAAAAGCTTCTGGCAAGCCTTCCCGCATACCCGCGTTGGTCGAGACGCTACTCGAAATTTCTCAGACAGAAGTGACATGTATATGTAAAGACGCACGCGTTAGATCACTGTCACTCCTGATCACTCATAGTCACTCTTGCTTTGAATAATAGGAAAAGACAAAGCATTAGATCCATTTGTTATTTAAAGAAAAAAAAAGCAGTTATCTGGAGGGATCTTTTTTCTTCTTTTTAAATCTCGGCGCAAAAAAAATATCTTCCTCATTCGGAAAACGGAAAATGTGGTTGGGCTCACGTACTGCACACTTATAAAGTCATTTGTACATAATATTTCTTATACTTGTACTATCTGAAAGTGCATGTAACAGGATGCAGATCTTAATAGATGAGTTCGAATACGAAGGTTGTGGGGGGCCCCGAGTGGCCGAGTGGTCTAAAGCGCTGTCCGTTACGGACCACTGCCATCTCACCTCTGTCTGCGTGTGTTCGAGTCTAAGATTCGGCAAATGTAGTTATGTGAGAAAGCTTGCCAGTAGCTTCTCGTGGGTCGGTGGTTCTTTCCGGGGTTTGTCCGGTTTCTTCCTCCGCCAGTAATACTGGCCGCCATGTATAGCCTATATTGTGCTGAAAATTGGCGTTAAACCATAAAAAACAAACAAACAAACGAAGGTTGTGGTATTGAGCCACTTAGAACATTTCTCTAATCAATATTCAGCAGGCGATTTTTATCTCGCACATCGGTAGTTCACTTAACTGGAGATATGAAACCGAAAATGTTTATCAGTTAAGATGAATAAAAAATATGTGCAATTGCCAAGTATCCAATCAAGACATGCAAAACTTGATGGTACATCGTGAGTTGTCTGTAGGATCATGCA
The DNA here is from genome assembly GCA_030141615.1 of Unio pictorum. Lineage (NCBI taxonomy): Eukaryota > Metazoa > Mollusca > Bivalvia > Unionida > Unionidae > Unio > Unio pictorum. Next base: position 282,782 of record JARLTB010000267.1, read on the forward strand.
CAATGACATGTCATCCCCCCCCCCCACCAAGCCCTCTTCGTACTTTAAACTCATAATGAATACATTCAAGCAAAAGTGGATCTTCTTCTGACCCATGCTATCGAAAATCTTTTGAGATGCGTAACTTTACAGCAAACTGAATAAGTTACATTGTTTTTCAAAACCGCTTATTTCGTTTAGGAATGATGGGATAACAGATTTCATACACTACTCACCTCCGAAACTGAAGGTTTTACAACGGAAGTGCATCACTGCGCTGGGGAAAATTTTAGTTTTGCAAAAGCACATGTTAACATATTTGATTTTACTTCGTTTAAATTACAATCAATACAAATATTAGACTGACCCTTTTGCACCATCAAAACCAACAAAATGTCGGATTAGGCCAATGTGGGTATGTGAGAAAGCTTGCCAGTAGCTTATCGTGGGTCGGAGGGTCTTTCTGGGTTTTTCCTCCACCATTAATACTGGCCGCCTTGTATATCCTATCTTGTGCTGAAAAATGGCGTTAAACCCTACAACAACAAGAACAACAAACAAATTAAACGGCACATGTGTTTGAAACTAGCTTGAGTAGACTTTGGACATCCATGCGTGTCCGCAAAGTCGGACGGTTTTGGGATAATATTCAAATTTGGTACTAAATCGCCAGATGGCACAGTTGTTTTTTTTTTAGAGATTGGCCATTTCATTTTTGAGGAGGGCGATGGGAGGAATTGTAATGGAAGTTTTTTAATAACGAGATTTGTTTGTAATTATTACCTCAAGATCATTTTTTAAAAGTAATATAGTTGGTATAATTACCGGTAGTTCTTTTGGGCTACAAATCAGAGCGAGAATACATTTGATGTTTAAAATATTTTGATGAAACAATTCCCTGATAACTAATTGTGGGGAAAAATTGAATTTGAAACAATCGCCAGTTTATTTACATTACATTATTTGGGGTACTAATTCGTTTTAGAATCGACTTGAGCATGACAGTACCAGTTTATTCTGCCTGTGATTGACTAAGACAGCTTTGGAGAAGAAAAAAAAAGCATAGATATATGTGGCACATATTTTGTAAAGCTATAATCATTGAACAATGTCCACCAACAGTACATGCTGTTGTTGAGATGGATGTGAGGATGGCTGCTTGCTTTTTAACAGCTTTTTCATCACATATTCAATTAGCTGTATCCTACTTTTGTCCTGGGAGGGCGTCGAACTCAGGATCCATGGATTACAAGTCCAACACTACCGACATATGCTGCTCCATATTGGAACTATAAGAGTAGCGTACACAATTAAATATGCAGCTTCGACATGAAAGGAAAGTTAAGTAAGAAAAAATAAAGTCTTTCACTCAAAGTATATTTTAAAAAAACCGTTTTACATGTAGCGTCCACTGTGGTGGGATGTGTGTTATTATGATTGGGGTGGGGTGATCCCAATATTTTATTTAAATAATTATAGAAGTCCCACCCATTCTCGATTTTGTAGGAAGTGAAAATAGTGATAGAGACAGTTAAATTATTGAGTAAATTCAAATGAATAACAATTTAATACAATTCAATAATCACATGACAATATATCTCCAATCTCTCTTCATCTCGACCCTGTTGCATCACTTGATATATAGTGTGAGATAGCTTTCCACCTGTCCTTGTATTCTACTGATCTGTGTATTATATTATATTTTTCCAATTCCTTCTCCTCTTCCTCCAGACTTGCTCCAGTTCATTCTCCTTTTGACTTCTCTATACTCCTCGTCCTTCTTCATTTTCTCCTCCTCGACTCCATGTTCTCCTACTCTTCGACTCTCTCCTGACTACATTGTCGACTCCGACTGTTCTGCCAGTTTCACTGCTTCTTCTCGTCTTAGAGACTTGGGACTAACTATACCGGAAATCTGTCACCTAAAATATTCTTGCGGAAACACATAGTTAGCATATTTCCTTAGCCATCTCGTCTCACAGCAACCAAAAATCAATCGTCGGATAAATGCTATTACAATTTTCGGTCACGCATTGGTGCACATCGAAATATGCATACATTCTTGTATGGTAAACAACGTCGCAATAAAAGCACTGTATCAACTACTTATCATACAGACATCAATAAATTGCGTCACATCAGTATATACATTCTTAATCTCAGTATACTGAGAAATATCACAACAATCAGACGCATTTCTTACATTAAACTCCTACAAAGTATACACAAATATTCAAATAACTATGTTCTGATATATCATTACATCCATATTAACTAATTTTATACACTATAACCATTTTCCAAAATTAGAATTCAATTCAACAGTGTCAAAATCTAGAATATCACAAAAATAAATGCTCTAGTTTACAAGGTAGTAACAAAATAGCGAATTACAATATTAATTCTGACCACGAGCAAGCAGTCTATAATTCTTGAGATAATCGATCATAGCTAATTTATCACTACGCATGTAAATTAAATACTACAAAGGTAATTATACGTACTAACGATTCTAGTCATGAAGTATACATACTGCACATAATTACAATTATAATGCCGTAATATTCTGCAACAGTCGAGTAACTAACTTACTGACCTTTTGACAAAGCTTTGTCTCTCTTAAACGTTCCTATGTTTTCCCGCCAAATTACGATTAAATAAGAACTGGGCACATTTATGTTTTGTTACAAATAGCATTTCTGTTCAGTCATTTTTCTTCATACTTGCTGGTAACAATCCATATGAGCACAAGGTAAGGCCACACAGATGTGTAATTTTCAGTTGAATCTGTGGAGACAAAGGGTCCCCAAATTAACTATCTTTCTTTCTGGTCACATATTTACGAGAAATGAGACTTTTAGAACTATTGTTTCTTATCAAGCAGGGACATTTATTTTTTTCAAGATATTTCGAGCTTTCAAGCTTTACTACAGAGCCTGCATGCGTGTATAAATACTAGAATAGATGCGCGCTTGTTTGCAAATGAAGCAGAAAAGAGGACAAATAAACCATATCCTTAATGCGGTTTATAATTAAATAACTACATTGACAACCCCCCCCCCCCCCAAAAAAAAAAAGTTTTGTCAACAGATTTCTTATATAAGAATGAGTGTTTGGTGTTGCAGGGTGGGATGGTTGAGGAATTGTTCATATTTAGATTGTTTTAAAATATTAAATGACCTTTGAACCCCTCAGACTCCTGAATACGATTATATTGATTCTAGTGGGTTCGGGCGACTGGGCTTATTTCAGCCAAAACATTCTTTATAAACTGGAAATGTGGCATCTATGATCTTTGATAATATTTGAAGAGTAGTCATTAGGGTAATACATTTGGAGTATCAGCCATTTGTTTGTACCTCTCCATTCTAAGGGTTTATTAGCTTTTTGTGATTTTTTAAAATTTGTTTATGGGAAGTCTGTGTTGGGGAAATATCCCTTAGCACGAGTAATTGCTAGGAGCAAATGTCACAGAGAGCAGTAGTGGGCATGGAGCCAAGTAGTTGCTATCAAAATCTAATTGTGTTGAGTGATTGTATATCTCCATGTGAAGCATTTGTGATAGAAGCTGATAATTTGTACAATGGAATACTTGAAAAAGGGATTGTTCCGTTGTCTGGAGACACCTTTTATTGTTGCTATGATGGTAAATATGATGAAGAGTATCAGGCGAAACGAGTCTTTAAAATCATGATTTTAATGACCTAGGGTTAGAGTGGACAAAATAGTTCCCATTATTTGGTGTTTGAGTGCATTCTTATTCTCACGATGTGAAGTACTGGCGACTGACCAAGAAATACCTGGTGACGTGACCTTGAGGCGGACATCGCTAAACTGTGTTACGCCTGGAGTCAACTGAAGGGGATGATGACACAGGACAGAAGGCTCTGGTGATCTTTTGTGGGGGGCCTATACCCCGGCAGGGGTGACGGGCAAAAGTGACTTAAAGTACTGGCATTTCGTTACATAAATATAAGAAGAAGAAACAACGAAATTATGATGTTGTCATTGTGATGTTGAGCTGCAAATGTGTAGTTGTGATATTTGTGGTCATACATTGATTAGAGAAAAATTATTTTTAGCATAGGCGCATTGTAATTTCCAGCAGACAAAGGTTGTTGTCGAGAAGTCATTGGAAAAGGGGAAAAACAAGTGACCTCAGGCAGGAATCACACCAAAGTTGAATTTGCTCGGTAAATATACCCCTTGGGCTTATTACAGTTGCTAATACATGTACACATACTCTGTTCAACCTTTGCTATGAAAACTTCAGTAATATCGTAATTACATTCATCTTTCAGCGATTTTATTCTATTGTATAAAAACATCTGATAAATGTACCTGTATAGTATTAGTAGAGACATTGTTTACAGTTTGTATCATGTATGCCACCCCAACATGATAATCTTTTGCCTGGAGGGTTGATATTTGCGGGTTCTGTTCAAGATGTAAAGATGAATTATGGCATTATATGAATGAATTTTTAATATTTTGTTTATTATCGTTTAGTAGTATGAACATATAAATGCAATAGGAAAGTCATGTGGAGTAGAAGACTTTAACCCAGATCATTAACCAAACAATCATACTACTGTTGTTCCACTTAAATTATTTTTTACACATTGGTTGCTTTGAGATTCCATCATATTTATTAAGCTAATATTGTCATCATGGAGACTAACTGCTTGACAGGCAGGCGCTGTTCAGCTGAAAAAAAGCACACACTTCCAACTAAGCATTTTTCTTTATTGATACAATCTGAATCACTGCTCCGGTGGCCAAGTGGTTAAAGCGTCTGCCGCAGGAGCGGGAGGGAGGTCGTCGGTTCGGGGATCGTCATACCAACAACTTACAAAATGGTACTAACAGCTGCCTCACTTGACGCTCAGCATTAAGAGGTTAGTGTTAGGACTGGTCAGCCTGGTGTCAGGATTATGTGACGGGGTGGGAGATCATATGCTACATGTCAGCAGCATGATGCACCAGTGCTAACCATCACTATAAACTGCCTCACTGCATACATCGTAGCGATATGACTGAAAAATTGCTAGCTACGTTAAAAATCCTAATCAAAACAAACAAAACAAAATTATTGATACAGTCATCGTACAATGATAGAAACTATCTTCTGGGGTACTATTTAAGTCTCCAACAAATTTGTGCTCCTGGGTTTCGGCATCATGTTCCTTTAGAAACACACTAATTACACCTTTTCTTTTTGTCTCTAATAACTGGTTTTGTCCAGGAACCGTTATGCGACCAAGCGCCTGCTTGCTGAATAATAGTCATATCTTTGTCTTCTTAGTTTGTTTGTTTGTTTGATTAGGGTTTTTAACGTAGCTTTAACAATTTTTCAGTCATATCGCAACGATGTCTGCAGTGAGGCAGTTTATAGTGATGTCCTGCACTGAGACATCATGCCGCAGACATGTAGCATGATGTCTCACCCAGTCACATTATCCTGACACCAGGCCGACCAGTCCTAACACTAACCTCCTAATGCTGAGCGTCAAGCGAGGCAGCTGCTAGTACCATTTGTAAGTCTTTGGTATGACTCGGCCGGGGATCGAACCGACGACCTCCCGCTTCCGGGGCGGACGCTCTAACCACTAGGCCACCGGAGCGGTTTGTCTTCTTAGTTGAATCCATGTTCTTTTAACATAATTACTAGGGAATGTAATGGGGGTGGATTCGAGTGTGAATTTTACTTCACAAGTTGAACAAAATTGCTCTCAATTGTAGCATATACTGTCATTTGGTCCAAGACCACATGAACAAATTCTGTACTATCATGTTCGGAATCCATAACATATACCAGTATGTAAAAACATATCTTAATGAATGACAGGTAAATTTCCTTTTGTGCAGATATTGAATACTTCAGAATGATTTTTGTTTCTGGTGGCTAATAATGTTGATAATCTATATATATAAATGTTGTAACTTTGCCAGGTTTGTTGATACATGACATTGTTGACACCCCACCCCACCATCTCCCAAGATACCACTGATCAGTTATCAACATTACCATTTGACTCCACTCACCTTTACTTCCGGTTATGATTAACAAGCATAATAAGGACTCGTGCACCCTAAAGGGCAGGGTCAGTTTTTGTGCACAAATTTAATGCCTCAATCATTGGTCTAACATATAAAACAAATCATAAAAAAAAATAAACTACATAAGTAAGGTCAAAAGGGTCCATATTTATTAAAACAAATTATAAGAATATTATCCACTTGACTACAGAAGTCAATGGAAGTTCATAGAAAGAAAAGTTTATGCACCACAATCCCAAATTTATGCCTACAATTTTCACATCCAAAGGTAATTTTTGACACCATGTGATGCTTACAGTGCAAACACAAGCATTTTTTTAAGATGATAATTCTGCAAAACAGTGTGTACTAAACAGGCTGATGCAAATGAAAATAGTTGTCATCCAAGATGTTTTTAAGACATTCTACTTGCTCTGAATGCACGTGTTTATTGCTATGGGAGGCTAGTTCACAAATATATCCATATCTTTAATTAGTAAAGAATAATAACTGAAAAGGTCACACCATTGAGAAATTTGCAGGGGCCAATTTATGAAACTACCCCCTGCCACCTTAAGATGTAAAGTTTAGGTATCAATGCTTTAATCACAAAACTTAAGTGATTGTATATATTGTCTCTTAGTACAACATTCATACCAGAAAAGTTTATTGTGACCCATATTTCACTTATCATAGGCTTGGGTTAAGCTTTTGCATTTCGTTCAAGACTACAGAGGATTTGGATTTTGGCATGCCATGTACATATTGTCCAAAATAGAATCACGAAACTTGGGGATGCATCTTGATGTAGACTGCTCCCTCATTTTAGTAGGGGGTCATTATCAACCATAGTTTATATTTCACTGACTTGGGTTACATTTGGTCTTGTTTTTCTCTTCTCGGACAGTCTTCATAAGAGAATTACACCTCAGGGTCATTAGTATTTAGTTTATGATCATGTGAGTTTTGTAACCTTGTATACATCCTATCCTTCCTTGAAATATGAAACTTGGCAAGTGAATGCATTTTAAAAAGTTCTACATCCTTTTTCTCTGTGACCTGAATAATTCTGATTTAGTAAATTTGTTAAAGTTTTGTGTCAAAAGTTTATTTATAGTATGCTGTTTATCATGAAGTTTGATAGTTTGGATGCATCTCAGTTACTACAGTGCACGGAGACCAATATTTTATGCTTTAAATTAATGACATAGTTTAATTTGTTTGATTACATTGATTCATCCATGCTGGACCTATATATATCCTAATCAACTCATCAGGACTTTTCTAACCAGTGCTGTTGGAAGTAAAAATAGGTTTGCGAAGGTCATCATCATCATCATCATCATCATCATCATCATCATTTTATTCAAGACTCGAGTCCATGGATAAAAATGATGCATCCAGTATAAGACTTATTCAAATCACGATCAAGGTCATCAGTATACATGTTAAACATAAATGGGGATAGAACATCTCCTTGCCACACAGCATTAGTTACTTGGAGAGACACAGAACGTATCTAATCCCACTGTACATAAAATTGTAGTTGTACCAATTAATAAGTAGATTAACAATATGCACTGAAATGTTTCTATCATTTAACTTTCTAAGTAGGATCCACTGATTTATTTAGCCAGAAATCTTCTTATCATCTAAAACACATAAACTTGACTGCAGTTATCAACATAGTAATTAATGACTTGAAAGCACACAGACATGCATTAGTGGAGACATGTCATCAAAAGTCAAACTGATTATCTATAAGCTTTATTTCACATCTTTGAAAGAAAACTGTTTCAAAAGCTTTGGATATCATAGTGGCCAATGTAATAGGTTGATAATTTTTGTCAGACACTTAATCGGCCTTTGACTTGATTACTGGTATTATAGTTACTGTAGTTCGGTCAAAAAGGAATGAAACTATGCACATACATGCTATTGAAGCAGAACACTAGTAGCATATTTAATATGCTCCTCTTTAATAGAATCGTCACCTGGTAAATGATCAGTTTATTAACATAGCAATAACATAATTAATATCCTCCAAATGTACAAACTATATCTCCATATATGGTATGCTTATCCCAGTCAGCCAGTACACTGCTTTTATGTTGTTTTTTAAACCTCTAATTGAATTAAGAATTTCACGATAATGACATTTCCACATTTGAGCAATGTCTTGATGGCCTGTCAGATACTCACAAAATTGGCTAGGGGAGAGCATTTTACCACTTCTCTGTTTTACTGTTCATCTTCTTTGCAAATAAGCCAGCCTTGTCTTACACAAAATCTAAGGCATAATTAAACTTGGGCCTAGATATGGGAATAAATATATGTTCATCCAATGGTCAGCTTTCCATATTGATGATTATGTGATAAATTATCCTCAGCAGGTCAACTATGTATTGTAGATGTTAATGAGTATGCATGCTGCATGATTTTCATATTTGGCATCACATGTAGTGGTTAATCAAAGTAATTATTGATGCATACATTTTGTTCTGCTAGGTGTCACTCTAAGATTATTAAAAGCTCCTGACTTTCACCCAACAAAATCTGTTTCCCAGCATGGACAAATAAATATAACTTGTCATATGGACTTAAAGAAAAATAATTTTTTAAAAATATAATACAAAACATTAATATCAATTTTTTAACAGTTCATTAATGTAACTTTTTTGATCTGATAAAAATGTTCTTTTTATTGTTTTATGTCTTTCATGCCTAATCACACTAGTGTTTTTGTTTCATTTTGTTTTTGTGGGTTTAAGTGATATATTTAGCATATTATTTGCTATATTACGCTGAGGAAATGGGAGTTAAATGCCTTTCCCAAGGACACAGTAAGGCAGCTTAGCCAAACTGTCCTGGGAAGGTGTCTAACCTAAGACCCCTGGAATATTAGTTTGATGCTCTGCTGAGCTACTGTGGCTCAAAGGTATGCAGGTGAGTAGATGGACAGGTAGGTAGGTAGTTTTAAAGTACATTATAAAAATATACTGGCTATTTAGTGCCAAATAAAAATCAAATTTTAAGTTCTGAAATGATTCCAAAGTAAAAATACAAAACTGTAAATAAATCTTCCTTAGAATAGGGTCCAAGATTGCTTTGGTCAGAATCTGTTTTCTGCCTGATAATGTCTACAATGCCTATTGGAAACAAGTAAAAGTAGAGCTATATAATTGTTGATTACACTTGTTGGTGAACTTTTGACAACTAAAATATTTTTTTTACATGAACAATGTAGTTAGTTAAATAGTTTTGACTATTTATAATTACAGTAATGCAGTCTCGGTACTACTCCTGGAATAGTTTCTGCTGCGTTCATTTAAAGTCACATGGCCAGAATGAAAGGTGTAATCAGGGATACCAATAATATACATGCCTCTGGTGTAATGACCAAAATGTGCATGAAAATCTGAATCTCAGCAGTTTGGCCTTGTCACTATCAATTCACATTTAAACTCTACCACTTGTTGTTATTCTTTATTATGCTTCATCACCCATTATACAAATGTCTATGCTTCATTTCTTTCAGGGCACAATCAAACCAGCAGGGGCAAATTTTAGCCCAGAGAAAACTGCCAAGCTACTACGGACTGCAATGAAGGGCCTAGGTATGGTTATTCTCACACTGAGTTACTTATTATTTATGGTGTTGTGTGCACTTAGTGTGTTTGTGGTAGGGAGGTAACTCATCCCACCAAGGGCTCAGAAAATTATTCAGATTTTACAAAACAAAAATGTATTTATAAATGTATCTAGTTAGAAAATTAGGTCTCTGTTGAATTTCCTTACTTTATTCCATACTGTTAATTTGGACTAGAACTAGAATAATCAGAAATTAATTTTGGGCCACAGTTTTTCCCATATTAAAGCCCATTCAAGCAACCCCAAAAAGTATTATTTAGAAAAAATGATCATGTTAACAACTGCAATGGAATTGTATATTTTGTTCCATAAAAAGTGCCCTTTAGGTTACCTTAGTATGGTGCATGAATTATCTCCCTTTAATTGTCGCATGCAGAGCTATATTGGCTTGTAAGGCAATGACTTAAAAAAAAATGTCACATATTAATTATTAACGATATTATTAAGTATAATGATGTAACATAAAAAATAAGACTTTAAGTAGTCAACTACTAGAAAACTAGTGAATAACAAGTCACCAAGTCTGATTTTTAAGTTTTTAGGCTGCATTATCAGACTTAAAAACACAATTAAACTAAAGAAAATTGTTCAGGTATTTTTTAATTTTGGATCTTGAACAGATTAATATGGTGTGTCAGCATGTGTGACAATTCTTATTTTAGGGACTGCTGGTGAGTTATATATATGTGTATGACAAAAGCTGTTGTATAATTTTGATTGCAGCTATTTAGGACAATTGCAGTAATTACTGGGCAACCCAAAAAATGCTATGCTTACGATCATTCATATTGGGGTTGGTGATAGGAAGTTGGCATATAAACACCAGACTAGGGAACATTAGTATCCTGTTTTCTTTATGATTTCTCTTAATCCCATAGAGATATGGGCATCCCTTTTAGGGAAGTGAATTGTCCTTTGCATTTATGGCACCATGCATTAGTTGAATAGCAATATTAATGTTGTAGGTTGCAGACCTACATCATCTGCTTGTGTGGAGTCATAAAGGGGAGGGGGCATTATTCTTCCCCCTGACACACAAAGAAGATTAAGACATGTTCTCATCATCCAGCAAAGTCTGGTTGTAGGGTCACTCCCATGTGATCACTAGTGGGACAAGGACACTTCTGTCATGTGGTCTCCCTCCTGATAGAAGGAAGTGGGGTTGGATTGTCCTGCCTCCTAGGAGCAAGAGCAGGATCAGGATGTTATGTCTGGTCTTGTTGCACCCCAGTGAGTTCACAGATGAACTGGCTGAGAAGCATCTTCAGCTCTCTTTGGTCCCCTACCTCTTCCCACCCATCAGCTTTGGCAGCAAAAGAGGAAGAGGTTTTTCATTATTTCATTAAGTCAGTAAACAAAATTTACCTCCTTCGTCCCCCAGATCTTATTTGCAAGCCCTTCGCCTCAGAGGATGAGAAAGTCTCTTCCAGTTTGGAGAGACTCTTGTGGGCTGCCTCCTCATAACCAGATCTCCTTTTCCACTGGTCTATGTGCTAGCTACACCTCACACTCCTATTTGGCCCATAAAGCATGTATGTGGTATTGTGTGTGGGAATTTTAGTGGGACATCGGCTAGCCTTCCAGTTAATTAAGATGCTGGAGATTAACACTAAGACATTTGACACCATAACCTTGCATGTAGAACTTTGTTTTGCAGCCTCCTTTAGTCTTCAGAAATAGGAATCTCTCTATCCAACCGTGCTATGGCACTTGCTGGAAGGGATGTTTTTTTTGTTGTTCATTGTGATGTCAGCAAAACTACTCAACCTCTGCAGGGATGATGTACAAGGGTCCTACTGTAAGAAACTTCTTGGGGCTGCTTCCTTAGTTGGAGAGATGCTCTCTTTTGGAGGTCTCATTCCATCCTTGGCACCCCATGGGCCAACAGAATTGGTCCCTTGCATCCACTCCTATCCTGTCAATACCAGTCATGAAACGTGTTCATATTTATTGCCCCATGAGATTTTTTTTTAAAGGGATGCAACCCCAGTTAAGAAAGCAACCCCACATTAAACTTTCTTCAAACCTGTCTGTAGCTAGACAAAGTGATCAGAAGGGCTCAAGGAGATTTTGTTTTTGACACTACCACATTTCCTAAGATTCACTGTGTGGGGAAGCAGTCCTAGGCACATGGTGACTCTCCTGCCTTGCATCCCTCTTCTTGTGATTCCCATGAAAGCTTGGCTAGCACTTTTTTTGAGGTCTGGTCAGGCATAATGGAAGATATATGGGTCCTTTCTATTCTAAGGGAGAGTTACCTTCTTTGGTTCTGTGCTAACTCTTTCTAGAACCTCCATCTGTTTTCATGAGCCAAAACTGGTTCAAATAAAGGAAGAGGTGCACACCCTTCTATAGAATTTTTGCAGTGGAAAGGGTTGAAAATAAGTTAACTCCAGCCAGAGTCCCAAATTTTTCTGGTATCCATTAAGACAAAAAGTTTTGAAATTTTCTTCTGCCTTAAACATTTTTTTTTTCATGAGGGAGACTTGTCTCAGTCAGCAATGCTACTGGACTAGACAGTCTCCATCAGCCATCAGGATGTGTATTTTCATGTGACATCCCAGTTTTTCCTCCTGTTTTGCCATGATTGGGCAGTTTTCCCATTTCCAGCACTGTTTTATTGGCTTAAACTCCACTCCTATGTTTTTACCAGGATGATGAGAGTATTTGTCACTTGTCTGATGGCTCATGGGATCAGCATCCTCCATAATATTGTCAAGTGGTTATTGCACAAGAGCCTTAAAGAGTCCTACTACTCATCTGCAGTGATGATTTGACTGGGGCTTATTCCAAACCTTGAGAAGTCAAAGCCAAGCCATTCTCAAGAGTTTGTTTATGTGGTTATGAACTGCCTCACCAATATACTGCGAGTTTTCTATGTTCCACTAGACATGATAGTATCCTGGCTCTTTAAGGCAGCTCTTCAAATCAAAACCTCAATTTTGGGTCTCTTTTGTGTATCCCTCTTGGGGACCATGAATTCTGCAATGGACCTGGGTCCTTTAGAAAGACTGTACTTGCACCATCATCAGTTCAACCTTTAAGCAAACTAGATTCTGCACAGAGAGATCCTGTCAGCTAAGATTTCACCAGGACAAAATTTTCATCACCACTTGAATTGGTGGACCATTTGGGACCAGTTTCAGTTCAAGTCATAATGCATGCCCCCATATCTCACTCAGTCTTCGTACCAGCACATAAGATTCAGTTTGTAACAGGAAGGGAGAGTTCTTTAGGGTTTGTGGTCACAGGAAGAAGGTACCCTTCACATAATTTGGAACTGAAGGCTGTGGATGCATAAACCAAAAAGGATGCATAAACCAAAAAGGTGTTGTGTGATGGTGTCCTCTGACAACACTGGAAGTAGCATAATCCTCTGACAACTCATTGGAAGTAGCATACCTTGGGAATCAAGGATGTTTACATGCTCCTTTTGCGGAGGGGATTACTCTTTGGGTTTGCCATATTCCATGTATGAAAAAATATTTTGGCAGACAGTCTGCCCAGGAGAGGCAAGGTAGTTCTCATGGAGTGGCCTCTGCACATCTCCACAGCAAAGTCTCTGTTCTGACTTCCACTCTGGGGGGTGGGGGAGACCTATAGCAAACCTGTTCATGACAAAACTGAGCAATAAGCTCCACTTTTATGTGTACCAAGTACCAGATGAGAGGGCTTGGGCAGTGGGATTGTCTGTTAATTTTTGCCTTTCCACCCTTTAGAATGATTTCCATAATGGCTCCACAAAGTCAGGACTTGATGCTCACTAATAAATGTCTAGGTGGAATCACTAATTTATTTTGTGGGTTTTATCGAATCCCCTTTATGAAATGTTGGGTGAAGTTTTTTTCAAGAATTTTAGCCTTAAAACTGCCTTTCTGCTGTCATTAGCATCTGCATGGAGGAGTGAGCTCATACCTTATCTTTACAAAAGGGTTGTTTATGGTTTAATGGTAATTATGAAATTTATGAATCCATTTTTCTCCTTTGCATGCTTACATTTTTGACAGATAACCAGCCGCCTTTTGTAGCTCCACTTTTCCTACCTATAAAGTGCTCAAATATTATTTTGGTATCTGTTGTTTCCAGGTGTATTGTCCTCACCATCAAGAGGTCTTATCAGTCCTTAACTGAGAGGGAATTAAAGCCCAATAAGTATGGGTTATTGTTTCTTTATGGGTCTATCTCATTTGTCACTAGAAGGTGCTATAAGAACCACATTTTTGTTTGTCACATACTACTTTCTCCCTCTACCTTCACTCTTTGGTGCACTAGTGTAAAGGTATTTGTTTTTTTTCCTTGGAGTCCAAAAGTTAAGGCACCTAAAGTGATCCAATGTACTGACAATTTAAAGAAGTGGACTCTCCTACTGATATCTCAAGCATGAGCTTATACCAGTTATTGAGGTCATCAGCCACTTTCCAAACTTTTTAATTCATTGAGGAAGTAGTTACAGGTATTGTATAACTGCTATTAAAATGTGGTGGCTTGAGTAAAACTAATTTTTATAATGGACTTACCTGCCACTGTTGTGAAATTTCTTTCTTCCACCTTGTTCTGATATTTGTCAAGTAATCTGGGTCCATGAAAGAGAGAATGGCCTGTGCTATAGGAATCAGACTGGGGCTGTGCTGTCAGCAGAAGGTTCATACTATATAATGTCAATGAGGGAGATTCCATCATAGAAAAGGTAGGAAAGGCATGTGTGACAGGTAAATATTACATTATCAAAATTTAACCCACCCCCGCCCCACGCACCTATATTTGTCTTTGTGACTGACATAATTAATCAAACTTTAATATAAGTAGCATGTCTTACTTGGTCTTGTTTTATATTTATTATGTTTTATATTTATTATAGTTTTATTATAGATACAGACAGAGAGAGCGAGAAAGAAAGAAGTTGTATCTAACCATCTTCATTATTGCTGTTAATTCTATAGGCACAGATGAAAAGGCCATTATTGACATCCTGGTAGGACACAGCAATCATGAGAGGCAGGAGCTGAAGACTATGTTCAAGACATGCTTTGGCCATGTGAGTATCAACTTTTTTCCAACAGAATAGATAGGGATCATACGTTGTTGCTCTGTACAAACATGCAAATATTTGCTGGAGCATGAGGGAAAAGTTTGAGCTGTGAATTTCAAGTGTTTTAAAAGGGGTCTGGCAATATTACAAATACAGAACTGAGATAATAAATACTTACTAAAAATACATTATAAAACTAACACAAAAATCACATACTCAAGCAACATGTATGATGCTGATGATTGAGTTTGATGTTATAAAATCTTGTCGAACCTGCTATTACAGGCATCACACCAGTGGAAACTGTCCTGAGCATGTAAAATGAGTTGGTTTGCCACTTGTAATTTTGTGATATCAGCTGCACTCAAGCATTGGATTTGCTCATGTTGCTTGGATATAGTTTTTATAAACCTGTTTTTTTGTAGAGTGCATTATGTTATGGCATTGTTCATCTGTCCATCAATTATTATGACATTGTTCATCTTTCTATCATTTATTGTTATGACATTATGCATCAGTTCATCCATTATGACATTGTTCATCTGTTCATCCATTTATGGAATGGCATTGTTCATCTGTCCATCCATTTTTATTACATTGTTCATCATTCCATCCATTAATGTTAAGGCATTGTTCATCTTTCCATCCATTTATGGTATGGCATTGTTCATCTGTCTGTTCATTATTATGACCTTGTCTATCAGTTTATGGAATGGCATTGTTCATCTGTCCATCATTAATGTTAAGGCATTGTTCATCTGTCCATCCATTTTTATGACATTGTTCATCTTTCCATCCATTTATGGAATGGCATTGTTCATCTGTACATCCATTAAAATCATGGCGTTGTTCATAAGTCCATCCATTAATGTTATGGCTTTGTTCATCTGTCCATCCATTTTTATGACATTGTTCATCTTTCCATCCATTTATGGAATGGCATTGTTCATCTGTACATCCATTAAAATCATGGCGTTGTTCATAAGTCCATCCATTAATGTTATGGCTTTGTTCATCTGTCCAGCCATTATTGAGTCAGTGTACCTATTCATTAATGTTTTCTTGTCCAATCCATAACTTTATTATAGTTGAAGACATCATGAATCTTTGCCCAAGCATATATGATGATGAGGTGTCCTTTGCCATAACCAGATACTGATAGACAGTTTCAAGGTCAAGGTCACAATAAAGAAATTTGTGACATTCTATAACTTGTATCCTAGACCAGAGATAACTTTTGACACACACAAGATACTTGAAAGTTTATTTTCCCAGTTTGTAATAACCGGTAAAGTGAAAATACTTGCAGATGAGACCTAAATTTTCAAGAATTGTTTCCCTTTAATGTAGTATATTAAACAAAGGGAGAAAAGAAATCTATTATTATTTTATTTTTCCAAAAAACTGTGAAATGATTTTCAAAGTAAGTTGAATTGCACTATCAAAGAGGGATAGACACTGCAAGATCTACTGAGACAACGACATGCACACAAAGAAAGAGACAGGGACAAATGGATGGGCATTGGGAAGATAGAGAAAAACTAACAGATAACAAAGTCACTTTAAGCCCAAATCTGAGGTAAAGATACCTACTTAGTTTGCTTAGTATGTTGAAGTATTAATAGTTGCATATTGCTTCTTTTTATGGAACAGACCACAGCAATTTGGTTGTTTTTTTAGTTGGTTACATGGTTGTCATGCAAGACAAACAAGAATAAATTCTCGTGACTGACTCACTTTGCATGACAATATGGTTGGCATTCCAACATAAAAGGAGAGGCTGATATTGTACTAAAAGGTTGGCATGTGGTAACCATACTAATACATTTGTTGTCTTTGTCTTCAATTTCTGATCCTTGAATCATTTTAAGAAGACATGCTTGATAAATATTATATAGTTACACAATGTCTTCTCATTGCTTTCAATCAATCCTGACTCCACTTCCTCCTATACTGTTACTGTCTCTACCACCACTAACACTTGTTCATATTAATTAGTTATCATAATTGTTATTTGTGTGCAGGACCTGGTGGATGATTTAAAGAGTGAGACTGGCGGAAATTTTCAGAAGCTGATAGAGTACCTGATGATGCCGAGTCGTGATCTGGATGCCTACAGTCTTAAGAAAGCCATGAAGGTGAGCCATAGTTCCAGCAATCTCAGTATTTGTCAGTCATTTCCAAAAGAACAAAGGTTTTACTGGCACTTACATTGAGCAAGTGGACATTGGTTGCTGTTTTAAAATATGTTTATATTAACTTTTGTTTCATTTTTAGATCCTAAACACCATAACAAAGTGAAGTTATGGGGTGACTAGGTCTAGTTTAGACATTGTTTATATATGAAACAGTCATTAAAAATGTCCTTGTCTAAGCTCAATTTGTTGGACAATCAATGAATGTGTTGTTGACCAACCTTGTTTTGGTGTTATGGCTTTAGGTCTTTAAAGTATGTAACAGAAAGAAGTGATACCAACAATTTAAGTAAAATCAACAAGCAATTTATTGCTCTACATTAGAAGTGAAAATTCAGGAAGAACTTACAGAATTTTTTAATTAAATTCCAAATAATTTTAAATGTCCTATCACAAGTATAAAAATGTATAATGTTCTGAATTAATTCCTATAGTCTTCAATATCCTTATATAATTCAATGAATCAATCCAGAATGTCTTTGAATGAGTTCACAGTAGTGTATGGAGAATGAAGACTTTTGTAATTCCAGTGAATATTTTAAATAAATATTTGCTCTTGAATTATACCTGAACACAACCATAAATATTAATCTCTTTTTATATGATGACCAAATTTTCCTGTAAATGTCGGCGTTAATGACATTAACCGTTCATGAGGGGTACCATGTGGGTTTGAGTCTTGGGCTTGGCCAATGTGGGTATGTGAGAAAGCTTGCCAGTAGCTTCCTGGTGGTCAGTGGTTCTTCCTGGGGTTTTCTCGGATTCTTCCTCACCAGTTATATTAGCTGTCATGTATAGCCAATCTTGTGCTGAAAAACGTTGTTCAATCCACAACAAAAACAACAACTATCCATGAATGAAAATAAGGATTTGAAGAAGGGAAAGAGCAGTATATAATAGCCAGAAGAATTAGTGTTGATGAGCTGTGAAAGTTGCTTGACTTATTCATTGCTAGAATTATTTATATAAAAGATAGTGTCTGCACATATTTTTGTTAGAAATAAAATGTACTGAATACTAATCAGTGTAAACTGTCTTCCTTTGCAAATGCAGAAAAATGAGCATATTTATTTATTCTAAACATCTCATCAAAATTATCAATTGAAAGTTGGACATCTTTACTTTGATTCTTGTTGGAAAATATACAGCATGTGTCAGAATTAGTATTTGGTTCAAGTGGTTTATTTGCAATTTTGTTTTCCTTTATTTTTCAGGGGGCAGGTACAGATGAGCGGACTCTCATCGAGATTATGTGTTCAAAACCAAACAGTCAAATGGCTGAAATAAGGGAGAAGTATAAGCTGTGTATGTAAATAAAATACAGTTTATGTATATACCTGTATCAGGCCTTAGGTATTTCTACAGTATAAAACATTGACCTAAATATAAATGATGGGGTTGGGGGTGGTCTTTTACTGTGTTGCTGCATAGCGTATTCTGAAGTCAGAAAAGGAGACCAGATTAAAAAAATATCTCATATAGATGACAGTGTTGCAGAGATTAGTCTAATCACTCTACTTTGAGACCTTTTCCTTTGCTAAAGTATATCCAGGCACAATCAGATGGCTGGACTGTGATCTCCATTCATTGGTAACTGCTCCAGTGACCTAGTGGTTAAAGCGTCTGCCACAGGAGCGGGAGGTCGTGGGTTCAATCCCCAGCCAAGTCATATCAAATACTTACAAAAATGGTTCTTGGCGCTCAGCATTAAGAGGTTAGTGTTAGGACTGGTTGGCCTGGTGTCAGGATAATGTGACTGGGTGGGACATCATGCTACATATCTGCGGCATGATACCCCAGTGCTAGACATCACTATAAACTGCCAACATTGTAGTGATATGATGGAATTTTTTTTTAAAGCTACATTAAAAATCCTAATCAAATGGTTGATGATCGATGTTAGCCATGGAATAACAAGGTTTGTTAACTTGAGGTTCACTTTCTTTATTAAAATAAATGTTTTATATGATTTGGACAAATATAATTATCCACATGTGTTTAACTTAAGAAAATTAACTGATTATTTCAATTAACTTGGGGATTCCTCATCTACAATTCCTCTTTAGCCAGCTGAACTGGTAAAATTATTGGATCATTGATAATACCATAGTTATACCAAGAAGAAAACAACATGCTAAGTTCATGCAGATAATGATAAAGAGGTAAAGTGACTGAGAAACCATGTGTAAATATGTTCTACATGGATATTAATAACTGAATACCCACCCCCAACTGTTGATTTTAAATTTATTTGTGGGAAATGTTTAAAATAAAATTAAAAATACATGTGTCTATGTAACATATTTATTTTCTTTGTACATGGCATATGTAAATATGCTTTTCCACATCAACTGCGTTAAACCATTTATAATATTATGTATTGAATACTCAACATTCTGAGAAAAAATGGGGTTCACACAGATGCAATGATCTCAAGTGCCATCTTCTCCAGTCACTATATGAGGTTACATGCAATTTTTGGCACATTTTATGGACAGAAAATGAGTACTATTTTTTGTTGTTTGAAGAAATATTAAATTCTGTAATTTTGGTGTCCAAAATTAAACAGTGGTAGACATATACGCCCTCCCCTGCCCTCTTGTTGACTAGGTGATAATTATTATAAAGAGAACTTGTGAGATTTCTTTTACAGGTGTGTTTGAAAATAAAAGGTACTCATCTGTAATGATCACTCAGCTGGATTTCATTTAATGGGACTCAGTTTGCTAAAGATTAGCGTCCAGAAGCAATCTTTATCATTGACCATTATTTTGTTATTTAAATATCAAAGAGCTTAATTAGCTTCAGAACAATAAGCATGCTTAATGCTACATACAGCTGCAATGATAATGGGTTTCTTTTATTTCATGAAATGTTTAATGAGACAGAATAGAGATCATGCGTTCTTTTAGTATTTTTTTAAATAGTAAAACATTATATAATACCATTTACATTGTCTTTAATCAAAGCCATGGCTTTCTGCTTAAAGTGGGCTTGTGCATAACAATGTCTACATTGACAATTAGTCATACTTTTATCAGCTGAATCAGGCATGTGAGAAAAAGAAAAGAAACATTGTTATTGATGGAAATATAATTTGTGATGTTCACACAGTTGGCTGATTTTTTGTTGTTGTTCAATTGATTTTACAAATTAGCACGAATCCTGCAAACCTAGAAAAGGCCATGTAAGACTTGGAATTTATGTGAACTACATATATGCAATATGTAGGGCCTATTTGTAGTAAATACCTTGAAATTTTAAAGCTTTGACAGTATTTTGATCAGTATCATATTGCAACAAATTGCTTGCAAGGTTGTAAATGGGTCAGTGGAGGTATATATAATGTCTACCACTTGAGTAAAGAGTAAACCAAAGTATCAAAATGTAATGAGTAAAATTCTTGTCTTTTTAAAAACGTTTTGGACTGAGAACTTGGAATGTATTATTATTTTGGAAGGAGAAATAGGCACCTAATATAACACATCTGATGCAGAAATCTTCCCAACATTGTGCATTCTGTCCTTCACATATTTGCTAGGAAATTTTCATGAGAATTGAACAAAAGGATTTAACAAAGAAACTAAGGTAGGGAATGTACAAATCATAACCTATTTCCATGCATTAGGTCAAATTTTCAGCGCTATACTTTCGAAATTAGTTGTGAATATGCAATCATGCATTCTACAATAGATCCCTGGGAAAATACCTGAAATATTGGGAAATTTTTCATAACACCTGTAAAATTATTTTTTCATGATCACATTGAATATATATTGCTGACCAAATGAAGCTAACTTTCTGTTAAAGTACTTTCAAACACACTGAGGGGAGAGGGAATAAGTCCTATAAATGTTTGAGTATGAAAACAAAGAATGAAATAAACTTGCAAAAGTTTCTTTTCATTTCACTTTTGGATTCTTTTGAAAAGGAAACCATGCTTTACATTTTAAAACCTGCTTATATTCTGGCTTTCCATGGAAATAAAAATGACGAAATCTGATGTATATTTCTGATGCTTGTTTGCATTTGGCAACTATAAACAAGAGTCCTTTGAAAAGAATCATCGCTTCACTGACAGAAGATAATTTACAGGAATTTGATTTAGGACAAACTAGATACCATTAGAAGACATTTTGTGAAACCACATATTTATAAGACCATACATTCAGGAGAATTTATGAGAAGATTTCCCATATCTTCCTTAATAGTGGCTGTATTTGAGGTCAGATTTTCATCCTGGATAACATAATTACCGGTAGTCTTGGTTAGTTGACAAATAGTCACAATTTATGACTTTCGGTTATACATTCTTAACTTTCCATGTTCTGGAAAAATACTACAATGTACACTAAATTTAGCAGTTAATAAAAAAGGGAAAATTAATTTTGCCAGATTAGACAATCTCAGTCCCTGAAAGTGCAATGATTGAATTATAAGATATATAAAAAGTAAAAGTCAGTTATCTGCTAGTTTTTTTCCAATTTACCTTTGAAGTCCAGGAATAGAAAATGACCAAGTAAAACTAGCAATCTATTCAGAGGTGCACATCTGAAGTAACATACTCTATAACCCAAATTAAACCTGATCAATCATACTCAAAAAAAGTCTTCTGGTAAAAACCAAATGTTAAATATCACTTTCCATTCAGGATGATAACCATGTTTAACATCAGACTGGCACCATTTGCATGAGAAGTCTTTTGACGAAAATGCCATGTTGATATGACTATCTACTCGGAAGGAGTAGCAATAACAGGATTTTCATATTGGTAGTTGTGGCCACAGCACGATTTTCCTTTAGGACCAGCTAGACCTGGAGATAAATTTGTGTGTTGGGTTTCATGGTAAACCTTCAAGTAGTTGAAGAGTAGTGACAAGCTTGTGCTAAGTGATGGTCAGACAGATCGACAAAGAGAAGACAACAGACAACACACCATCCCATAAACTCTTCTTATTTGTGACCGTTGCAGTGAAAAATAAACAAACTGTTGAGTTGGTTTATTTAAACTTATGAATAGAACAGAAAATATTTTTGAAATATCACATTTATAATCAACACACAGAAAAGTTTTCATTTTTTGTAACCAGCTTACATGTATTATCTTAAACTTTCTGATTGTCATGTGGATAAAGACTCAGTTTTTCTCATCACCTGAATGCAAACTAACTTTACCTTTAAACTTGAATGTATATGGAAGTCTCACTTGATACTTGGTCTTTTTCATGTCACTCTATTAATATAGAAGTGACATATAGTGTCAAATCTATCCATCTGTCTTTCTTTTGTTGGGTTAAGTTTTGCTTTTGAATTGTAGTTTTTAAAATTTTGTATAACATATTTTTAGTGTACAAGACAACACTGGAAGATGATCTCCGGAGTGACTTGGCTGGAGACTTTAAGTTGCTGATGATCTCCCTGAGCCAGGGCCACAGAGATGAAAATCCAAAAGTGGACACCGCTCTTGTGCAAACAGATGTCAAGGAGCTCTATGATGTAAGTTAAGATTTCCAGACATATAGATAAAATCCCTAATCTGATTGGTTAAGTGTCAAACCACTAACCAATCTGATGCAAACTTTTTGAGTTGGCTGAATTAATGTTGGATTAGATGCTATTTGCGTATAAACAATCTTAATCAAAATTAATTATGAAGAATGAAGACAATAATTGATATTCTTTGATCAATATAAGCATAATTTTCTGATATTTTTGACAGGCAGGACCAGGAAAGTTTGGTACAGATGAAGCAGTCTTTAATAGGATACTGGTCCGTCGCAGCACTGCACATCTTCAAGAGGTCTTCAAGGCATATAAACAAAAGCATGGCAAGGAAATGGAGCAAGTCATTGATGCAGAAACTAGTGGGGACTTGAAGAAAGCATTTCTTGCCATCGGTAAGCATTCATATCTTGCAAATTTTGTCACTGCTATGGTGGCTTAGTTGTTTGAGTGTCCACCTCGTAAGTGGGAGGTCGTGGGTTTAAACTCTGGTTGAGTCATCCCAAAGACTTACAAAAATGGTACTAACAGCTGCCTTGCTAGGTGCTCAGCTTTCAGAGGTTATTGTTAGGACTAGTCGGCCTGTTGTCGGGATGATGTGACTGGGTGGAATATCATGCTACAAGTCTGTCTGTGGCATGATGCCCCACTGCAAGACATCAACTGCCACACTGCAGACTTCTTAGTGATATGACTGAAAAATTGTTAAAGCTACATTAGAAATCCAAATCATATACACACACACAAGTTTTGTCAATGACTTTAGAAAAGAAATTAAAGAGAAAAAAACATAATGGCCAAACGATTTCTGTCAAAATTATTGTATTTTTACTCGCAGTTACATTTGAGTTTCATTTTTATCAAAAAGATTAATTGTTACAGTTCTTAACTTAGAATAATTGTTATGGAATTATTAAGACTTTGAAATATTAATGATTTTGATTATATTGAAAACCACGAACAAACTGTTAAATTACTGCAAGGAGTTTTTGTTTCATTTTTTTCTTCAGTTCATTACATCAAAAATCCTCGGGACTATTTCGCAGAACTTCTAAACAAGACCTTGAAAGGTGCTGGAACTGATGATGAGCGCCTGATGCAGCTTTTAGTGTCCCATTCAGAGGTAAGTTTTAAGACTGACCTGGGGGCTCAAAAACACAGTCCGGAAACTTGCATATGGGACAATTACCAGAAGAATCACAGGTGTCTGATGCATATTCGAGTCAAAATCATGAAATTATTATATTCTAATAATAGATAAACACAATAAGAAACAAGAATTTAACTCAAGAAATTGCAGTTACACACAGCTGTTGATATTTTAGTTCTCTCTGCCTTTACAGTGATGCCTTTCAGTAATCAAGAAGTTATTTTATGTTGATCAATTTCCCTTTCAATGAATTGTCACACATCATTATGAGTTGTATATGGGCAAAGTTAATAACAACAAAATAGCACCATTTTATGCATTTGTCTTATCAGATATTGTTATTCTTGCCCCAGATATCTTGTATTTTCAGGACTGTGCAGGTTTTGTAATAGATTGTCACACCAAAGAAGAATGCCAGCAGTTATTTATATAATACTACAGTTACTTTTCACAAGAAAAATGTTGGTAACTTGCATTTGGATGAAGAATTCCACCCATCTCAATCGCCGCCAATGTTTGTATTAAAATTATCCAATTTGGTCAAACCTCCAATATAGAGACCTACTCAGTGGGTGCCATAAAAGAGAAGATTACTGATTGTCCAAAAGATTTAGTGTTTCTATGCCCTGGCATGCAAAAGAACTTTGTCCATATGACTTTGTTTTCATAGTGGGAATAATGAGTATACGATTGTCAAAAGAGAAGCAACTATCTTGCATGTGTGTACACATGGGTGAGGCCAGATAGGTATGTTGCACTGGAATCGATCAGTTAAACATAGCACAGAGAACAAATCGAATGGATAGCCAATGTAGGGTACAGAGCAGCAAGGAGGCGTGGTCTGATCGTGGTACTCTAAACATGATCTAGCAACTGTGCTTTGAACGTTTTTGAAGCTTCTGGAGTAGATATTGACACAAACCAGACATAATTGAGCTATGATAATCCAGTCTTGAAAGTACTAAGGAACACTTGAGTGTTTTAGTGGTATCAACTGAAAGATATTTGCGAATGCAGCTGATGTGTCTCAGTTCAAGATAGCCAGCCTTGCATATTCATGACATGTTGGTGCAATTTGCATATTTGCATATTCATGACATGTTGGTGCAATTTGAGAGTACTGTCTGGTAGGTTTCATACTGACTGTGTAAATTTATATTTGTAGTGAGTTTTTATAATAGTTGCAAACAATTTTTGTGACATGTCTATATTTATACTGTGTTTTCGTCCATTTGTTTAAATGAAACATGATGTTACTTATCTTTGTTTGGCATATAATTTATATGTAGTTTTTGCAAATGAAACACAAATAATTTTGATTTAAAACAGTTTGACCAGATTTAATTTTTTTTTAATTAAAGACCGATCTGAAGGACATTGCCAAAGAGTATCAGAAGAAATATGGGCGGGAGCTTAAAAAAGACATCGCAGATGACACTAGCGGAGACTATCAGAAACTTCTTGTTCGTCTTGCTACGTAAGAAAGGTCAAGATTGCAGACCATTTTCTGAAATGGCTTAGATGTTATATTCTGTGTAGTTTACAAAATCATAACACTTTAAAAACTTTACTTTTTATGCTTTTTGTTCCTGTCTAGAAAGTCTATATTGAGAGGCATCTTTTTTATACTGATGTAATAAAGAAGAATTTCATTATTGTAAGTAGTTGAGTAAAAATGGACATACCGAGTTAAAATGATTGCAAGTTTTACTTTTGAAATGGTTCATGAGAAATTGAAATTTTTTCTGCCTACATCTAGTTCTTTCTTGCTATAGAAGTTATTTTGACATGTGTGTCAAGTATTTTCTTTAAGCAGTCCTTGGCAAACTTAAATTTGCAGTTGAATAGCAATATGGAGTGATATTGACTCCTGAGTTTTAGTTGATGGCACTTTTAAGCTAGTGGATTTGTCTTATGATAGAAATATATACATACAGTCAGCCTTCCTCAATGCAGTTCAGATTCAAAAACTAAATTAAATAAAATTGTCATAAATTTTAGAAACAAAATTCTTCAGTGCTGGAAATTGTTATACAAACTGTAATATGAACACATTTTCAAAAACCTACAAAACTGAATTTTTTTAACAAACCTGGCTTTCTCTTAGGCAGAATTAACTACAGATAATACATAGATTATATATTTTGCTAATTGCTGCCAATTTTTGGATTTAATGGAATAACTGATTTACAATGAATTCTTTATACATGAACTGGCCCCTTAGAATGGCATTGTCATATCTAGGTACAAATATAGGCCAAATTCATGAGGACTAAAGGTACATTTAACCAAAATACAGAAACAGTTGATCTCACAAACAATTGGAACAAAGGACAATAAACAAATAGAAGATAATTTATTTTAACCCCAAAATCGTGTGATTAATCCCAATTACTAACGATTAATACTATATCAGATTTATTCCAATATATTGAAAACAGAGATTGAACACTATTCATTATTGTTAAGATGACTTATATCATCTGTTTAATATAGTTGCTGGTGTCCAGAATGTAAAATACTGTACTTTTGGGGTTTCTTTTGTCTCATTTCTGTTATAGCAGTATAACTCTAGTCAGTTAAAATAGTGAAGGCAGTGCTAAATGATATGGCAAGAATTCCAAGTTAGCATAATTAAATTTGTTCATCTCATGATATGTACTTTCTGTGTATAAGATAATTAAGGATATGGTTTCACCAGCAGAGACAATGCAAACAGGATTTTGAGGCCTCCATCCTTAGAAATGAAAATAACTTCTTACAAAATGAATACTTTTGGGACTTTTCATTATTTACTTTTTTATTTTGGTTAAACAAATTTGTATGTTCTTTAATAGCATATTCATAAAATAATATTACATTAGTTGTATAATTTTCTTATTTGTAAACATTTTGCTTTTGTAGTAGTACCTGCTTTGTTCTTCATATAAAAGCTTTTTATAACAAGTCTGCAAACTATATGTATCTGTTGAGGACCTGCAACCTATAAATGCATGTGTTGAGGACCAGCAGCCTAGATATGTATTTGTTTATTCATCATAATATAAATTTAGGCAGCATGGTAATAATTAATCCCATTATGTATTATGCCTTACAGTACTTAGATACAATGGCATGCTTTTGTGTATGATCAGGATAACTTCCAGAATTGAAAAATGGTAAACTAATTTTCCAGTCTCATAGCAAATTTCTACATTTGAAAGAGATGATGGAAAATGTATTGCAAGATTTTCTAAATGTTTGATTTGGGATATTTCCAAATAAATCTTTTGGTGAACAAAAGAGATTAGGGCAGATGTTATAGTATGGTACAATCAGCTTCGCATGCATGAACACTCACGTTTTTATGTGTATCTTGTTCGTAATTTTACTTCTCTTTTCTTGTTTCATGAAATAAAGCATCATCTTTCAATTTAAAAATTGTCTCCAGTAGATTCTTGGAAAACTCATTGTTTGTTATTAGCTTCTTAGAAACCTAGCAGTCAGCATTCTAAAATGGTTCCATGTTGACAGATACAATAAGGGAGCAGCCAATGTTTAACAGGGGCTGTGGTTGGAGTACAATTAAGGGGTAGGAAAGGATTTATTTGCACTTGAAAGTGAAGGGGAAGACTAACATACATTTAATGGCATGTAAGATACTAATTGTGATCATTATTATGTACAATAATGACCACTCCAGTGGCCTAAATGGTTAGAGTGTTAACCTCAGATGTGGAAGATTGCAGAATGGCAGGCTATGATTGTAAGCTCTGTCTCATTTAGAGTTGAAGTGACAACACTCGCTTGTCGATTGTGAAATTTAGTGAGATGAAATGGTATGAAATAATCCTGAAACAATACAAAGCACATACTTACAATGCAAGAAAAAGACATTACAGAATAAAATCAACACAATTACAACTAACATGCTAGCATTATCACAGAAAAATACAAATGATACCTTAACAAACTCTAATCCCTGTTCTTTCACTTGTGTGAAAGAAAAATGCTCTTCATCTTCACAACTCATACTGCCCCATGTGTTGTCCATCTCAAGAACTAGAGTAGGAATGCTGGAAGATTTTTGTTAGTTTGCAGGGAATTGATTTTAATACTTGTGAAGCATGGGAATCATGCATTGCGATCGATAACTCGCTCGCTCACTCATGACATACATGCACATTGGTACACAATACAAGTCCTGAGTCACATAATATTATTTTTAATCTTTATTATACACAATAACGACCACTCCAGTGGCCTAAGTGGTTAGAGTGTTAGCCCTGACAGAGTTATACCAAAGACTTATAAAAATGGTACTTGCAGCTGCCCGACTTAGCGCTCAGCATTAAGAAGTTTTTGGACTGGCCAGCCGAATGTAAGGATAATATGACAAAAGTGGGACATCATGCAGACATTGTAGCAATATGACTGGAGATTTTTTAAAGCTATGTTAAAAATCCAAATCAAACACACGTGCATACACAATAATATTTGCAATATACCCTTTATTCTACACTCCCAATAACTCTGTATATATTGATAGATCTCTATTATGATGTATGTCTCTATCCATTTGTAAATTCCTACATTTTGTTTTTATTTTTCTGCCTTAATGTGAAGCCTATGATGGCTTGTTTGTTACCAATTTGTTTTCCACACAGTAATTTAAGGGGTCTACAGTTATCAAACTTGTAAATAGCTTTTATTTGGGTAAGGAAGAATTACATATTTTGATTTCAAGATTTTGAAGGTTGAGGTCACTGGGACTGAGGGAAGGAAAGTTTGTAAGTTCTCCACCGTCTACAGTGACCAAATGTTTTGGTTAGCTTGCACTTTGGGTAAGGAAGAAATCTGTTGATTTCAGGGTCAAAAGAGCAGATGTTAAGATTATTTAAAATAGAAAATTGTTTTCTGCACAATAACTGGTTTTCTCCACCATCTACAGTTTCCAAACTTGGTGGATAACTTGCACTGGGATAATGAAGAACAGTATTGAATTCAGGCCCATAAATGGATACAAAGTGCTTTTTCTTCCGACCTTTCCTCCAATCTTACATACTGGCAATACAGTTTTGTGGAAGGTGTTCAGATATTTCAACCACTTGGTCTAAGAAGTACTTGGCCCCTGTCCAAATATTAGGTTGCAACATCAACAAACATAAATGGTTAGTTTCGTTACTGACTTGAAACATTTATGAAAACAACAAATGTGTAAATGAAATTACATTTGGCTATCAGTGACACAGGAACTACCAGTTATAGTATATTTCCACAAGTCTGCCTTAGAGCACTGTTTAAGTAGGATTTTTCTGTTAACTCTTTTCTTAAAGTATCTATAATTTTCTCATCGAGTGTGGCATGGCTGGGAAATGGCAAAAGTTTATGAGAATTGGTTCTAGTGCATTAGGTTTATTTATTGATTATGCTAATGAAAATATCTTTAAATTAAAACTAAATTATTTACCTTTAAGACATATTTGTTAACATAACCTTTGATAAGTAATATCTTATTTTTAAAGATACATAGTTTTGAGTTTGCAATTATTGATTTTTTTTTGTCATAATGTCCTAATATATGTAACAGTTAGAAGCAACATTATAACCATCCCAGGAATGTTTTAACTAAGATATGTTTTACACGCTGAATCCTGTGAGAATAAAGGTAACATAATACAGCAAATGAAACAGCCACAAGCTGAGAGAAGTGTGAAATCTTTACATGTTTACAAATTTAGAAATAGCAGCCTGAGTATTTATTCAGCACACACCCGTGTATTCAAGAGCAGTGTTCAGATGTTTAAACATTGGTTTACATTACTGGACACCTGTGCACATTCAAAAGTGCATGTTGTGGAAGAAAATTAGTAAAGATAAGTTTATTAAAAACTTGGTATAAACATTAAATTAAAAGCAGTACTATTTTTATAGCTCAGTAAGTTGATAGCTTATTAATTATTTTTAAAATGCTTTTACTCCAAAGATTAATATTTAGAAAAGAATAAGACTATGTTTCCATGTAGCAAAATGCTTCTATATCTATAACTTTTACACAAAAAATTAAATTCTAAGAATTAAAACAAATGTAGACTGTACATTGCTAAAATTATATTGAATTCAGATAAGATACAAGTTGGGTTTGAACAACTTTTTCTAAGATAGTTTTATATGAATGGAAGATTAGAAACTGGGCTGTAGTTTTTTAAATCGTTATAGTCGAATGTTGGATTCATCAGCAGACACTTTACAATGGCAGTTTTGACAATGATGGGAATTCCCCGGATGAGAGAGAGGTATTAATAACATCAGTTAGTAAAGGCAATATTGGATCTAAGCACTCAGGCAGGAGTGATGTTGAAATTGGATCAAGTTCACGTGACTTTGGTGCACTCTTATTCACGATTGCACATACTAAATCCATAGAGACAGTTTCATATGCTGCTAACAGTTGCCGCTGAAATTATGTATCACAAATGTATGGTGACGATGAGTCAATTGAAATTGTGTCGTCAAGCTTATCTCTAATGGTTTATACTTTGTCACAGAACAAAATTGCAAACAGGTCACTTAGGTCGACTGGAGAGAAGGTAGTTGGTAGTGTTGTACATGTATTCCTTGACATTAGTTTGATAGTAATCTCGAATAGCTCTTTATAGATGGAAATCTCCATGATCTTAGTACTGTCGTGGGCTGATTTCGCGGCATGGACTATATTTGCAACGTTCTTCTTCGCGGCTTCAAAGATTTTCTTATGACTAGTGCGTGAGTGGTGGAAAGCCAAAGTCTCTCAACTTTACGTCGGTCTCTTTTAGCAATGCAAAGCTGGTCCCTAACATTGCTGTACCACAGAGAACACTTTTGAATTGATACTTTACACTTAGTAGCTGGGGAATGTTTTTTAAGCAATGAACGCAGGCAGTTATTCAGTTGTTCTGCTGAAGTAGGTAAGCAAGTTATTAGGTTTGCTTGG
The DNA here is from genome assembly GCA_030141615.1 of Unio pictorum. NCBI lineage: Eukaryota > Metazoa > Mollusca > Bivalvia > Unionida > Unionidae > Unio > Unio pictorum. The sequence continues at coordinate 313,279 of JARLTB010000267.1, forward strand.
ATGTCATGCATTAGTTTGGTTCTATTTATCATGCTAGTAAGGTGATGTTGAAGATCATCTTGAACAGACTGACTGGCACCACATGGAGAAGAAATAATCGCTGGATAACAGGCAGGATTCCGGAGTGGAAGAAGCACAACAGAACAAATATTTAATCGTTGGGTTCTTTGTGAAAAGTACTCCAAACATCAATAATATATCTATCATGTATTCATAGATTTCAAAAAGGCATTTGACAGTGTGGTATGAGGCATTGTGGGCCACAGTTAAGAAAAATACAACGTGGGTCCAAAGTTGACCAATACCATCAACCAGCTGTACGCCAAGGTTACTATTGCAGTAATTGCTCAATGTTCTGTGGGGGACTGGTTCCAGATTACAGTTGGAGTACCTCAAGGCTGCCTCCTGTCACCCACGCTTTTCAACATCTATTTAGAGCACATCATGAACGATTCCTTTTTCTGACTCCGTCTTAGGACTATCGAGTCTCCCTCTCCCTCGGAAAACTGTTTATTTAAAATACAAAATTATCCCTAAATCTCTATATGTACCACATTCTATATGTATATAAAATTCCTTCACTTAACGTTACTCAGAATACACTATCAATTCAGACAAAATTTATTAAGCCTACCTACGGTTGTACCTTGCCATACATTACCACGTGACCTCTCTATCGAAAATTTACCGTATGCTATTCATGTTCGATTACTGTTGTATAAATTTCACAGATCCTTATTCACTTCCAGATTATTTAAACATTACAAAAGCAAATATAATAGGCAGTTATCTTTAATTCACGATAATCAGTATCGTTATAACAAACAAGGAAATTATTTCCTATTTAGTTCATATAACCCAATGGAATCCTGCACATATGGACATTTGGATCGCATGTAATCAATTCTGCTAATGAACTAATTACTAAAATTAAAAGATAAATTGCACTGAATCTCTAGCATCAACAAATTTCCATGAAATTGGACAAACGATACATAATATGGAACCTTGTCATATCAAACAAGTTGCATACAACAAACAATAAAAAAAGAGAATATTATGTAGGTTCCGCGATTTGTGCAGTCACGTGACTAAGAATACAAATGACCAGATCCAGGTCAAATTTCAGCAACGATGTACTTTCGTCTCGTCTAGCAGCAGATTAAAGACAACGAATACTATATTCACGATTCTTTTAGAAAATAAATCATATTTCTATCGATTTCAATCAGGTATATATCTCGATGAAAAATCGTTTAAGTTTGCTGAGCCGGCAAGTAAGCGGCTACCCCATGCCGACACCAGATGGTGTCGGCGAATTCCAACTTTGTGATAGGGAATGCGCTCTGACCCTACACCCCAAAATGAATGTCCAAATATTAAAAAAATAGGGTGACATGGGTCAGAGGAAACTTAGACTACCTCTGACAAGAATAATTTTTGATATATATGAGTGGGGGTGGAGGCTACAAAGGCCACGCGCATTGCATGTGCCCACTAGTCCTTTGGTATGTGTTCCATCATAAAATGAGGATGACGCTGTAATAAGTCTTTACATAAATAATTTTTTTGGATAACAAAACACTGCGTATGCTTTTATCTCTACTGAGTTAGGCAGAGTACCGATGCAATAAGTAGGATATAGTAGAATTCTTAAGTACTGGTTCAAATTATTATCGATGATCGAGGATTGATTCCCCAAACAAAGCTAAAGCCCACAATTGACATTAGGCGAACACTCATATGTTTTGGCCAATAAAGTTAAGAATGTACATTTTTCATACGGAATAGGAAGTGTTTGGGTTATATAAAGGATGGGTGATGAGAAACGCAATCTCGTTATATTTAAACAGCGTTGTAAAGAGTTTTCTACAGGAACTAAATGGAGTTACATTCAATGTATAGATTACAATTTTATTATGAAATCAGAAACTATCTGAGTTGTCGGCACTATATAGATCGATTGAACTTCTCGTACAGTGCTCGCTTGCTAGAAATGAAACCTCTCCTATAATAGTACACACAGGTAGGTTTGAAAATATCCCCTGTATTGAAAGACTGTGCTCTTTTTGTGCAGACATAGAAGATAAGTTTCACTTTACTGAGAAATGTCTAATTTATTTGACAATTCTCATTTATAATAGTTTGAGAAATGTCTTATGCATGATAATTTGAGAAATGTTTCATATATGATAATTTGAGAAATGTCTAATGCAAGATTATTTGAGAAATGTCTCATGCAAGATAATTTGAGAAATGCTTATTTACTTTCATGCGTTCATTGCAATGCAAATCACATAGTTTTATAACATTTAAGAGAGAATGAATAGTAATATTAGTATCCTACATATTTTTTTTAGAAAAGCTATGAAAACTAGAGTCAGCGTATTAATCATAGAATTGTTACGTTTTTTAGTTGTATTATTTTCTTACATGCATATGTTACGAATATATGGTCATACACTTACTAACAGAAAAAGCAAAGCCAGCACGTTTTGTAAAACTTAACAAGCAATTTAATTATCAAAGTTATAAATAAAAAATACGTGAGGAGCTTACAGTATTATAAAGTGAATCCAAACTAATCCAGATAAAGTTTTGTAAAAGTCATAAGATGAATGGAAAGTTCGTTATAAATTTAAAAACCTGAAATGTACTGGTCCTCCAAGAACCGCTTGATTGACAATATAGCGTTGTCCAGAATTTCTTGAACAAGCTATAACAGTCCCAGAATACTATTATAGTCCAAATAATTAGCACTTTCTATTTCCAATGAACTGTCCAAACAAATATTTTTCCTGTCAAATATTACCTAAGTACAGTAGGAACACGATAAGTGTGAATGACTCCAAACTTCGGAATGAAACTAATTGCTTAATTCTCTCATTATATATACCGTATATTGTGATTGTATTTCGCAATTGACCTTACGTGACAGAATACGCTACTCGTTTTGCATCGATTTTGCCTGTCCATGTGATCTAGACGAACCATAGGAAATTTACATAATTATATTAGAATGTCAAAACCCAAGCAGCCACTGAGAAATCAAGCCATATCCGTCATTATGACTTATCATTAGGATTATTATTAATAATTGTTAACACATTCGTAAGCATCTATTTATAGATATTATGTAATACTGAATCTTCAAGGTACTCATGCCACGTCTACAAAAATTAACCAAAGGTGTCTACGATTTACAACCATAAACCTCTCCGGCGGCCTTGGATGGGGAAGTTCGTGAGTTCGATCCCCAGCCGAGTCATACCACAGACTTAAAAAATGTTACTAATAGCTGCCTCGCTTAGTTCTCAGTATTAATAGGATACTGTTGGAACTGGTCGGCCTGGTGTCAGGATAATGTGACTGGGTGGGACATCACGCTACATGTCTGCGGCATGATGCCCCAGTGTTAGACATCACTATAAACTGCCACACTGCAGACATCGTATCGATATGACTGAAATTTTATTAAAGCTACGTTTTAAAAAAGTCAAAGCCAAAGCCATGAAAAAACTATATAAAAAGTATATAAAATCATGTACCAGGGGTTTAAAAAATTATAGATTTACATAACAGTATGTAATTTGGGTCGGTAGCCTATGCTACAAAAACTAAGATAATAAAGATAATAAAACTGATGATGACGATGAGTAAGTAGCAGTACCAGCAGCAGCAGTATTAGTATTTGCAGTGTGTTATAAATGCTATCAATGTTCTTCAAACATAGTTTGCCGTGGCTTAACAGTTAAAATTGTTAAAGAAAGGTTGTCATATTAATATGGAAAGAAATACGAAAGCCTCGCGATATAATCACTAGATAGATGAATCTGAGACGTTACTTGTAACATCTGTCATAAACATAGTAAATACACCTTGTATGAATACAGTCAGGTTTTCATCAGTATCGAGACTTTATGGTCTTAAAATAAGTAATAGAAAAGACTGAGAAGCATCGAGCTTTACAAATTCAAACAAATAATTTATTTCCCTAGAAAAAAAGGTGAAAGTGTAAAAAGAATTTATGGTATTTGGAATTAAATCCCATATAATTCCTGAATTACTAACACACGTCCTAATGAATGTAGTTCTGAATAAACGTTAGTGGTATTCCGAATAATTTCTAACGCTGAAGGTGTTGATGTGACTGCAGTGGCCTATAGTCTAATGAATTAAGGTGTTGATGTGCCTGCAGTGGCCTATAGTCTAATGAATTAAGGTGTTGATGTGCCTGCAGTGGCCTATATTCTCTAATAAATTAAGGTGTTGATGTGCCTGCAGTGGCCTATAGTCTCTAATAAATTAAGGTGTTGATGTGCCTGCAGTGGCCTATAGTCTGATGAATTAAGGTGTTGATGTGCCTGCAGTGGCCTATAGTCTAATGAATTAAGGTGTTTATGTGCCTGCAGTGGCCTATAGTCTTTAATGAATTAAGGTGTTGATGTGCCTGCAGTGGCATATAGTCTCTAATGAATTAAGGTGCCAATGACCTGAATAGTGATGATGTGCCAACAGTCTTTTGTTGCGTCACAGTAATATAATCCAAGATTTCCGTGTTTGAATTCACTTGTATTCCCAGTTAATGTCTCTTTCCAATAATTATTGTTTTTGAGCAGTTCGTATTTGTAGTGAATTTATAATCTGAATAAATAAATTACAGCCCAAATACTGGACACAGCAATTATACTGATTTCTGCTTCATATATTAATGCAAGAATAAATAATTTTTCCAGTAAACATGATTAAATAAAAAAGAATAAAAAGACAAAATAATTACCCAGAAGATGACCAAAAGTTATTTTTCTAGAACATTTTAGTTATAATCAGAAGGTGTGTTACTAAAATTAAAATTTAAATGTGGTATATATCAGGTAGACCAGAAATTTTATGAGGAACGTTTAATGGTCTGGACTCAGATTGAGATAAAAATGTTTTATTACAAAACCAAAATCATTTATTCAGGTCAGGTAGAAAATGAACTTGACTTTAGACAAAGCCATATGAAATACAATTTTACACAACCCATAGGATGTTATAAATATAAAAAATAACTAACAAATAATGCAAATTAAATACATATAGAAATCAAACTCAGAAGCACATACTGTGCTCCGATCATGCAGACTGAGGAGATGTATTAGAACGTGTTTTTGGAAGCGTTGCCTATCGCATTTAGAGAGAAGTAGCTGTCATATTTCAGCAAATCTAACCATTCGTGTGGCTGTCTTTTAAAATGGATTATTGTCTTAAAAATTGCACACGAAAACCTCTGACGGTCATGTACATTAAAAATGTATCTTTTGTTCTTCTTACAAAATTCATACAGTGTCCTAATCCGAGTTTCCTCTGACCCTTGCCACCCCATTTTTTATATTTGGACAATCATATAAAATCGGCGATTTTCCATATCGAATGCGATCTGACCCGACACTTCAACAAGAAATGTCCAAATAGCAAAAATGGGGTTGCAAGGGTCAGAGGAAATTCGGACAAAAAGTGCCGTAATATTTTATCAACCTGTATGAATGTACTGGTGTTTTCGCAGAATATGAGATTGAAACAATTGACACTGAAACGGAAGCATCCAAAGAAATAATGCCTGTTTCACTTCCTCTCTTTAACATTAACCTCTTACAATTCTGCACATACTCACGTCTCATGATGAGTCAGTCTATATATTCTCTGTCCACCTGTTTTTAAATATGACCAGGCGTTTCATCCAGCGATAATGCCAAGTATCTATGTGATATGGATTTACCCACGAATATTTATTGCACCATACAAAAAGAAAAAACAGACACAAGGCTAGCCTTTCTCTGATGTTCTTGACACGTTGTTTAACCAGAAACAAAATTCTCATGAAAAACAAGGATAGACTTGAGCGAATGAAACAGTTTAACGACCAAAATAGATCCAGAATTTAAACTGTTGCGATTGATGGCGCCTGGTTTCTCATCGAAATGTAAGTTAAATGCTGCTCCAACTTAACAGCTATTTCCATTTATCAAACGTTTTTGTTTGCACTTAAATGAAGTTTAATCGGTGTGGGGGGATACCCTTTTTATATTGTTGCTATAATAATAATAATAATAATAATAATAATAATAATAATAATAATAATTATTATTATTATTATTATTATTATTACTTCATCATCATCATCATATTACTTTTATTATTATTATTATTATTATTCTTATTATTATTATTATTATTATTATTATTATTATTATTATTATTATTATTTTTACGGCTGTAAACCATTTTAGTCGTTTGCTAATTTCGCGGTAAACAAAATTCAGTATCAGGAATTGGCTCCTGAATTCACTGGAAACAAAACTTTGTCGTTCGTAGGATTCATTAATTGCACATAGCGAGAAATCATTTAATGATATTCTCAGACCATTCGAAAGCTGTGCATCGACTTAAAAATCTGCAGTATCTTAAAGTGGATAGATGTCAAACCTGCATTTTTCTGCCAGAATTTTATGACTTAAAAATCTCATGATCCATATTCTGGGTTCGTATAATGATTAAAGTTCATATGTGATTAAGAACGTTAGCAAAGATTTCTTTCAGAATGTTCCACTCCTTCTCATTCTTAGTCTTTCCGATTGTGAAATTTGTGTGATTTGTCTCCTCTTTCAAGTCTGGTTTACCTAGATCTTTCCAATAATGAAGATCTGGAATTCGATGGGGTGATTCGTGCTTTAAAAGGGTTTCAAGGACATAACTCTCTAAAATTGCTTAATATAAATCACGTGTACCCCATCTTTGGACGAAGCACTGTCGTGAAGATAAGCCATGTGCAGTCATTGAGAAATCTAACATCTTTAGTGACCCTTCACCTAAATGATAACAATATTGAATTATTTGACAAAGATGTATTACCGCAGTTGCCAAAGTCTTTGAAGATTCTGACACTTGTTAAGAATAGACTCACTGCAGCAGATTATCTAGCCGACATTTTGCAAGTTGGGGAAAATAAAGCCATGAGTTCGGGGGGTGGGGGTGGGACGGGGTATTTAGACGCATCGTTTCAAGGTGCAACTTGTAGAGAGCGTCGCTTCGAAAAGCCAGTGAATTCAGTCACATTTTATCCCCAATTTTGGCATGTTCTTTTTTTAAACATAATTTTGACTTCTGTCAAAACTTTGTCCAAATCACCTTGTCTGAATACGGTTTAGTATCACATCAAGAAAAACAAATAGCAATTTTTAAAAACAAATTTACTGCATGTAAGGAGTGTAAGCAATTAAGGTGTGCCCAGAAATATGCTAGTATACAATTTGCCCAGAAAGACACTAGTATACGCCTTGAATACAGTAAAATCCATGTTTTGTATTTCCTATCAAGTTTATGCAGAATTATTTTATCCCGAGGGGATGTTATTTTTACAAAATAAGTTTCTTCTTAAGGAAAACTTGCCTGAGTCTAAGACAGAGCTATGCCAAAAACAGAAGATAAAAGACATGTAATCTTCAAAAGTTCTGGCTTTCTCAAAATCGATTAATTTCATTCTGAGATTTGGGGATTGTAAAATACATGCCAAAACTACTTTACCACTGAAATTGAAGAGTTTGACAACGTGCAAGAAACTCCCGAACAAGGAATTTTACCGATGGGCATTGCCAGTTTTACGCTTAACCAAAACTCCGGCAATGAGATAAAACTAAACACACAAAACACAATATATGCTCGTTTCACTTTCTCTCTTCACAAGGACATTAACTTCCCACGATTGTGGTTTCACGTAGCATTACAATTCTGCTTATTCGCCGTATACATATTTTTGTTGTTGTGCAAAATACTTAGCATTTTCATACAGCGATAAGGCCAAGCCTTTTCGATATGAATGTATCCAATAATAGTTATTCCATCATTCGCGTAGTTGTAAGGACACAATACGGGCGTGTCTATTGCTCTGGACATAATCCTTATCTAGGAAAAGAACTGACAGGCTAGCGTGAAATAAAACATTTTCAGCCCTAGACTACTACTACAGTTTTAAAACACTGCGTTTCACGCCGCATGGTTTATAACCAAATTGTAAGTAGGCCTGTAAACGAGCTCCAGCTTGAAAGCTATTTCCATTTATTTAAACGTTTTAATAATAATAATAATAATAATAATAATAATAATAATAATAATAAGAAGAAGAAGAAGAAGAAGAATTTGTCATGTATATACAATTTGTATTGTGTGATTGACCTTAGTCTATAATTGAGGGTATGAGTTTGGGACTACACTCGTAATATCATGTAGGGTAAACATGTTTACATGGTTATTAGTTCTAGATACAGCAATGATTATGATGCCAGAAGATCCCAGAAACGAAACAAAGTTGGTTACAGTTTGATGGAAATTTCCTCTATGATGGCCCTCATCCTGGTTCTCTTATTGTGACTTAGGATTTTATATTATGGTTGTTTATATTAGACTTACTCATTCCAGTCTTTAACTAAATTTGTATTCAGATTTAAGTTGAGAGGATTATTTATTTAAATTATTCATTTGAATTACAAAGTGCTCATTATTACTTTTTTAGCTCAACCACTAATTTGTATTATTGTGAATCATATAGAGACGTTTTGGATTATCATTGTGATACATCAATACTCTTATCACATCAACACTGTTTTAGGCTATTGATACATTAACACAGTCAAGATTGAAACTCATTTTGAGTATCACTGGAATGAAATCGGAAAACTATCTACTTTTGGACTCGTGATAGAACCTTTATAACTATTTGCATTTTGATCACAATACTGTATGGTTTTCTTTTACATTTTCACCTTGATGTCAAGGGAAATAGTGTTTTTCTTTTCTTTTTTAAATTTTTTTTTTACAAAACATTTTTCTCTCTCTTTTATGTTACTTAGTATAAGACGATAGAGTCGTACTAGATTATTATTATTATTATTATTATTATTATTACAGCGACGATGATTCATTGTGAACTGATCTTAGTTGGTTTCATCTCATTTATGCGATACAGTAGCATTCAACCATTGAAATCTTCTGCAAATTGTACTAAAAACAGCATTCAAGACCAGGAATTTGTTCCAGAATGCAATGGAAAAATCGAATATTTCTGCGCAGCCCGAAAACTAACGTATATTCCAGAATTCCCGTTTGATTTGTATTGTGCCATTAATTTACACAAGAATGATATTTCGAAAGTCACAGAAAAATCGTTTTACAATTATTCGAGAGGACTTATGGTTTTGGATTTATCAAAGAATAAGATCGAGCACATAGTGGAAGGGACATTTCAAGAACTACTTGATCTTAAATATTTAAATCTTAGAAATAACATGTTAGGAAAGACTGAACCATTTTCGTTCGCAGGTGCGCAACGGCTTCAGTACTTGGACATATCGATGAATCAGTTTCGGACGTTCTCATTTCTTTCGAAATCTCTGCATCAACTTAAGGATCTGCAGTATCTTAAAGTTGACGGATGCCAAACCTGTATACTGGGGCCAGAAATGTATGACTTAAAAAATCTCACAACCCTTGTATTGGGGTCTTATTACAGTTCGTGTGTCATGAAGAATATTAGCAAAGATTTCTTTCAAACTGTTTCGCTACTGCTGAATCTTAGTCTTTCCGATTGTGGAATTTCTAATATTGACTCCGATGCTTTTTCCTCCCTTTCAAGACTGGTTTACCTAGATCTTTCCAATAATGAAGATCTGGAATTCGATGGGGTGATTCGTGCTTTAAAAGGGTTTCAAGGACATAACTCCCTAAAATTGCTTAATATAAATCACGTGTACCCCATCTTTGGACGAAGCACCGTCGTGAACATAAGCCATGTGCAGTCATTAAGAAATCTTACATCTTTAGAGACCCTTCACCTGGATGATAACAATATTGAATTATTTGACAAGGATGCAATACCGCAGTTGCCAAAGTCTTTGAAGACTCTGACTCTTCTTAAGAATAGACTCACTGCAGCAGATTATCTAGCCGACATTTTGCAAGTCGAGAAAAATGAAGCCATGAGTTCAGTGATGTTTGAATATTTAGACGTATCGTATCAAAATGCAATATATAGAGAGCGTCGTTTTAAAAGGTCCAAATTTGATTTCATCAAGATCTACTTCAAATCATCCAGAGAATTCACGGAAATGTTTTCGCCACCAGAGACCTTAAAATGTTTTAGATCTCGACAAGTTGGCTGGGAGTTCTCAATTAGGCGTGTTCATTTTGAGAAGAATAATCTGGAAGAGATCGATATCTCCTACAACTATCTTAACAAATGGTTAGGTCCTGTCACTGGTCTGGATAGTGTGAAAAGATTTTCGATTACCAACAATTACTGTGATGAAGTGACAAGTACGTTTTTTTCTGGATTTGCAAAACTAGAAATACTTGAAATCAGTAACAATATGTTGGGGTATGCTCTCAAAAATGATTCTGTTGGAGAGGTGTTCCAACACTTGAAGAATTTAAAAGTGCTGGATTTGTCTGATAACAAGATTTCGACTTTGCCTACGAAGATCTTCACTGGACTGTTTTCTCTCCAGATTCTAAATCTTACCATTAACATGCTCCACACGTGGGCTGTGGACATTGATCACATGACCAATCTTGTCCTTCTAGATCTTTCGTTTAATCGACTTGAGGATTTGCCGGAAAAATTGCGGATGCCTTTGGACAGAATTTCCAATTACAGCAATATAACTGTGAATATCACCAAGAATCGCATTCCCTGTACATGTCAAAAGAAGGACTTCTGGACATGGGTCTCCTTAACTAAAGTGAAAGTAATTACTGACGTCGAATGTGCTTCTTCAGCGTTGGAGAAGGAGTGCATTTCTTATGTAACTGTGACTGCGATAACTGCATCGGTTCTGGTATGTTTTTGTTTCGCAGTGGTGGCGGGGCTGGTTTATCGTCGTTACAAGTGGAAACTGATGTATCTTTTCTACAGCACCAGAGAAAACATTCGTCATACCAGTGAAGGATACAGGCAAGTTTCTGAGTACGATGTATTCATATCTTTTGCAAGCGATGATCAGGATTTCGTCAAAAACATTGTCTTGCCAAAGTTGAATGCCTTTGAGTTAAAAACCTTGACAGCGGACGAATTTATGCCCGGCACTCCCATCCGGCAGAATATAATTCTCGCTATTCAGTGCAGCAGAAAAATTGTATTTATTGTGTCGCCAGAGTTCATGACCAGTGAATGGTGCGAGTTTGAAGTGCGTATGGCGATAGAGGAATCTCGTAAATACGACATGGATTTGATGATTTTCGTGATGTACAAAGACATTGGTGCCGAGGGAAAGATTCCAGAGCATGTTCGAAATGTTCTGGACGAGCGAACATACATAGAATATCCACAAGAACCATCGGAACGCGATGCATTTTGGAAAAAATTGTGGTCTGCCATTAAGTCTGACTAGATCCTTCTTTACAATAGTACTTATTTAACAGACTGTTTGAAAATATCATTTTCGTGTACAAGGAATAATAAATACATTTGATTTGGATGTATATGTTAGGAAACTATTTCTTTAATAGCAGACGAAAATTCAAAACGCATGAGACCTGACATACACATTGGTTGCCATGGCAATATGACTTGGCTGATTCACACATCGTTTCCTTTCAAAAGACTGGCTTCAGTGACACCAAGAAAAGTTGAATTAAAACAGGAACAATCAAAACTGCCTTTACGAAGATGAATGTCAGAAGTTATAAGAAAATGTCCCCACTTTAGATTTTCGTCGGCAACTACACATACTTCATGTTCTTACATTTACATTCAAGTGTTTCCAGAAAAACAGGACAGCGTGTATATTATTATATTTAGATGAAAATCTACATCAGCGAGTTTCACAATCACTCACGAAGTTGTATCCTAACATCAACCATTTCCATTGAACCCTGGAGACAAGAACATAATATAAATTCCCTTTCTTTTAATGGTTCTAAACATTTGTGTTGAAATTTATTTCATTCGGGAGAAGGTTGTAATCTTTTACAAGCAAAGCATAAATATTTAACTGAAATATACATTGTTTGTTTGTTTCTTTTTATTCCTTACAGAAGATGGGAAACTTGCAAAAGAAAACTTTTACTAATTTTTATTTTGTACAACATCTTCCAGAATTTTAGTCCACATCAAATATATTCATTCACATAAATTACCAATTCTGTTTTTATAGATTTTACTAGTTTGCATGCAATAAACTACGTCATATGCGTAATATAAACTACTAGTATATGATAAATGTACTAGCCATACAGGTGCATTAAGTTTTATTACAAATTTACACGTCATACGCGTGCTATTATTTATATGACAAATGTACCCATCGTTGTCAGGTTTAGTTCGATGTATTTATATCTTTTGCAAGTGATGATCAGAATTTCGTTAAAAACATTGCCTTGCCAAAGTTGAATGCCTTTGAGTTAGAAAACTTCACATCGCTCCCATTCCACAGAATATAATTCTGAAAAATTATATTTATTGTGTACCCAGATTTCTTGACCAGTGAATGGTGCGAGTTTGAAGTGGGTATGGCGGTAGACGAGTCTCGCAAATATGACGTGGATTTGATGATTTTCGTGATGTACGAAGACATTGATGGCGAAGGAAAGATTCCTGCTCGTATTTGTATTGTTCTCGACGAGCAGACATACATAGAATACTCACATGAACCAGTAGAACGCAATACAGTTGGGAATAGTTGTCGTCTGCCATTACGTCTGAATAGATCCTTCGTTAGATCCGTCTTATTAAGCAATACAGACTGCTTTTAAATGTAATATCAGTGTACAAAACGTCTCTCTCTCTCTCTCTCTCTCTCTCTCTCTCTCTCTCAGAATAATGTTCCCAACTTTATTACTATTATCATATTATATGATGGTTATCCGAATTAAAACCATGATCATTTAAACTTTGACTACACGTTCATGTATTTCAAATGTCGAAAGAGCTCTCGCAATATGTATAAAATGTACAGTAGCCAAAACTTAAACGAGAAGGAGATTTTTAAATGATTGAAAATAAAATATACCATCAGCGCTACACTCTGTGACTGGACATTTTTGTTTTACAACAATAATATAATACAACTTGATTATACGAATATCGATTAAGATAAAGTTTGGTTTATTTAAAGGAAGATTGTGTCTACCAAACATATACGAGATACATAAATACAAAAGTGGCTGATCCGATCTCAGCTTTTTTCAGGCCTCTCGTACGTCCTCTTACTTTTAGTGTATACTTACCGATACAAAAATTGTATGAAATCCTTTTTAAAGAACATCACCTACGGACATGGATATTACATGGATATTACCTGTAATGCTTATTTAAAATAGGAAATATATAATAAACTTTCATCTAAAAATGTCGATTGGCCGTATAATAATAATAATAATAATAATAATAATAATAATAGTAATAATAATAATAATGCGGACTTTGTATAGCGCCTAATCTTTATAAGATATAAGCGCTCTACAATATATATAAAGATATACTGATATGACTACAACCCCCCCCCCCAAAAAAAAAAAAAAAAAACAACATGAAATTAGAAAACATAAAAATTCTGAAAATATTTAAGGTAGGAAACATTATTAAGTCTTTAAGTATGTTCTTGCAGTCGAAAAAGGAAATCACTGAGTCTAATTTCAATGGGCAATTCATTCAATGCTGCTGGGCACTGGTATTCAAAAGAACGTTGTCCATATGACATCGTTTTCATAGTGGGAATAATGAGTATACGAATGTCAGAAGAGGAGCGTAAATATCTTGCTGGTGTCTACACATGGGTGAGGCCGGACGGGTATGCTGGACTGGAGTCACTCAGTGAAACGTAGCACAGAGCACAAATGTTATGTTTGATTCTGGATCGAATGGATAGCCAGTGTAGGATACAGATCAGCGGGGAGGTGTGCTCTGATCATGGTACACTAAAGATAATGTGATCAGCTGTGTTTTGAACTTTTTGAAGTTTCTGGAGTAGATATTGAGACAAAACAGACAGAAATGAGTTACAATAGTCCAGTCTTAAAAGTATAATGAACACAAGTGTTTTAGTGGCATCAACTGAAAGATATTTGCGACTGGAGCTGATGCGTCTCAGCTCAAGATATGCAGCCTTGCATATGTTCGTGAGATGTTGATGCAGTGTGAGAGTTTTGTCCAGAGTAAACACCTAGGTTTTTTACTGACTGTGCGAATTAAATGTTTCTGTTGCTGATATTTATTGTTTGCGGTAAAGGACGTGAATCACACACACACACACAAACGAGTATGATACATATATAATTTTAAATCAACAACCAGTCAACGGGAAGAAAATGTAGGTTTGGCAGGTTCAGATCGCGTTTTTTAATATTAAGTGTCAGTCATCCCTCCCTCCCTCCCACCCCTCACGATATAGATGAATTCCTAGTCACCGACGTGAACCGTCTGGAGGCAGACATAAAATTTATATTGGTAAACGGGAATAAGATTCAGGTTTCAAAATCTACCATAATATATTCAGTTTTGTTATATCTGATACGATTCCAAAATGCACTAAACAATATAACTTAGATCCGTATAACTTAGATTCAATGAGAAAAATAACCCTTGTTACTTTTCCCACTTCTCTTAAACACTAATAAATTGTTCAGTCAAGATACAAATCTAAGATATATGCTGCCTAGTGTAGTTTCATAAAGTATCATATATATATATATATATATATATATATATATATATATATATATATATATATATATATATATATATAAGAAGAAATGTTATATATTCCAGTAGATTAGACTCTTCTAAACCTAACTTTTTCTTCCTGACAGAAATTTGTTTTGGCATATATTTTTTTAATCCTTGCAAAAGGTGTCTGGGAATAACTCGAACTTGTAAAAATAACACTAAATTTTCTCCTCAATATACAGGAAATAATAAGTATCAAGCTGTAAAATATTATCAATTATATGAATTCACCACGATTCTTTATTTCCTTCTCATAACCTATGCTGATTTTGGGTGGACTAAGACCTCTTTATCCGCCTACAATGAACGCATTTTTGTTAAAACACGGTATCTTGATTAAGCAACAGTTCACATTCCATCTGAACTTTTAACTGTTTAGAGCATTACGAAACCAATCCCTAAAAATTGCTAGATACAAGAATAATCTTGAATCTGTTGCAGAGCTGCAAAAGTAATTCGAACAGGGAAGACTATAAGTGGAGATTTTTAGGATCCAACTGATTAAAGATTTTGTAACTTTGAACTTAACTTTTTCGAAGAAAATGTTGACTTTTACATTTATGTAAAAACCACCTGAGGTATACCAGTTAAACGCAGTATGCATACTGTCATGCATTTCTATAAGGTACTTTTAACACGTGTAATTGTTTTCTTGGAGTTGGACTAAAGTGTGTGTGGTTTGAAGAAAACGTACGTTATCTTTGTAATGTTTAAGTTTAGATTTAGACATATTTGACAGCACAGGAACGTATGTGCTTCACAAATACAAAGTAGGTTTCAAATACTATTTTCAATATTATTTGAACGCTTCTAGTGGGTTGTATGAGCGTTATATCATGACTTTAAACAAGAATGTTGAAACCATATTTCAGCAAGATCAATAGTGCTATCACAACGTGCCCCCCCCCCGCCCCAAAGAAAATATACAACTATGAAACAGCACCGTTTCAACGTTGCATTGTTAACTGAGCAAACAAAGGAAATTAAAAACAATAAATGAAAATAAAATGTAAGATTCAGAGAAAGATGGTTCAAAATTAAGAAAGTGGAACACAACAAAAACAGCATGACTAACTTCTTGAACAATGAACCCACATCCATTCACTTTTCAGTGAGTGTATTGAAACGAATATGGAATACAAACGAAGCGAAATGAGGAACTAATAAGAGAAAATACAAACATAGAAATGTATTGTAAATTGATCTATTGACCCTCCTCCTTCTTTCCCTTGGTCTGAAACATTACATATATTATAGTATGTGTGTGCCCTTGAACCCAAAGATTTACTGTATAATCTCGACACCTCCAAGCAACCTCCACTTCCTGTCTGCTAGGGAGGGTTCATTGAAGAAGTTCCACTCAACAGTAAAGTCAACAAATATGTTTAATAAGGGTAACACAACTAAGAAAACTGAAAATCTGTCACCAGCACATAATTTCATCAGAATAAAACATACTCTTGCAAGGAAGCACTCGTTGCTCTCACTCTTGTATTGTAACAATTATATACTGTTGTCTTTTTCCGGTATCATTTCAATAAAATATCTCAGCACATAATAGTCTATTTAAATGTTGACTAGATTAAATAATGTCTCGAAATCATACAGTGACCCTAACAGAATAGAGTTGAAGATTTTCTTTAACCCAGGTTACCATTGTGGTGGGAGATAACTGCACGACAATTTGGAAGATTAATTTACTTACTTAAACATTTCCTACGTAATTTTCCAGAATGCTTGCCTCTGCATATTGTTAAAAACACGAATGTTTAAGGTTCAAAGTATTGTTTATCTTACTATCTTTTCACCGAAACAATGTCCAAATAAATTAAAGTATTTTATTTCTTCCTCAGTTCTATACTATTATTATTATTATTTAGCAATTTATATAAGCCATTACCTAAATCGGTTTTGTATTTCACAGAGGTTACTTCTGGATTTGTATTTGACCGCGCTCTGCATTTATCTGACAAGTACTGTCCTCCACTCCAATATATAACCTTCGTTTTTATACCACGTGATAGTACTGAACCAATCAGAATTGGCAGACCGAATCCGCCAACGAATCAGATGTGGAAAACTGGCAAACCTCAGTCTAGCGCAAATCTTGCGATATAAATCACATATGAATAAGGTTCAATATATTTCAGTATATAAAATATTCTCACATCTTATATCTTACTCTGTACAAAGCTGTGAGATAAAAACTGTATATCCTAATTGTTTATAAAGATTTCAGTAGCAGAACAACAGTTCTAGAATTGATAAACTGTGGCAAACCAATGACAGGGTAAAATGGTACTGAAAGAATTGCGGTTGCTAGGGAGGTTGCAACTATGCACACAATACATTGGATTACTCAATATTTCTAAAGGTTTATATATAAAGTCAGCATATTTCAGATATTACTTTTGGCAATATATTCACTATGACTTCATCTAAACGTGAATGTATATAAATCACATACCTGTAATATCTAAACACCGATATTATGGGTCACACATGAACAAAAATGGCGTCCATAAGAACTTGATTCGATCGATGAAAAGTTAATTCACCGCGAAACACGAACGATCTAAAGCTTCATGTTTAATACGCGTTTCCTGATGTTTCCATCGAGCAACCACATGATGGAGAAACACATCTGGTAATAATTGAGGTAACACAGGCACGTAATTTGTGCTATAAACAGTGCTGAATATAAAATGTCAAATCTTGACAAGCCCAGTGTAATATAATGATCAACATGGTAATAGCTAAAACTTATTGACAGAGATTTCATATAGGCATACTAAATATGCTATTAGCTAACTAGTAATTCAGTATAGTTTGACTCCATGGACCACAGGAAGTCCGAGAACATACATACGAAGTGGCGCATTATCGAAAATAGGGAGAAGCTATACGACGTTAAAATGCATGTAATCACAAAACAACTTATTTGCCACAACTACATGTTCTTGCACTGCCACAGGTCCAAAAAGCTAAACATGTAACACTAATATCTTAAAAGAAACATCTCTAATAACATATGGAGATTTCACATGCAGTATTAAAGAACCACCCCAACCCCATTATGGTGCACAGCTGGTTAATCCAGAGTCTTTTACACTACCCCCAACTTAAAAGTTCTGATTCTCCTGAATTTATTCATTACGTTTTTTTTTTTCAAGGTTCAAGCCGTAACCCGACATTTGCCTTTTCCAAAATTGATAGGATAGAGTCCAAACTCTGTCTTGTTATACGTGTTCTGGAATCTCTCACCACACGGTGTTACCTACCATACTGGAATTTATTTATTTGTTATATATATTTAATTTGTAAAGTACCTACTGCAAGAGTGTTCCCTTTATATAGTAATCCTAGATGTTCTAAAGAGGTCACAAGAGGAATCCACCAAATCATGAGAATATCCTAGTTATTCCCAATCCCGGGAAGCTTAACTCTGGTTGATCAGGCCAGAGCTTTACACAACCCATATTAAAACAGACACTGGCTTGCCGGCGTCGCCTGTCTCGTGTTGCCTGCCTCCCCTCTTTCGGTATGGAACTCTTTCATCCACTACGTCATCCTCAGAAACCCTACAAAGCTGAACACAACATCCAGGTAGGTGATCAAGAAAATAATAAGGAAAAAAGATTATGTACAACTAAATGGAAACTGTCTACTATTCTTTCAGTATTTTGTCCCAACTGGAAATCCAACGTGGTAGGTGCTGTCCTCGATACAGCATCAGCCTATCAATATGGTATGCTTTAGCCGGTTGTTTTTGAAATTTCTTCACCATGTAAATGATGTCATCAATTTTCTTCACAATAAGGTAGGGACCCTTCCAAGGTGATGTCATCTTTTGGCAGACACCTACTTTACGCACTGGGTCATGAAGCCAAACAGGTTGACCCACTTTAAATGATCTTTCCTTTGCGATTAAATCATAATGTCTTTTCTGGTAAACAGCATTATTTTTAGGTGTTTCCGTGCAAGTTTGTGAGCTTGTTTTATTTTCTCCTGCAGTTCCTCAGTGTAATCATTGACTTGCATTCTCTTTACAACAATTTCATTGACAGGTTCCCCAATAACAGCTAACATCGGCAGTGTCACTTCTCTGTCCAACATCATCAAATTTGGGCTTTTGCAAGTGCTCGAGTGTGTCGATGCTCTGTATGCCATCATCACTTGCGGCAAATAACAGTCCCAGTTATTTTGATCTTTTTCACAATACATTGTAAGCATGGTAGCAAGTGTTCTATTAAATCTTTCCACAAGGCCATTTGCTTGAGGTCTTAGTGGTGTTGTTCTGGGTTTGTTGATGGATAAGCAATCACACATGCCACGAAAAATCTTTGATTCGAACCATCGACCTTGATCTGAGTGGAGCTGGAGTGGGGTGCCAAACCTACAGACGAATTCGTTGACAAAGGCTTTGGTTACTGTTAGTGCTTCTTGATCTGGCAGAGGTATGACCTCTGTCCATTTTGTGAAACAGTCACAAAGTGTCATTATGTACTTGTTACTATTCTTTGTACAGGGAAGTGGTCCTAAGATATCAAGTGCAACCTTTTCCATAGGTTCACCTACTAAATATTGTCCCAAGGGTGCACGATTCCGTTTATTGGAAGGTTTACGCGCGGCACATTTGTCACACCTCTTACAGTAGTCTTCAACATACTTTTTCATTGCAGGCCAGTAGAAGTGCTGTTTAATTATTCCCAGTACCTTTTGAGCACAAAGATGACCAGCAGTTGGAATGTCATGGAAGTATCTGAGAACATCACGTTTGAGTGCCTCTGGCACTATCAGCTGAAGCTTGGAACAACTGTTGGTGTCTTCAAACCATCTTCTTTATAACATACTACCATGCAACTCAAGCCGATCCCATTGTCGCCATAATGTTTTCAGTGAAGAGGAATTTTCAGATACACGTTGCCATTCCGGACGAGCGCACCCTTCATCCACGGCTACCATTATCGGTGCAATATCTCGGTCTTCGAGCTGACGATTTCTAACTTCTGATGGTTCCCATCCACAGAGCAACTCTTGGTTTGCTGAGAAAGCAGACTCATTATCAGCAAGTTGATTTCTCGTAATTGTTCTCAATATAACTTGCTCTCTTGCATCTAAAGAACCCAATTTCTTATCAGTTTCTTCCTCACACTGTGTTGACACTGGTTTAAGTTCAATCAATTTGTGTTCAGTGTCCTCATCTGAATCTACGTCTCTTTCCTTTTGCCTCCTACAAGTGACACATGGATTTCTCGACATTGCAGGAAATCAGGAAATCAGCCTACATTGGCTAATGTGACCGTACTTGTGAAAAAAAAGGTTAATTCGCCGGTTGGATTCAGGACATGGTAATTTAAGAGTTATGCGTTGGTAAGTAACTGTATTTTGAATGCATATGTGTAGTGTTTCAGTCTTCTTGCGATTCTGAAGCGATAAAAGATAAAAGACTCGTGAGAAAATGTCGAATCGAGCGAAGGGTTGTGTTCACGCTTGCATTCCTTGTGTTTATATATATATATATATATATATATATATATATATATATATATATATATATATATATATATATATATATATATATATATATTGTTAAGGGTATTTCATTTTGTCAGACATTTCGCCGTACTTTATTGATAAAACGTCAGACTTCTGTGCTAAATACCGATATTATGGGTCACACATGAACAAAAATGGCGTCCATAAGAGCTTGACTCGATCGATGAAAAGTTAATTCACCGCGAAACACTAACGATCTAAAGCTTCATGTTTAATACGCGTTTCCTGATGTTTCCATCGAGCAACCACATGATGGAAAAACACATCTGGTAATAATTGAGGTAAATCAGGCACGTAATTTGTGCCAGAAACAGTGCTGAATATAAAATGTCAAATCTTGACAAGCCCAGTGTAATATAATGATCAACATGGTAATAGCTAAAACTTATTGACAGAGATTTCATATAGGCATACTAAATATGCTATTAGCTAACTAGTAATTCAGTATAGTTTGACTCCATGGACCACAGGAAGTCCGAGAACATACATACGAAGTGGCGCATTATCGAAAATAGGGAGAAGCTATACGACGTTAAAATACATGTAATCACAAAACAACTTATTTGCCACAACTACATGTTCTTGCACTACCACAGGTCCAGAAAAGCTAAACATGTAACACTAATATCTTAAAAGAAACATCTCTAATAACATATGGAGATTTCACATGCAGTATTAAAGAACCACCCCAACCCCATTATGGTGCACAGCTGGTTAATCCAGAGTCTTTTACAGTATTGTAAATTGATTTATGTCATTACTGTTATGCTTTAATTGACACACGACCGACCATATTGACCATCTTCCTTCTTTCCCTTGGTCTGAAACATTACATACATTATAGTATGTGTGTGCCCTTGAACCAAAAGATTTACTGTATAATCTCGACACGCTATTCCAACGTTGCATTATCGGTGTTGTGAACTCTGCAAATCCCATGAAAAGTGTGCAAATACCGTTCGACGATCCGGGTTCTTTCAGGTTATTTGGAGCCATTTCAGTTTCAAGTGTTTAATATTCTAATATTCAAGCTAATATTCTATTCTCTCTCACTCCACATATTTCTGCGTATTTTGTCTCTTATCCATAAAGGGGGTTGGTGGATATGGGATTAAAGGATTTCGATGAAATTGCATATCATGTTTAATTTATTCGTACTTTTTCTAGTTATGTTCTTACGTCATTACTTGATTAATCAGTGGAAATTCAGCATTGATCAATAGAGTCGATAGTCTACTGTTGAAGCAATGTTTATATATGCATATTATTGTGCGAAGGGCGGATTAGAATTTGATATACGAAGAGTATTGATATAATAAATTGTTGTATACATCAATTTAAAAGCCATGCTGTTTTTAATATAATTAAGTAATGAAAACCACACACGAGGATTCATCATTCCTTTTTTTTTTTCTTCAGGCTGTTTGGTCTTGTTTGTGTTGTTGCTGTGGATCTCATTCCTACAATTCAGCTGGATAAAAGCCGGAAATTCCCAAATCGGATTAAGTATGTTTCTTGAACGCAACGAAAGAAGCGAATGAAAGTATACTAATATTGAATAAAGTATTTAGATGTCATCATTTTGTATACTAATATTGAATAAAGTATTTAGATGTCATCATTTTGTATACTAATATTGAATAAAGTATTTAGATGTCATCATTTTGTATACTAATATTGAATAAAGTATTTAGATGTCATCATTTTGTATACTAATATTGAATAAAGTATTTAGATGTCATCGTTTTGTATACTAATGTTAGGATTGATTTTTTAGTAAAATTAATAAGATTACAATTTTCTTTAAATTGTATCAAAGTAATGTTTTATTCATTTATAGCATAAGTTGGCAACGTGAATCATTAGCTATACGATTGTACATTATTGTGTGGAAATAGGTTATGAAGCAAAAATCAGTCAGCCCCTAAGTCTTATCAGTAAAACATAGAACAAGCTTCCGTGCTGACGTAAATACAGAATGGTTCTTAACTAATGATGGACAGTCGTTTCTACAAAATGGTTCCTATCGACGAGGAAATAGATCTTCGCCTTATCATTTCAGATCTAGCTGTCTATCATCGTGGCGGCACGCGTTTAAGAGAGCCTTCTCTCTCTCTCTCTCTCTCTCTCTCTCTCTCTCTCTCTCTCTCTCAAAGATGTAGCCGTATCTACACCGTTATGAGTGACTCTTTTGAGAGTTATTTCATAACAGTTATGGAGAAGATTCTTGAAAAAAATGACATTAGTGGACTAACATCTTTATAAAGTTTTCCGTACCAGCAAGAGTTTCAAATTCCAGCTACGATTCCGTACCTGATTCCCTATACATTTCCATCATCATGTGACATTCTTTATCTGGGAACTCATCCTTTCTCTTCTTACTATCTTCCTGAGTTCCCAGCATGTGTTTATGAGATTGATGACAACCTTTATCTGGGAACTCGTCCTTTCTCTTCTTACTATCTTCCTGAGTTCCCAGCATGTGTTTATGAGATTGATCTATAGAACATTCCAGCCAAACATCTCATAAAAGTTGGAGAAGACAACATCATGAATAAAGGTGTCACACGTATAACTATGATCCATGGGAGAGACTCGCACCAACATCTTTGCTATCATGAGACATTACGCCGTCAGCTACACTATGTGAACTCAGGAATGACAGAACAACTCTTCTGTGATTTTCGTATTTTTTCGCCCACACGAAGGGTCAGTTCTAAGACATCAGCGCCAATATCATCACTTGGGAATAACAACAAGTACAACTAAGACGTTTACCAGCATACCCAGCTTATCGCCGATGAGAGTTCTTCCTGAAGTATAGCTTGAAACATCCCACATGTCGAACATATATATACCTAGTCCACTGCTGAAATCAAACTACCGCAATCCAGACTGAGATACACCTATGCCATAGACCCAGATTTCCATTGACCTAACAGCAACATCTCCGCCGGACCCAGACTCAAGGACAGCCGCGTTGACAACGACTTGAACTTTTTACAATTTGAACTCTTTCATTATTACAGACAATACGTGTATTGTTTACTATTTCCTTCATATACAATGCATTCATAGGAATACTATTTCTGGACTGTAGTAATTCACACAGGTATGTTTTTTGCTTAATCTTATTTTGTTTCTTATAATACAAATATTATAAGGTTAATGCATTAATTGATATTCCTAAAGAACTGATCTAATTTTTGCTGTATTTCTTATGTAGTAACATAATTATTGCTTGTATCTACTCAAGTAAAATTCCTCACAGTTATAATGTTCTGCCTAGAGCTTGAATGAAACACCTGATGTTTCTTGTATCCTTTGCCTACGCTATCAAAAACCCTCTTCGTACTGAAATCTGAAACTATCGTATACATGATACGCTAACAGCACATTCAACATAGTATTACCGTATTTACCTATCTGAGGGAGAATTGTAAATTCCGCCTAGCCGTCTCGAACTTATTGACTTCAGATGTTTTTTGTTTGTCAGCCAAATGGTTCGACAATGTTTTAGAGGTTTTTCGCTCACAATTATCATACCATTGTGTCAAGTGCCAAATTTTTCGTCAGTGACATCCAGTAATTAATTCGTAGGCTAGCCGACAATCAACTGTCTTGGACTAGAGTTGAACGGAAAGAATGTTTTCTTAACTTGGTCAGGCTTGGTACAATAATTAAAGTCAAAACGGACTGAGTGTTTGACACGTAAAATTATGGGATTACTCACGTAGAGCTTTCAAAAATGATTAAGACAAACGGTAATGTGACATTTCGATCTTAAGTGGCATTTTTGGCATTTGATAGACGGTTTTCAAAAGGTCTGCAAAAAAAATAGCGTTTATTCCGATTGGGCAGATGCATAGGGAAAGGGGGTGTGTCAGACTCCAGAATCGGGGAAATATATAATTCGTATCAAACGATGTTAGTCAGTCTAGGAAGACCTCTGCAAGAGACGGTCAGAATAATTGATTCCAATCCAGGAGAAGACTCCGTACGTCTTTGAAAGAAAGACGTTCGTAAAATTGGGTTCCAGTTAAACTGAATGTGGAACGATTGTAAGACGCCAAAAACACAAAGGTATTTAGCTCAAATTCACCTTTATTATGATGTAATGTATATGCTGTTTATCTTTGTCTTAGATGAATAATGTATCGATACTACGTTACAACTAGTTCAGTATTACATTGATTTAATAACGTACTTGGATATGTTGCTTTGTTACAGATGCATGACGTGTTCATATTTTGTATGGATAGTCGGTTTTACAGTGATTTAATAATGTATTTTGAATTCTGAATTAGCATTTTACCTTATATACTTACGTAGGTAAATTGGGTGTAGAAAACCCGCCGTGTACATTTATGATTGGAACGTGTTACATTAATTTGAATTTAGCATATTAGTAAATATGGATTGTGTGTTATGTTATATTGCCTCACTTTACGTAATGATTTACGGGAATATATGACTTTCCCGAATTCTGATGTCGATAATTAGCAGTATAGCTCTATTGATCTGAAGACCTGTATAGTAATTGTTAGCCGTATAAATGATAACACTGATAGTAAGATCTGATTTTTCGAACCTGGAAACGGACTTACTATCTCAACTCTGAAGTAACGAGATACTTAGGGCGTTTTACCCTTTTCTTTTACAAGGAAAAATAGTTTGTTTGAAGAAAGAGCGAGGGAGTCGAAATTCAGAGACGGAAAAGAAGTCAAAAGACAGAGTTGTGTAATCCCGCTTACAACAAAAGGGCAAGCAAGTCAAGACGAACACAGAAGAGAGAAAGAAAGAACCAGTCGTCGAACAAGGTCATTTTGAATCACCCAACAGTCCAATGTTAAATGAACATTCGATTCCTTGATGAAATTTACTCTCAGTATTACGGTTAACTTCATTTATTTTTATTAGTATTTGGATTCTTTGAATGTATCCATTATTTTAAAGCTTCAGTATTTGTATTTTTCTGAACTAAGTGTATTCAGAAAGAGAGAAAGTGTAATTCACAGTGTCATTCTTTTCTTAATTGTATTTTCAATTAAATTCATATTTTATCTTTACGGGGGCTCGTGTATTGTCTTGTTCAAAGTACCATCTCAGATTACTATACTCACTGACCGGGCATGTCACACCGTAGCGATCATCTCCTAGATACGCCAATTAGTGGGAGGCGGTCTTCAAGTGTTGTTTCCAAGTTGCGCAATACCTCTGACCAGGCCTTGTGCAATATTGTCGTAATAACACTTTGATAACCCGCAGCGCCCGCGTTACACATTGTATGAATGTCTATACCTTATGGTACGTACTATAGGAACGGCTATAATGCCTACCTATCAGCCAGTTAGAAGAGGTGATTTCCTTCACTGGTTTTGCAACATCCATTGATGTTGACTTAAATGTATGTTGAAATGATATAAAATAGTCAAAGTGTCCTAGCGATTACTCGAATCCGAGTTAACGTAATGCATAGCTCTCACGATATGAGCAGCTATTGGTCTATATACGGCCAGCTTCTGAGTCAAATTTGTTCAAAATGATAAAGGCAATACATTCTCTTTCACACGTCATAGATAACGTTGATAATACACGTACATTTCAAAGCTGCACTAGACCATACCGTACCAAACGCTTAAATGATATGTTCATTGTTCTTAGGTTAATTCAAAGGCGATACGTATTTCATATACGCACAGGTCAAAGTTGATTGCAAGTGAACATAAGTTATTAAGGCTAGAACACCATTAAATTGTCAGTTTCCTAACTCTTGATTAATACGAAATTTTTACGCCATCTTCATTGCATCCATTCTTACTTCAAAGCTACTGTTAATTCTTTGTTGAACTAGGAAGATCATCTCAATATCGGCTTACTAGCATTATTCATAAGAACAAGAATTCTTCCATTATACTTGGCTGAACCAATCTAATAACGTAGTCACCCATACATATGTTCTGCTGATGTTATGCAAATAAATATATAAGAGAAGAAGAGACAAAAGGAGACATAAAAAGAAAAAAAGAATAAAAAAGAGTAAACTAAAATAGAAAAAGAAAAATAAAGATACCAAGAACTGCATGCTACTATTTTGTGTTACAATCGTCCGACAAGACTAGTTTCTATGTAGATTTTGTAGAATTTTATATTGTAAAGCTGTTTAAGTTACGTAAACTTTTAAATTTTTATTTAATGTCGTACCACGTTACGTTACTGTATTTCATGAAGGTATTCAATGTTGCTAAGTTTCTTCCATTGTTTTGGGTAATTCTATCACGAATTTTGCATTATACTCTTTATTGTAATTTCTTTTTGCAATTTGACTGAGTATTGTGCACTTCTCATTGTGTTTTTTTTGGGAATTTTATCAAATATTTTGCATTGTACTGTACTTTTTGAATTTGACTGAGTATTTTGCAATGTACTTTCTCATTGTATTTTTTGTACTTTACCTGGTATTTTGCAATATATTTTGCAGTGTTTACATTGTATCTTTGAACTTTGCGAAAGTGTCTCGCAATGTTCCTTTATCATTGTATTTTGGATCTTTCACCTTTTATCTTGTTTTGATGAATAAAATTGATTTTTCTTTTCGAGCCTCGAGGACTCGGCTCAAATAAATCAGAGGGTATTGTTAGGATTGATTTTTTAGTAAAATTAATAAGATTACAATTTTCTTTAAATTGTATCAAAGTAATGTTTTATTCATTTATAGCATAAGTTGGCAACGTGAATCATTAGCTATACGATTGTACATTATTGTGTGGAAATAGGTTATGAAGCAAAAATCAGTCAGCCCCTAAGTCTTATCAGTAAAACATAGAACAAGCTTCCGTGCTGACGTAAATACAGAATGGTTCTTAACTAATGATGGACAGTCGTTTCTATAAAATGGTTCCTATCGACGAGGAAATAGATCTTCGCCTTATCATTTCAGATGTAGCTGTCTATCATCGCGGCGGCACTCCTTTTAAGAGAGCCTGAATTCTTTCTTCTCTCTCTCTCTCTTTCACCATGGATATTGACGCTCCTTAACATACGAGTAATTCCTTCTCATAGCAAGAAATGAGAAGAAGGTTATGAAAAGCTAATCACAACCCACATAACAGAACCATTCATAACACTAATATTGAATTAAGTATTTAGATGTCATCATTTTGTATACTAATATTGAATAAAGTATTTAGATGTCATCATTTTTCTTAAGATACGTTTAATCTTTCTAACCCATTTCGGCATTCGCGGCCTCGATCGGATTCCCGCCAACCGAATTGTAGGTCACCAGAACTTGAAAACACATTTAATTGCTTCTGTCAGAATTTCACATCAGAATAAGAAAAGTCTGACTAAAGCAAAATGACTCTAACTTTTTTGAAAATCGTCAATATGGGTTACCAAGTGTGTGAGATATTCCTAAAACTTTGACCTCTATCTTGCCGATGTTAGTCGTTATTGAAACACGCTATACAACGCCGTTATTTTGGCAGTAAGACGGCGACCTAAAAGAACCCCACATATCATGGTAGGTCTGTATACCAAACAATTGGTATCTGCCACTGTTATTCTAACGTGGCTGTAAATTGTAGCAATTCTACAACATGTGATTCGATGGATGACCATTATACTAATATAAATTGTCGACTTCTGTCGGCCTACATCATATTTATTCAATTCTGTAGAACGACCTTTGTACCTAATAGTGTTCCCTCTCCACATATTCTTGAACTCTTATGCGAACTGCCAACGTATGCCTGCTAACGGTCCACTTTCCTATAATAATATAAAAGTGACAGTGAGCAATTTGTTGGTCTACGTGCAATCCTCTACTGTATGGCTAAGCACCCAGTTAGAAACTGCACGATGACCAATATTGTCATCATAGATGTCGGTGTCTGCTCTCACTTCTAGAAATTGTCTATTTTCTTACATAAGTCGTTATCTGATTAAAGAGAAGATTACCTATAATATGAAAATGGTTTATCCGATAGTTGCTAATCAAAGAGAACATTACCTATGATACGAGAATGGTTTATCCGATATTTACAAATTAAAAGAGAACAGTGTACCCATCCGAAATTTGTTTGGAAACAAGTTGCCTCCATTAATTTATCTTATCTGCTTCTATACCCTTAAAGCGTAGACAAAACAAAATATGTACATCCCATTCAACCTATAATGTTAACAGATATTGAGTCTTTTGTCATGTATATCTATTTTGTGTCTTAAAAATTCGGCGCATGACGGCATATTGCAATGAATTATAAAGTGGTGTCAATAAATTTTAAACTCAACCTCTATATTAAACTAGTTGACAAGTTTGATGTAAATCTCTCAATGGCTGATTAGGTCACGTGGGTTCCGTCACAGGTGCTCGACGCGAGCTTCATGTGAAATAAAAAAACAACAATCTAAAGGAAAAAATCATGCAGAGTGATAAAAATACCTTAGATTACCCCCATGACCCATTTTGACATAGGACCTTCTCTATCATACTATATAAAAGTATGATAGAAAGGGTCCTATGTCACAATGGGTTATAAGGGTAATCTAAGGTATTTTGTCACTCTGTATGATTTTGTTTCTTGAGATTATTGTTTTTTTTTATTTCACATCAAGCTCGCGTCGAGCACCTGTGGGTTCCGTTACGTCGTGGTGAAATATTAAAAAGTATGTCACATGGACGATATTACGACATAGATCGAGTAAGGAAATATTTCGACATGGAGCCGTAAAGTATCTATAAGGCCAAAAATGTGGACAATTCATTCCTAATTTCCTGTTTACAAGTTGTATTGTTCTTTTTTCAATGTTTTGTTTCGATTTAATTTGAGAGGAGGCATTATTTGTTTAAAGTTATTCATTGGAACTACCAAGTGCTGTATGACTGGATTTAAGCAATGTTTCTGGATTATGGTCAATTCATTCTAAGGTGTTTTGGACAATGCCATTGACATACACCAAGACTGACATTTCAGCATATTCAAGGTTATTTGTACATTAGCACATTCGAGACCTTAGATTCTTTAAGAGCACTCTGTTCTTAGAGACTTGTATAGAATATTTTAGGATTATCTGTTAAAATTTAATCCAGTGTTTGGTGGAAAAAAAGTTTTGATACACGTGCTTTGACTTTTGATTATGTTGTCCCTATACATGTCTCATCCATGTTAAATTCCCATAGACCACATAGTGCCGGGACACCTTTTTGACTGGGACTTCCATTGACTTTATACAAGCCCAAGGCTTTGCCCCATGTTAAATTTCCCATAGACCTTAAACAGCCCCACAACCTTTCTGACTGGGATTTCCATTGACCCTAAACAGCCCCACTGTACTACTTATACACCCCACTCCCAACAGCATACAACAGCATTACAAACTTCAGGTTCTGTCTTCCTTTTTCTAGATAAGAAAAAATGTAGTTAGTTTTAGTTTAGAAATTAATTTTTCCTAAGAGTCTCAATACATTGAGAAGAGATATATTTAGAAAATATTTCGCTTACTTTTAAAGTGTCTGTAATATTTTATTATTATATAATATTCATTTTTAAAAGATAGTGTGTCATGGACTGTTCAAATTTATTTAGAATCTATGTTTAATTTATAATTTTAGGATTGAGTTTTTTTTTTAGAAATGTTTTGCTACGAACTTCAAGCTACAACATTATTAATGTAGAAACAAAATATATTTTCAATTTCTGAAAGTAACATTGTAGTTGTTTAGAACAAACATTCAAGAAAAAGCTTTGTTGCAAATAATTTTGGTATTAGTTTGTAACATTTAATTCTTAAACAGTTTTGGATTATATTTAACGTATCCTAAAAAGCAACAGTTACATAATTGGGTGAAATTAGTTGGCTTTAAATAAAGAAAACAATTTTATTATATATCTTTATTGTATAATTTGATTTATATGTAATTTTTCCATACTGAGTGATGACTTACCGATTCCACTTCGAACTCAGCACACTATCGATGCTATACCCACATCACAGGAGTGACAGAGAAGAGGCCATAATGTCTCTCTCTGAGAGTTGTCCTTCCAAAAATTGGGAATGAAGAAAAGAATTTTACTCAGTAAGCTGACCATAAGAAAAGACGCATTAAATATTTTCTCTTGTAAAAAATAAATAATATTTATTCTAAACGTTTGTCTAACATTAATATTTATTTTGAAAAAAGAAAAGCCATTTTTTCCCTTCTTTTCGTATTAAAAGATATGGGAACAAAATTTCTAACCTTTTGGACAAAATTTACGCTGAATCAAAATAGGCTATAACAGATTGTTTTATTATAATTCTAAGTTAAGTAAACTGCAAACATTTCCTATCATTTTGGAGACGAGCTAGAGGATACTAGAAGAAAACATTTACGATCATTGTTGATATCACGTCATGTCATTGACATGTAGGCTGCGAGATTTGTGCAGTCACGCGACTAAGAATACAAAGGCTAGATCCAGGTCAAATTTCAGCAACGATGTACTTTCGCCTTGTCTATCAGCAGATTAAAGACATAACGAATTTTTTTAAAGAAAAAAAAATCATATTCCTATCGATTTCAATCAGGTGTATCTCGATGAAAGATCGTTTAAGTTTGCTGGGCCGGCAAGTAAGCGGCTACCCCATGCCAACACCAGATGGTGTCGGCGAATTCCAGCTTTGTGATAGGGAATGTGCTCTGACCCTTCACCCCAACATGAATGTCCAAATATAAAAATAGGGTGGCAAGGGTCAGAGGAAACTCGGACTACCTCCGACAATGCTAATCTTTTTTTATATATGAGTGGGGGTGGGGACTGCAGAGGCCACGCGCATTGCATGTGACTACTAGTCCTTTGGTATGTGTTCCATCATAAAATGAGGATGACGCTGTAATAAGTCTTTACATAAATTTTTTGGATAACAAAACACTGCGTATGCTTTTATCTCTACTGAGTTAGGCAGAGTACCGATGCAATAAGTAGGATATAGTAGAATTCTTAAGTACTGGTTCAAATTATTATCGATGATTGAGGATTGATTCCCCAAACAAAGCTATAACCCACAATTGACATTAGGCGAACACTGATATGTTTTGGCCAATAAAGTAAAGAATGTACATTTTTCATACGGAATGGGAAGTGTTTGGGTTATACAAAGGATGGGTGATGAAAAACACAATCTCGTTATATTTAAAAAGCGTTGTAAAGATAGTTTTCTACAGGAACTAAATGGAGAGTTACATTCAAGGTATAGATTACAATTTTATTATGAAATCAGAAACTATCTGAGTTGTCGGCACTATATAGATCGATTGAACTTCTCGCACAGTGCTCGCTTGCTATAAATGAAACCTCTCCTATAATGGTAAACACAGGTAGGTTTGAAAATACCCCCTGTGTTGAAAGACTGTGCTCTTTTTGTGCAGACATAGAAGATAAGTTTCACTTTACTGAGAAATGTCTAATTTATTTGACAATGTCTCATTTATAATAATTTGAGAAATGTATCATGTATGATCATTTGAGAAATGTCTCATGCAAGATTATTTAATGTCTCATGCAAGATTATTTAAGAAATGTCTCATGCAAGATAATTTGAGAAATGCTTATTTACTTTCATGCGTTCATTGCAATGCAAATCACATAGTTTTATAACATTTAAGAGAGAATGAATAGTAATATTAGTATCCTACATAATTTTTAGAAAAGCTATGAAAACTAGAGTCAGCGTGTTAATCATAGAATTGTTACGTTTTTTAGTTGTATCGTATTATTTTCTTACATGAATATGTTACGAATATATGGTCATACACTTAGTAACAGAAAAAGCAAAGCCAGAAAGTTTTGTAAAACTTAACAAGCAATTTAATTATCAAAGTTATAAATAAAAAATATGTGAGGAGCTTACAGTATTATAAAGTGAATCCAAACTAATCCAGATAAAGTTTTGTAAAAGTCATAAGATGAATGGAAAGTTCGTTATAAATTTAAAAACCTGAAATGTACTGGTCCTCCAAGAACCGCTTGATTGACAATATAGCGTTGTCCAGAATTTCTTGAACAAGCTATAACAGTCCCAGAATACTATTATAGTCCAAATAATTAGCACTTTCTATTTCCAATGAACTGTCCAAACAAATATTTTTCCTGTCAAATATTACCTAAGTACAGTAGAAACACGATAAGTGTGAATGACTCCAAACTTCGGAATGAAACTAATTGCTTAATTCTCTCATATTTACCGTATATTGTGATTGTATTTCGCAATTGACCTTACGTGACAGAATACGCTACTCGTTTTGCATCGATTTTGCCTGTCCATGTGACCTAGGCGAACCATAGGAAATTTACATAATTATATTAGAATGTCGAAACCCAATCAGCCATTGAGAAATCAAGCCATATCCGTCATTATGACTTATCATTAGGATTATTATTAATAATTGTTAACACATTCGTAAGCATCTATTTATAGATATTATGTAATACTGAATCTTCAAGGTACTCATGCCACGTCTACAAAAATTAACCAAAGGTGTCTGTACGATTTACAACCATAAACCTCTCCGGCGGCCTTGGATGGGGAAGTTTGTGAGTTCGATCCCCGGCCGAGTCATACCACAGACTTAAAAAATGTTACTAATAGCTGCCTCGCTTAGTTCTCAGTATTAAGAGGATACTGTTGGAACTGGTCGGCCTGGTGTCAGGATAATGTGACTGGGTGGGACATGACGCTACATGTCTGCGGCATGATGCCCCAGTGTTAGACATCACTATAAACTGCCACACTGCAGACATCGTATCGATATGACTGAAATTTTATTAAAGCTACGTTTTGAAAAAGTCAAAGCCAAAGCCATGAAAAAACTATATAAAAAGTATATAAAATCATGTACCAGGGGTTTAAAAAATTATAGATTTACATAACAGTATGTAATTTGGGTCGGTAGCCTATGCTACAAAAACTAAGATAATAAAGATAATAAAACTGATGATGACGATGAGTAAGTAGCAGTACCAGCAGCAGCAGTATTAGTATTTGCAGTGTGTTATAAATGCTATCAATGTTCTTCAAACATAGTTTGCCGTGGCTTTACAGTTAAAATTATTAAAGAAAGGTTGTCATATTAATATGGAAAGAAATACGAAAGCCTCGATATATAATCACTAGATAGATGAATCTGAGACGTTACTTGTAACATCTGTCATAAACATAGTAAATACACCTTGTATGAATACAGTCAGGTTTTCATCAGTATCGAAACTGTATGGTCTTATAATAAGTAATAGAAAAGACTGAGAAGCATCCAGCTTTACAAAATCAAACAAATAATTTATTTCCCTAGAAAAAAAGGTGAAAGTGTAAAACGAATTTATGGTATTTGGAATTAAATCCCATATAATTCCTGAATTACTAACACACGTCATAATGAATGTAGTTCTGAAAAAACGTTAGTGGTATTCCGAATAATTTCTAACGCTGAAGGTGTTGATGTGACTGCAGTGGCCTATAGTCCAATGAATTAAGGTGTTGATGTGCCTGCAGTGGCCTATATTCTCTAATAAATTAAGGTGTTGATGTGCCTGCAGTGGCCTATAGTCTGATGAATTAAGGTGTTGATGTGCCTGCAGTGGTCTATAGTCTAATGAATTAAGGTGTTGATGTGCCTGCAGTGGCCTATAGTCTAATGAATTAAGGTGTTGATGTGCCTGCAGTGGCCTATAGTCTCTAATGAATGAAGGTGTTGATGTGCCCGCAGTGGCCTATAGTCTCTAATTAATAAAGGTGTTGATGTGCCTGCAGTGGCCTATAGTCTCTAATGAATTAAGGTGTTGATATGCCTGCAGTGGCATATAGTCTCTAATGAATTAAGGTGCAAATAACCTGAATAGTGATGATGTGCCAACAGTCTTTTGTTGCGTCACAGTAATATAATCCAAGATTTCCGTGTTTGAATTCACTTGTATTCCCAGTTAATGTCTCATTCCAATAATTATTATTTTTGAGCAGTTTGTATTTGCATTGAATTTATAATCTGAATAAATAAATTACAGCCCAAATACTGGACACAGCAATAATACTGATTTCTGCTTCATATATTAATGCAAGGATAAATAATTTTTCCAGTAAACATGATCAAATAAAAAAGAATAAAAAGACAAAATAATTACCCAGAAGATGACCAAAAGTTATTTTTCTTGCACATTTTAGTTATAATCAGAAGGTGTGTTACTAAAATTAAAATTTAAATGTGGTATATATCAGGTAGACCAGGAATTTCATGAGGAACGTCCAATGGTCTGGACTCAGATTGAGATAAAAA
The DNA here is from genome assembly GCA_030141615.1 of Unio pictorum. Classification (NCBI taxonomy): domain Eukaryota; kingdom Metazoa; phylum Mollusca; class Bivalvia; order Unionida; family Unionidae; genus Unio; species Unio pictorum. The sequence continues at coordinate 347,907 of JARLTB010000267.1, forward strand.
TGTTTTATTACAAAACCAAAATCATTTATTCAGGTCAGGTAGAAAATGAACTTGACTTTAGACAAAGCCATATGAAATACAATTTTACACAACCCATAGGATGTTATAAATATAAAAAAAACTAAGAAATAATGCAAATTAAATACATATAGCAATCAGTCTCAGAGGCACATGCTCTGCTCCATCATGCAGAGTGAGGAGATATATTGGAACGTGTTTTTGGAAGCGTTGCCTATCGCATTTAGAGAGAAGTAGCTTACATGGATTCCCTAATATATGTCATATTTCAGCAAATCTAACCATTCGTGTGGCTGTCTTTTAAAATGGATTATTGTCTTAACAATTTCACACGAAAACCTCCAACGGTCATGTACATTAAAAATGTATTTTTTTTTTCTTCTTACAAAATTCATACAGTGTCCTAATCCGAGTTTCCTCTGACCCTTGCCACCCCATTTTTTATATTTGGACATTCATATAAAATCGGCGATTTTCGATATGGAATGCGATCTGACCCGACACTCCAACATGAAATGTCCAAATAGAAAAAATGGGGTTGCAAGGGTCAGAGGAAACTCGGACTAAAAGTGCCGTAATATTTTATCAACCTGTATGAATGTACTGGTGTTTTCACAGAATATGAGATTGAAACAGTTGACACTGAAACGGAAGCATCCAAAGAAATAATGCCTGTTTCACTTCCTCTCTTTAACATTAACCTCTTACAATTGTGCACATACTCGCGTCTCATGATGAGTTAGTCTATCCATTCTCTGTCCACCTGTTTTTAAATATGACCAGGCGTTTTCATCCAGCGATAATGCCAAGTATCTATGTGATATGGATTTACCCACGACTATTTATTGCACCATAAAAAAAAAGAAGAAACAGACACAAGGCTAGCCTTTCTCTGATGTTCTTGACACGTTGTTTAACCAGAAACAAAATTCTCATGAAAAGCAAGGATAGACTTGAACGAATGAAACAGTTTAACAACCAAAACAGATCCAGAATTTAAACTGTTGCGATTGATGGCGCCTGGTTACTCATCAAAATGTAAGTTAAATGCTGCTCCAACTTAACAGCTATTTCCATTTATCAAACGTTTTTGTTTGCACTTAAATGAAGTTTAATCGGGGTGGGGGATACCCTTTTTATATATAATAATAATAATAATAATAATAATAATAATAATAATAATAATTATTATTATTATTATTATTATTATTATTATTATTATTTCATATTATTATTATTATTATTATTATTATTATTATTATTATTATTATTATTGTTATTACGGCTGTAAACCATTTCAGTCGTTTGCTAATTTCGCGGTAAACAAAATTCAGTATGAGGAATTGGCTCCTGAATTCACTGGAAACAAAACTTTGTCGTTCGTAGGATTCATTAATTGCACATAGCGAGAAATCATTTAATGATATTCTCAGACCATTCGAAAGCTGTGCATCGACTTAAAAATCTGCAGTATCTTAAAGTGGATAGATGTCAAACCTGCATCTTTCTGCCAGAATTTTATGACTTAAAAATCTCACGATCCATATTCTGGGTTCGTATAATGATTAAAGTTCATATGTGATTAAGAACGTTAGCAAAGATTTCTTTCAGAATGTTCCATTCCTTCTCATTCTTAGTCTTTCCGATTGTGAAATTTGTGTGATTTGTCTCCTCTTTCAAGTCTGGTTTACCTAGATCTTTCCAATAATGAAGATCTGGAATTCGATGGGGTGATTCGTGCTTAAAAAGGGTTTCAAGGACATAACTCCCTAAAATTGCTTAATATAAATCACGTGTACCCCATCTTTGGACGAAGCACTGTCGTGAAGATAAGCCATGTGCAGTCATTGAGAAATCTAACATCTTTAGTGACCCTTCACCTGGATGATAACAATATTGAATTATTTGACAAGGATGTATTACCGCAGTTGCCAAAGTCTTTGAAGATTCTGACACTTGTTAAGAATAGACTCACTGCAGCAGATTATCTAGCCGACATTTTGCAAGTCGGGGAAAATAAAGCCATGAGTTCGGGGGGTGGGAGTGGGACGGAGGATTTAGACGCATCGTTTCAAGGTGCAACTTGTAGAGAGCGTCGCTTCGAAAAGCCAGTGAATTCAGTCACATTTTGTCCCCAATTTCGGCATGTTCTTTTTTTAAACATAATTTTGACTTCTGTCAAAACTTTGTCCAAATCACCTTGTCTGAATACGGTTTAGTATCACATCAAGAAAAACAAATAGCGATTTTTAAAAACAAATTTACTGCATGTAAGGAGTGTAAGCAATTAAGGTGTGCCCGGAAATATGCTAGTATACAGTTTGCCCAGAAAAACACTAGTATACGCCTTGATTACAGTAAAAGCCATGTTTTGTATTTCCTATCAAGTTTATGTAGAATTATTTTATCCCGAGGGGATGTTATTTTTACAAAATAAGTATCTTCTTAAGGAAAACTTGCCTGAGTCTAAGACAGAGATATGCCAAAAACAGAAGATAAAAGACATGTAATCTTCAAAAGTTCTGGCTTTCTCAAAATCGATTAATTTCATTCTGAGATTTGGGGATTGTAAAATACATGCCAAAACTACTTTACCACTGAAATTGAAGAGTTTGACAACGTGCAAGAATCTCCCGAACAAGGAATTTTACCGATGGGCATTGCCAGTTTTACGTTTAACCAAAACTCCGGCAATGAGATAAAACTAAACACACAAAACACAATATATGCCCGTTTCACTTTCTCTCTTCACAAGGACATTAACTTCCCACGATTGTGGTTTCACGTAGCATTACAATTCTGCTTATTCGCCGTATACATATTTTTGTTGTTGTGCAAAATACTTAGCATTTTCATACAGCGATAAGGCCAAGCCTTTTCGATATGAATATATCCAATAATAGTTATTCCACCATTCGCGTAGTTGTAAGGACACAAGATGGGCGTGTCTATTGCTCTGGACTGTATTTTGTTTAACCAAACAGAACAAACATAATCCTTATCTAGGAAAAGAACTGACAGGCTAGCGTGAAATAAAACATTTTCAGCCCTAGACTACTACTACAGTTTTAAAACACTGCTTTTCACGCCGCATGGTTTATAACCAAATTGTAAGTAGGCCTGTAAACGAGCTCCAGCTTGAAAGCTATTTCCATTTATTTAAACGTTTTAATAATAATAATAATAATAAGAAGAAGAAGAAGAAGAAGAAGAAGAAGAAGAAGAAGAAGAAGAAGAACAACAACAATTTGTCATGTATATACAATTTGTATTGTGTGATTGACCTTAGTCCATAATTGAGGGTATGAGTTTGGGACTACACTCGTAATATCATGTAGGGTAAACATGTTTATATGGTTATTAGTTCTAGATACAGCAATGATTATTATGCTAGAAGATTCCAGAAACGAAACAAAGTTTGGTTACAGTTTGATGGAAATTTCCTCTATGATGGCCCTCATCCTGGTTCTCATATTGTGACATAGGATTTTATATTATGGTTGTTTATATTAGACTTACTCATTCCAGCCTTTAACTTCAGTTGTGTTCAGATTTAATTTGAGAGGATTTATTTATTTAAATTATTCATTTGAATTACAAAGTGCTCATTATTACTTTTTTAACTCAACCACTATTTTGTATTATTGTGAATCATATAGAGACGTTTTGGATTATCATTGTGATACATCAATACTGTTTTAGGCTATTGGTACATTAACACAGTCAAGATTGAAACTCATTTTGAGTATCACTGGAATGAAATCGGAGAACTATCTACTTTTGGACTCGTGATAGAACCTTTATAACTATTTGCATTTTGATCACAATACTGTATGGTTTCTTTTACATTTTCACCTTGATGTCAAGGGAAATACAGTGTTTTTCTTTTCTTTCTTAAAAAACATTTTTACAAAACATGTTTCCCTCTCTTTTATGTTACTTAGTATAAGACGATAGATTCGTACTAGATTATTATTATTATTATTATTATTATTATTATTATTATTATTATTATTACAGCGACGATGATTCATTGTGAACTGATCTTAGTTGGTTTCATCTCATTTATGCGATACAGTAGCATTCAACCATTGAAATCTTCTGCAAATTGTACTAAAAACAGCATTCAAGACCAGGAATTTGTTCCAGAATGCAATGGAAAAATCGAATATTTCTGCGCAGCCCGAAAACTAACGTATATTCCAGAATTCCCGTTTGATTTGTATTGTGCCATTAATTTACACAAGAATGATATTTCGAAAGTCACAGAAAAATCGTTTTACAATTATTCGAGAGGACTTATGGTTTTGGATTTATCAAAGAATAAGATCGAGCACATAGTGGAAGGGACATTTCAAGAACTACTTGATCTTAAATATTTAAATCTTAGAAATAACATGTTAGGAAAGACTGAACCATTTTCGTTCGCAGGTGCGCAACGGCTTCAGTACTTGGACATATCGATGAATCAGTTTCGGACGTTCTCATTTCTTTCGAAATCTCTGCATCAACTTAAGGATCTGCAGTATCTTAAAGTTGACGGATGCCAAACCTGTATACTGGGGCCAGAAATGTATGACTTAAAAAATCTCACAACCCTTGTATTGGGGTCTTATTACAGTTCGTGTGTCATGAAGAATATTAGCAAAGATTTCTTTCAAACTGTTTCGCTACTGCTGAATCTTAGTCTTTCCGATTGTGGAATTTCTAATATTGACTCCGATGCTTTTTCCTCCCTTTCAAGACTGGTTTACCTAGATCTTTCCAATAATGAAGATCTGGAATTCGATGGGGTGATTCGTGCTTTAAAAGGGTTTCAAGGACATAACTCCCTAAAATTGCTTAATATAAATCACGTGTACCCCATCTTTGGACGAAGCACCGTCGTGAACATAAGCCATGTGCAGTCATTAAGAAATCTTACATCTTTAGAGACCCTTCACCTGGATGATAACAATATTGAATTATTTGACAAGGATGCAATACCGCAGTTGCCAAAGTCTTTGAAGACTCTGACTCTTCTTAAGAATAGACTCACTGCAGCAGATTATCTAGCCGACATTTTGCAAGTCGAGAAAAATGAAGCCATGAGTTCAGTGATGTTTGAATATTTAGACGTATCGTATCAAAATGCAATATATAGAGAGCGTCGTTTTAAAAGGTCCAAATTTGATTTCATCAAGATCTACTTCAAATCATCCAGAGAATTCACGGAAATGTTTTCGCCACCAGAGACCTTAAAATATTTTAGATCTCGACAAGTTGGCTGGGAGTTCTCAATTAGGCGTGTTCATTTTGAGAAGAATAATCTGGAAGAGATCGATATCTCCTACAACTATCTTAACAAATGGTTAGGTCCTGTCACTGGTCTGGATAGTGTGAAAAGATTTTCGATTACCAACAATTACTGTGATGAAGTGACAAGTACGTTTTTTTCTGGATTTGCAAAACTAGAAATACTTGAAATCAGTAACAATATGTTGGGGTATGCTCTCAAAAATGATTCTGTTGGAGAGGTGTTCCAACACTTGAAGAATTTAAAAGTGCTGGATTTGTCTGATAACAAGATTTCGACTTTGCCTACGAAGATCTTCACTGGACTGTTTTCACTCCAGATTCTAAATCTTACCATTAACATGTTCCACACGTGGGCTGTGGACATTGATCACATGACCAATCTTGTCCTTCTAGATCTTTCGTTTAATCGACTTGAGGATTTGCCGGAAAAATTGCGGATGCCTTTGGACAGAATTTCCAATTACAGCAATATAACTGTGAATATCACCAAGAATCGCATTCCCTGTACATGTCAAAAGAAGAACTTCTGGACATGGGTCTCCTTAACTAAAGTGAAGGTAATTACTGACGTCGAATGTGCTTCTTCAGCGTTGGAGAAGGAGTGCATTTCTTATGTAACTGTGACTGCGATAACTGCATCGGTTCTGGTATGTTTTTGTTTCGCAGTGGTGGCGGGGCTGGTTTATCGTCGTTACAAGTGGAAACTGATGTATCTTTTCTACAGCACCAGAGAAAACATTCGTCATACCAGTGAAGGATACAGGCAAGTTTCTGAGTACGATGTATTCATATCTTTTGCAAGCGATGATCAGGATTTCGTCAAAAACATTGTCTTGCCAAAGTTGAATGCCTTTGAGTTAAAAACCTTGACAGCGGACGAATTTATGCCCGGCACTCCCATCCGGCAGAATATAATTCTCGCTATTCAGTGCAGCAGAAACATTGTATTTATTGTGTCGCCAGAGTTCATGACCAGTGAATGGTGCGAGTTTGAAGTGCGTATGGCGATAGAGGAATCTCGTAAATACGACATGGATTTGATGATTTTCGTGATGTACAAAGACATTGGTGCCGAGGGAAAGATTCCAGAGCATGTTCGAAATGTTCTGGACGAGCGAACATACATAGAATATCCACAAGAACCATCGGAACGCGATGCATTTTGGAAAAAATTGTGGTCTGCCATTAAGTCTGACTAGATCCTTCTTTACAATAGTACTTATTTAACAGACTGTTTGAAAATATCATTTTCGTGTACAAGGAATAATAAATACATTTGATTTGGATGTATATGTTAGGAAACTATTTCTTTAATAGCAGACGAAAATTCAAAACGCATGAGACCTGACATACACATTGGTTGCCATGGCAATATGACTTGGCTGATTCACACATCGTTTCCTTTCAAAAGACTGGCTTCAGTGATACCAAGAAAAGTTGAATTAAAACAGGAACAATCAAAACTGCCTTTACGAAGATGAATGTCAGAAGTTATAAGAAAATGTCCCCACTTTAGATTTTCGTCGGCAACTACACATACTTCATGTTCTTACATTTACATTCAAGTGTTTCCAGAAAAACAGGACAGCGTGTATATTATTATATTTAGATGAAAATCTACATCAGCGAGTTTCACAATCACTCACGAAGTTGTATCCTAACATCAACCATTTCCATTGAACCCTGGAGACAAGAACATAATATAAATTCCCTTTCTTTTAATGGTTCTAAACATTTGTGTTGAAATTTATTTCATTCGGGAGAAGGTTATAATCTTTTACAAGCAAAGCATAAATATTTAACTGAAATATACATTGTTTGTTTGTTTCTTTTTATTCCTTACAGAAGATGGGAAACTTGCAAAAGGAAACTTTTACTAATTTTTATTTTGTACAACATCTTCCAGAATTTTAGTCCACATCAAATATATTCATTCACATAAATTACCAATTCTGTTTTTATAGATTTTACTAGTTTGCATGCAATAAACTACGTGATATGCGTAATATACACTACTATTATGTGATAAATGTACTAGCCATACAGGTGCATTAAGTTTTATTGCAAATATACACGTCATTCGCATGCTATAATCTATATGACAAATGTACCCATCGTTGTCGGGCCATAGTTCGATGTATTCACATCTTTTGCAAGTGATGATCAGAATTTCGATTAAAACATTGCCTTGCCAAAGTTGAATGCCTCTGAGTTAAAAACCTTGACAGCGGATGAAAGTATGCCCGACACTCCCATTCCACAGAAAAAATTTTTGAAAAATTATATTTATTGTGTACCCAGATTTCTTGACCAGTGAATGGTGCGAGTTTGAAGAGGGTATGGTGGTAGATGAGTCTCACAAATATGAGGTGGATTTGATGATTTTCGTGATGTACGAAGACATTGGTGGCGAAGGAAAGATTCCTGCTCGTATTTGTATTGTTCTCGACGAGCATACATACATAGAATACTCACAAGAACCAGCATAACGCAATGCAGTTGAGGAAAGTTGTCGGCTGCCATTACGTCTGAATAGATCCTTCTTTAGATCAGTCTTATTCAGCAATACAAACTGATTTCAAATGTAACATCAGTGTACAAACCCCCACCCCCAGTCTTTCTCTCTGTCTCTGTCTCTCTGTCTGTGTGTGTCTCTCTCTCAGAATAATATTCCCGACTTTATTGTTGTTGTTGCTGTTGTTGTTGTAGGGCTTAACGCCCTTTTTCAGCACACGATAGGCTATACATGGCGACCAGTATTATTGGTGGAGGAAGAACCCGGGTGAACCCCCAGAAAGAACCACCGACCCACGAGAAGCTACTGGCAAGCTTTCTCACATAACTACATCAGTCGAATCTTAGACTTGAACCCACGCAGACAGAGGTGAGATGGCAGTGATCCGAAACGGATAGCGCTTTAGACCACTCGGCCACTCGGGGCCCCTCCCGACTTTATTACTATTATCATATTATATCATGGTTATCCGAATTATGACCATGATCATAAAACTTGGACTACGTTCATGTATTTCAAATGTCAAAAGAGCTCTTGCTGTAAATTGTACAGTAGCCCAAAGTTAAACGAATAAATTTTTAAATGATTGAAAATAAAATATACCATCAGTGCTACACTCTGTGACTCGACATTTTTGTTTTACAATAACAATATAATACAACTTAATTATACGAATATCGATTAACATAAAGTTTGGTTTATTTAAAGAAAGATTGTGTCTACCAAACATATACGAGATACATAAATAAGTGGCTGATCCGATCTCTGCTTTTTTTTCAGGCCACTCCTATGTCATCTTACTGACCACCGGGGTTTAATTGTACTATCTTATAGTCTATAATTACCGATAAAAAAATTGTATGAAATCTTTTTATTTAAAAGAACATTACCTACGGACATGGATATTACATGGATATTACCGGTAATGCTTATTTAAAATTAACAATGTGTGTGAAGCGTTGTAACCTTATCTTACAATATTTTTTCTTTCGCAAAAGTGGCATAGGAAATACATAATAAACTTTCATCTAAAAATGTCGACTGGCCTTATAATAATAATAATAATAATAATAATAATAGTAATAATAATAATGTGGACTTTATATAGCGCCTAATCTTTATAAGATATAAGCGCTCTACAATATATATAATGATATAACAATATGAATACAAAAAAAATCAAAAACACCATGAAATTAGAAAACAAAAATTCTGAAAATATTTAAGGTAGGAAACATTATTAAGTTTTTAAGTTTGTTCTTGCAGTCGAAAAAGGAAATCACTAAGTCTAATTTCAATGGGCAATTCATTCCATGTCGCTTAGCACTGGTATGTAAAAGAACCTTGTCCATATGACTTCGTTTTCATAGTCAGAATAATGAGTATATAAATGTTAGAAAAGGAGCGTAAGTATCTTGCTGGTGTCTACGCATGGGAGAGGCCGGATGGTTATGCTGGATTGGAGTCCGTCAGGAAAACGCAGGACAGAGAATACATTTTGTGTTTGATTCTGGATTGAATGGATAGTCAGTATAGGGTACAGAGCAGCGGGGAGGTGTGCACTGATCGTGGTACTCTAGGATGATCTGAGCAGCTGTGTTTTGAACTGTTTGCGGTTTCTGGAGTAAATATTGAGACAAAACAGACAGAAATGAGTTGCAATAGTCCAGTCTTGAAAGTACTAATGAACGCAAGTGTCTTAGTGGCATTAACTGTAAGATTTGCAAATGGAGGTGATGTGTCTCAGCTCAAGATACGCAGCCTTGCATATGTTATGAGATGTTGATGCAGTGTGAGAGTACTGTCCAGAGTAACATCAATATTTTTTTGTACTGACTGCGAATTAAATGTTTCTGTTGCTGATATTTATTGTTTGAGGTAAAGGATGTGAATGAGAAACACACACACACACACACACACACACACACACACACACACACACATAAGTATGATACAGATATAATTTCAAATCAACAACCAGAATACAGAAAATAATTAATGCTAATAGTAGTCAACGGGAAGAAAATGTAGGTTTGGCAGGTTCAGATAGCGTTTTTTTATATTAAGTGTCAGTCACTCCTCCCCCCTCCCCCTCCCACCCCACACGATATAGATGAATTCCTAGTCACCGACGTGAACCGTCTGGAGGCAGACATAAAATAAATATTGGCAAACGGGAATAAAATTCAGGTTTCCAAATCTACCATAATATATTCAGTTTTGTTATATTCACGTTTTGTAACATCTGATATGATTCCAAAATGCACTAAACAAGATAACTTAGATCCGCACAACAATGAGAAAAATAACCCTTGTCACTTTTCCCCATTTCTCTTAAACACTAATAAATTGTTCAGTCAAGATACAAATCTAAAATATGCTGCCTAGTGTAGTTTCATAAAGTATCAGATTATATATTATAAACCGATCCCTAAAAATTGCTTAGGTACAAGAATAATCTTGAATCTGTTGCAAAGTTGTAAAAGTAATTTGAACAGGGAAGACTATACGTGGCTTCCCGCAAAAAAAAAAAAAAAGTGACATGGTCTGTAGAACTCCACAGCAATAGGAAGAGTCAGTGGCCTGGACAAATTAGATAACGTTGACTACACAACAACACTGTCATGTCCAAATGCATTTCAGCATGGATGATGTGGAATGTTGAAGCTAGGAGGTATAACAGATGGCTCAGCAATAAGGGAGTGGCTTACAACATCTGTCAAAAAGAGATAGATGTTGCAGATGGGTTTCACTACTTGTCACAAAAAAGCAGCTAACCAAAAACACTATACATGTTTACATGAAATACATCAAACGCCCCCAAATGAAAGAAATAAACTAAATATACTATTTATTTAAAGAAGTATTGGTATGAAATTGGTATGACAAATCCATACATGTTTTATTATATATATATATATATGTACAGTCTGCATATCGCCCTTGCCACAGTACGGAAACTACTCTTCTGAAAGTATTTAGTGACATTCTCTCTGCTTTGGATAGTGGAAAGATTACAGTCCTCACTCTCCTGGATTTATCTGCAGCATTTGACACAATAGACCATGATGTATTACTTCACGTCTCCAGCATGTATTTGGCATTCAGAATATAGCCTTACTGTGGTTCAAGTCCTACTTAGTCAACAGGACACAAATTATATATGGAAATGGAATACACTCCAGCCCAGTTGATGTATGTTGTGGTGTTCCACAGGGATCTGTTCTTGGACCTGTTCTCTTCATTATGTATACTCAGCCGCTCTCAAGATCATAGATCATCACCCAGTGTCGCACCAATTGTATGCTGATGACACCCAAATATACATGTCTAGCCACCCAACTGAAGTTGATGCTACCATCCTAGAGTAAAGAAGTGCATTTCTGATGTGAAATCATAGATGAAATGGAACAAGCTGCAGATGCAGATGAATGATGAATGATGATAAAACTGAGGCTATTCTGATCACAACACAAAGACTTTCTCATTCACATCCTTTACCTCAGACAATAAATATCAGCAACACCAACATTAAATTTTCAGTCAGTACGGAACCTAGGCGTTACTCTAGACAGTACTCTCACATTGCACCAACATGTCATGAACATATGCAAGGCTGCATATCTTGAATCGAGACGCATCAGCTCCATTTGTAAATATCTTTCAGTTGATGCCACTAAAACACTTGTGTGTTCATTAGTACTTTCAAGACTGGACTATTGTAACTCAATTCTGTCTGGTTCGTCACAATATTTACTCCAGAAACTTCAAAAAGTTCAAAACACAGCTGCATGGATGATCTTTAGAGTACTTCGATCAGAGCACACCTCACCACTGCTCTGTACCCTACACTGGCTATCAATTCGATACAGAATCAAACACAAAATTTGTTCTCTGTGCTATGTTTCAATGATAGACTCCAGTCCAACATACCTATCTAGCCTCACCCATGTGTATACACCAGCTAGATCCTTACGCTCTTCTTCTGATAATCATATACTCATTGTTCCGTGAAAACAAAGTCATATGGACAATGTTTGTTTGCACACCAGGGCCCAGCGACGTGGAACGAATTGTCTATTGAAATTAGACACAAAGACACAGTGGTCCCTTTTAAGAGTGGTCTTAAGACTCACCTGTTTCGACTGCAGGGACAAAGTTAGCGACCTAATCATGTTTTGTATCTTATATGTTTTCAGCATGTTTTTATGTTTTCCAATTTCATTGTTTTTTTGTCATTTGTTGTTCTGTAGTGTAGTCATATCATTATTGATGGTGTAAAGCGCTTAGAGCTTCGAAAGATTAGGCGCTATACAAAGTCCTCATTATAGTATATATATATATATATATATATATATATATATATATAGAGAGAGAGAGAGAGAGAGAGAGAGAGAGAGAGAGAGAGAGAGAGAGAGAGAGAGAGAGTGTGTGTGTTTAAAAAAACAACATCAAACATCCTCTAGGATTCCATGTCCAGAAAACAAGAACAAATAACCCTATATATATATATATATATATATATATATATATATATATATATATATATATATATATATATATATATGAAATAAGTTTGTTGAATTTCCAGCAGTGATTTTGAATGAGCTATATTACAGAGAGAAAGTACAGATAGACAGAAGGAAGGAATCATTAAATCCCCTGAAACTGAAGCATGTTCTAGATCAAGTTATACACAAGTATCTGATGATACCAGTAATTTGATTTTGGTGAGATGGCAATTATGAATCCCTCATTCCTAATCAGCTTCTTAGAAAAATAAATAAATAAGTTTTATTGAAAGTGCGACTGTGATTGAGAAAAAGTGATTGCTAAAATAATAAATAATAAATTACAATTCTCTCTCTCTCTCTCTCTCTCTAACACACACACACACACACACACATACACAAGATATGGTAAGTAATCTAATGCCTGATTCCATAGCTATGTCTTCCATGCTTAGAAACAGCAGTAATACTCCATTATGACAATGATGGAAGGTTACAGATGGAATAGATTACAATATTCCAATTTGCATTAGGCTAACATTTTAATTGCAACTTACATTTGCTATATTGCAACATTTATAATGGTGTGGGTTTTTTTACCACTAAGGTAATTGATATACTGCTATAATGCAATGAGGAAACTTAGAAATGAAATAATGTAATGTAGAATGGTGATGTCCTTAATATTGAAAATGGAATCTGAACTTGCTCCTTTTTATCTCAGTTAACTTTACAATGTCAGAATCATTCAGTGTTCTATGATAGTGGACACCTTGATATTGCACGACATGTGAATAAAAATATGATTTATAAGTTGTTGCATTTGTATATGAAAATATGAATGAGTTTTTTTGGATAGATACTGCACAACCTTATGGAGTGCAGTATCCATTTGACAAAAAATTAGTTCATATTTTTTTCTTCATATAAATGCAGTATTCATATCCTGATTAAGTTTTAATGCTCTAGTCTCCTAAATTGGAAACAGGGGTCTAGTCCATACCCTGAGTAAATTGAATGCTTTAGTCTCCTCTGTGGGAAACCTGGGTATAGTCCGTATCCTGAGTAAACTGAATGCTTTAGTCTCCTCCATGGAAAACAAGGGTCTAGTTAAAAACATGGTCTACCCAGAACTAACAACAACTTTAGATTTGATATAAACCAGTAGAATAAATATTTATGTTTGGTGAAGCAATGGAGTTTTAAAAAAAAATATCATTCATGTTTTTAAATTACAAAGAAGTATATAGGTATTGAAAGAAAAAAGAAAATGTTAAAGAATTTTTATTCAGCCAAAATGAAAGAACTACAGAGCAGCAAATGACTATCATAAAGATCATGTGATCTAATAAAATTGATTTTAAAAAACTACAAGAAATATAAACAATAAAATGATAATATTCTCTTGAAAAGTACAATACATCTCTATCTCAATAACCTGCACATAATAGGGTTAAAAAAAAAAAATACATCACACTATAACTGAATTCGTGAGTTTATTGAAGGATCTCTAGAAATGAAGGGGATGTTACCCCAACTAGACATGAAAAAGGTTGGGCAGTGTAGCAGTGATTTTAATGGCTAAATACTTATTTTATAATTGTCTTGGGAATGACATTTTCTAATTAAATTAAAATTAAATTTAATTAAATCCCATACTTTCAGGTACTTTCTTGTGTATACTGTCAGTACTTGCATACTGTACAACAGAATTTCTTTTTTTTAAAACCCTGGGATATTTCTTCTGTGAAACAACCATAAACACTGAAATTTGATTCTTGTTAATGTTTAATTAGTAAAGTATTGATGCCATGCTTTCAATGGAAGTACCATAATAGTGAAACTTCTACTAATCCTTGAGCAAGCCAATTCCAGAAATTTAAGTTCATTACAAACTTTGGAAATTGCTTCTCCATATTGAATTATATCCATGAAACAAAGCTTTGAATACATGGAGTACTCTGGCTGGTTGCTATCTTTAATCACATTTGTGAATGACGGATAATTTAATATAGTTTAATTGTTACTTACATGCTAATAGCTATAACAGTGGTCAAGTGGTCAACTGTATTAAGTTGACTGGACACAACTATGACCGCTAGGTCTTATGAAGGTAGGATTTGCTTGTTGTTAACTTTTCATATTCCACCCCCCCCCCTTATTTGATTTGATACAAAAGACATAATTAACATGATAATACAAAGCAGGTCTGCTTTTAATTAGTGGAATAATCCAACAAATATATATCCGCAAATAGGAGATCAAACCACAGTTGGCACTTAATTAGATTCTCAGACACACTCTCAGACATACAAGTGATAGTAGATTGACATTTTTCATGTTAAATACATGAAAGCATATTGCATTTTTGATGATTACAATGAAATTGAATTAAAACATGGAACTGAAACACAAATTTCACTTGACAAAAATTATTTCAGAGGTATTTATTTCTTATAGTAGACAATATAGGCATTTTCAAGGAATGAAATTTCATAAAATATTGTTACTTACAGAATATTTAACAAAATATTTTACTTTTATTAAACACAGAGAATTTTGTGATGATGATACATATTTCCAGGCACAAACTGCCATTTTTATTGATACAACGTAAAACAAGCAGGATATTAAGGTTTCGTCTACCAGTTTTGATCGTCTTCACAAGAGGCATTAATTTTTTTAGTGGAGAATGTACATAGATAGCATTAATTTCGATAATCATATTAGTAAACTAGAAAATAAATGAATACAATTGGCCAAGTAAACATAAAACCCAAAAATTAATAATAACCTATATGGGCACCAGTAGGATGTGGCTAACATCAGAGATTTCCGATCACTGGTTCTCATTGACCAAGATATTTCATAAAATTATGGAGTCTTGAACTAAACAATGAGCAAGAATCATTATTTTCGTATAAGACTTACTGTAACCATGACCTCTGACCTTTAGACCTTAGACTCTATAGGTTTCTATATTAGCTATGTGAAAGCCATCCACAAATAATGGTTAAGAATAAAAGTTATTTTGTAAAACAAAGTTTTCTGTATTCAGTCAGTGACCTTGACTTTTATTCCTTTGACGACCTAGTCAATAGTTTTTATTCTCACCCAATGTGTACATAATTTACAAACTTTTGCAAAGGTACTGTTAAAATTAATATTAATGGACCAAAATATCTGACCAGTCTGTAGAGATCATAACATACTGAGGGGCCAGTTTAGGTCAGTGACCCTGTATTAGTAATAACAAAATGAATCTTCAGTGTTGGTGGAATCAAACAAGTTACACAGCTCAAAGTCATGCTCTTCTCTTTCTACTGATGGTCATCTACTGAATCACCATTCATTATTGCAAATTCTGAGATTCCAAGAAATACCAAGATAATCTTTTGATGACAAAAGTCTCTGACACATAAACACCTTGGTATAAATAACATTATACAGTTTGGTGTTCCTGCTAACTAACTATAGTTATAACCAACTAAGAATAATATCATATGCAGTTTTATTTCAATAACTCAATTCCTGCTATTTTTTCCCCATAAAGTATTTCTTTAAAGCTTCTACTGCTTTTCCTCTATGAGATATTCTATTCTTTGTTTCCTTTGACATTTCTGCATAGGTCTGTTCGAATCCATCTGGTTGAAAACAAGGGTCCCAGCCAAAGTTCTGTGGCCCTCTAGGGGAGACAACTTTCCCTGGAGTCTTTCCCACAAAGAGTTCTACTTTGGAATTGGGTTCTCCAGCAGAATATGCAAATATACATAGAGCATTGGCAGTCTTGTCTTCAAATCCATGAAGCAGCCTGAATAAACCTAAAACAAATAAAATAAAGAAATAAATACATTTGCTACAATTTGCTTGCCAGGACATCAAACAGAAATGGGCAATCAGGGGCTACCTGGAAATTAAAATTATTCAAGGTCTTCTCAGTATAAATGTATACCAATAAGTCTACGTAAATTAATGCAGTAGAAAACAACATTGCCAAAATCGGCAATCAGTATACAAAAAATAAATGTAAACAGTGTCGTGGAATGCTGGAAACTAGACTTAATATAATCTCTTCAAAATAATGTGAAATACCATATTTAGTTTAAATGCGAAGAAATTATGTTCCAAAACCAAAAATCAGACTATATACAAATCTAAATGATGTCACAGAACAGGAAATCAAACTTCTTCTTCAAGATCTCATCAATGTAAAGCCAAATTCCAAACTTGGTTGAAATCCAACAACCTCATGCAATTTAAGCTGCAAACTCCACCATCGCCAACACAACTGCCAAAGTTAGAAGAATGGGCAGTCAGGTGGCATAACTCTTGTCACTGATGTCATAGAAAGCTGAAAACTGAAGTCATTACAGTTCTTATTAAAGTTACATACCAAATTTGTTTGAAAACCAACTAATCGGAGTAAAGTTATGTTGCAGAAACCAAATCAGGAGGACAGACAAATCAAGAGGCATAACTCCTGGACATCCAACTTGAAATTATCAAGATAAAACCACATACCATGAATAAAATGGCTGCAAAATGCAATGTCAAGATGCTGGACAATCAGGAGTCATATAACTACAAATGATGTAGAATGGACAATCAGGGTGACCATAAATCAGTCATTATATTAAAGCATAATTAAATTTTTAGTGATATCTCTACTTACATCATGTTATTGATATCTTTATTTTCTGTATTTAAGTGATATCTTTATTTTCTGTGTATCAGTGATATCTTTACTTTCAGCATATGAGTGATATCTTTAATTTCAGTATATCAGTGATATCTTTACTTTAAGCATAATACTGAGATCTTTATTTTCAGTGATATCGTTACATTCAGCACATTAGTGACATCTTTTTAGCACATTAGTAGTATCTTTAATATCAGTACATTGGTGATATCTTTCATTTCAGCACATTAGTAATATGTTTCCTTTCAGCGCATTAGTGATATCTCTACTTTCAGCATGTTAATGTATCTTTATTTTCCAATAACCTTTCAAAAATCACTTACATGGAATAAAAACTTTGAATTATTGTTTATGCTTCTTCTTAGCAGCCTAACACTACATTAAAATGGTCATCTGCAAGGTTTTGTAAAGAAATTCCAGACTAAGTGAAAGTGTCCAAAGAAAAGGATGCTGGGTACCTCAATCAGCTGTACTGTTTAAATCTTTCTGAATTTGATCCACAAGTACTATGCATATAAATCTCCGCATTAGTTGCCCACACAGTATTTGACTCCATATTACTGTCCTGTATATACTTATAAATTAGTTGCCCATACTCCATATTTGACTCCATATTACTGTCCTGTAAATACTTATAAATTAGTTGTCGACACTCCATATCTGACTCCATATTACTGTCCTGTAAATACTTATAAATTAGTTGCCCACACAGTATTTGACTCCATATTACTGTCCTGTAAATACTTATAAATTAGTTGCCCACACTCCATATTTGACTCCATATTACAGTCCTGTAAATACTTATTTACATTGTTGTTGAGGTAATTGCTAAGCTTTTTAGTAACCATTGTGGAGTGCATATACCTGATAATACTATTATGGCAAATGTTGTAGCTCTCTTCAATTCCTAAAATTGAAAAGCTTATAGCTCAAAACATACAGTTACCATAAATGTTTTACAATTTGCAATTCTGTTGGGGCTGATGATGTTTTATGTAAATTATACTTTGGTAACTTATAAAGGTGTCTTCATTTTCCTGCAACTGTCTTTGAAGATGATTATTATTAGTTTTTCTTTTCCTTGTGCACCTGGGGCCTCCCTGGAAGTCTTGTTATCAACCTGTCCAACTGCTGACTCGTTGTCTTTTAAGAACTTTAGGTGGATTACCATTACTGCTTGTACGTTTTGTTGGAGGAGCTGAAGTATGAGTGTCTTCTGTCTGTCTTCTTAGTAGTACTGCTTTCTTGGAATTTATGGCCTATTTTGTGGTGATGGCTTTTGTCATAGCTGGTCTCCTTGAATAAAGTTTTCAAATGGTTACAATAATAGATGCTGGACAGTATCTTGCTGCTATGTACATTTTGCAGTCTAACCACGCCCTTGGTAAAGACATCTTTATTATGCCAGGGCTCACACATCACAGCACCAGTTTGCAGCCCTTATTTTTTGAGGCAATCTTCATATGCTAATAAAATTTAACAAATTGGGACAGTCATATTTCTTACAAGTGAGACCGTAAAATATTTCCAAGTTTAATATTTTAATTATATATAAAATCCAAACAAAATAATAAAAACATATAAACACCCTCAATGAAAAACGGCATTAATATATTTTTGTTAATATTGCACGTTATAAGATAAATATTTACTTTATTTATGGTTTTTTAAGTTAAATAAGTATCTATTTTTATAAATTTATTTTTGCTAATTGTTCTAAAGTATAAAAGGTGTAATTGAAAGTGGCTGGAAGAATCATACCTTTCAGCTGGTGGGGGAAAGAATCGGCTAGCCAGTTGTTTCCCCTGGGCAGGGCAACTTTCAGGGGGCGGGGGGGGGGGGGGGAGGGGCAAATTTGAATAAAAAAATGGGTAAAAATATTTACAAGCAGGTCAGACAGATGAACAGAAAGATGCAACATAAAGGTTATAATGAACTACAATAAAGTGGTTTTGAAATGTTCATGTACATCATCATAATATAAAAGTATTCCCATTACCTGAAATCTGTATAATAATAGCACTGTACCAGTGTGAGACATAATCACTGTCAAAATGGTCTACTGATAAGAGTGTTCCAGTTATAGACAAACTATTAGGTGGCATACTGATAAGAGTGCTCCAGTTGGATGCATAATCACTGTCAAAATGGTCTACTGATAAGAGTGTTCCAGTTATAGACAAACTATTAGGTGGCATACTGATAAGAGTGCTCCAGTTGGATGCATAATCACTGTCAAAATGGTCTACTGATAAGAGTGTTCCAGTGTGAGACATAATCACTGTCAAAATGGTCTACTGATAAGAGTACTCCAGTGTGAGACATAATCACTGTCAAAATGGTCTACTGATAAGAGTGCTCCAGGAGGAGACATACTCACTGTAAAGTGGCAAACTGATAAAATTACTCAATTAGATATACTTCCTGTAAATGCCTATGTTTTATGAAGGTGTAACACACATCAAATTCTATAAAACACTCTTGGTAGTACAAAAGCTGTCCTTAACTTTGTAGAGGTGAGATAAAATTTTAACAAAAGGGGACTGTGAGAAAGAGTGTTATATTTTTAAAATTTGTATGACCTTTAAAGTTTCTGAAAATTAACCTACAGCAAAAATTTCCAGATTTACAGTAAGGTGATACAACATCTCTTGTGTTCTTATTCATCCTTAGTGCCTCCTCTTCTGCATTACTGATGCTCTGCTTTACTTCTTTCTCCATATCAGTAGCCATTTTATGTATAAATCATCTACACTTTTCCTCTTGAAATTATATAGTACATGTATTATGAATAAAGAAAGGGCCCTGAGTGGACGAGTGGTCTAAAGTGCTCTCCATTACGGATCACTGCCATCTCATCTCTGTCTGTGTGGGTTCAAGTCTAAGATTCGGCCAATGTGGGTATGTGAGAAAGCTTGCCAGTAGCCTCTTGTGGGTTGTTGGTTCTTTCCTAGGGTTATCCCGGGTTCTTCCTCCACCATTTATACTGGTCACCATGTATAGCCTATTTTGTGCTGAAAAATGGTGTTAAACCCTACAACAACATGAATAAAGAATATGAAAGAGAACAAATCTTTACAAGCCCAACACATTAAAATAATATTATAAATTAGTCCTCAGGAGCAACTTCTTTCATAACAGGAAGAGCTGCTTACCTGCTGGACCCAGTTCTTTCAAAAACCACTTGATATATGGACCCGGTAATCCCCCAAGGGCATTGAAGCAGAGACTGGTATCCTCAATAATCACTGGCCCCTTGATCTTTTCAGCTGCCAGCTTGCATTTGTCAATAGCTATTTGTTCCGGTTCACCCTGGTATTCAGGTAGATCAATGTCTTGGCTTGTTACCTATAAAACAGGATACGCTTTTCTTTGTAATTTTCTAAATGCTTTTATTCAATATTATTTTGGGAGTATAAATAAGTAGAAAATTAGTCAATTTTTTCTAAAGTACTTTAATTTTGAACTTTTTCCATGACAAAGTTGTCTATACAAAATTTAGATTACAGAAGATAATTCTGATTTCTATGGACATATGCTGCATGAAAAATGTGCATGTACAAAAAATGTGATGGTAAAATACATTTGAGGGTATGAACAATTTGAGGGTATGCACAATTTGAGGGTATGATAAAATTAGAAGGCATGAAAAATTAGAGGGCATGACAAGTGTACAGCAACTAAAACAGTGTGGTATTTATATATATATGCACACTTTAAAAACTATTCAAATTTCCTAACAGACTGTTAAATAAGGTTTTGAGTTATAATTTACATTTTCAAGTGACCTTGAAAAATCCCCACTTTAAGGAGCAAAATTATGTTACCCACAAGAACTCAGATAATAAATTAGCAGAAATTTATTCATGTGCCTCGTTGCTGCCAACAGTGAAGCTAATAAATGGTGTATTTGCATGTACTGAATTTACTCACTCATAAATCGAGTCCAGCTAGAGAAAGGAATAGACCCAGATCTGCCATAGCATAAGTCCTAGTAGATATGGATCTATGCAGTTCGCTAGGAGTAATCAATAGAACAAAAGGAGTAATCAATAGAACAATAGGAGTAATCAATAGAACAATAGGAGTAATCAATAGACCTTGATCTTCTGGTACATCATGTGATGGCATATCAGAGTCTTTTGACTTATAAGTAAAGATGGTAATTAACAGTGAAATATCTAGTAACTATGTATTTCAGTTTTAGATGCTGATCCATTAATAAATTTATATAAATACTATTTCTTGTGTCATGGGGGTAACGCATGTGGTCTGAAAAATAAATGGCAAAAAAATGAATATAGTTGTTTTAAAATGATGATTTCTGTAAAATTTGTTCAAGAGTAACTTGACAATAGAATTCAATCAGTATTTTATACATGTAATTGTAAAAAGTATTAAACATTGAGTATACACCGTTATTAAAAGTTTTAAAATAATATCAAGAGTTATTACTGTGACATTGATTCCAACTGTACAGAATAATCACTGAAATGGCAATAGTGTGTAAAAAGAATGATTAATTTATTCATGTCCAATGACAGATCAACACATAAAAGGTAATTGCATACCAAAATAATGGCCACAGTGGCTGTCCAGCTTGGGCAGGGAAGGATTCAAAACAGAACCTTCATGGATGTAAGTCCAGTATACCAACCACTCGACCATCATGCTTCCATGACAGTATGTTAACCACTGGGCCACTGTGCTTTCATATCAGTATGTGAACCACTGGGCCACGGCACTTCCATGACAGTATGTCAACCACTATGCCTCCATGATAGTATGTTAACCACTGGGTCATAGTGCTTCCATAACAGTATGTTAACTACTGGGTCACTGTGAGTCCATGACATGTTAACCACTGGGTCAGTGTGCTTCCATGATAGTATACTAATCACTTGACCACTTTGCTTTCATGACATTTTATTAATCACTGGGTCACTGTGCTTCCATGACAATGTTAACCACTGGGCCATGGTGCTTCCATGACATTTTAACCACTGGGTCACTGCTTCCATGACAGTATGTTAACCACATGACCACTGTGCTTCCATGACAGTATGCTAACCACTGGGCCATGGTGCTTCCATGACATTTTAACCACTGGGTCACTGCTTCCATGACAGTATGTTAACCACATGACCACTGTGCTTCCATGACAGTATGCTAACCACTGGGCCATGGTGCTTCCATGACATTTTAACCACTGGGTCACTGCTTCCATGACAGTATGTTAACCACTGTGCTTCCATGACAGTATGTTAACCACTGTGCTTCCATGACAGTATGTTAACCACTGGGCCATGGTGCTTTCATGACATGTTAACCACTGGGCCACTATGCTTCCATGATAGTATGCTAACCACATGACCACTGTGCTTCCATGACAGTATGCTAACCACATGACCACTGTGCTTCCATGATAGTATGCTAACCACATGACCACTGTGCTTCCATAACAGTATGCTAACCACTGGGTCACTGTGCTTCCATGACAGTATGCTAACCACTGGGACACTGTGCTTCCATGACATGTTAACCACTGGGCCACTATGCTTCCATGACAGTATGCTAACCACTGGGTCACTGTGCTTCCATGACAGTATGCTAACGAGAGCTACAAAATGCTGGATTCACAATTAGTTGGTTGTGTATTCAAATCCTGACAATATTAATCTTGTACAGATGCTCCAATGTATCTATAGTCAGATTAACCTGTATCAGCTATGGGTAAGTAACTTTCCTCAAGTAGCCATGGCACTAATTTGCTTTTATCAATTAATCAATCAATCAATCAATCAATCAAGAATGCAATCAGTCAAATATAATCAATCAAACTGGTCATTTACTGACAACTGTGGAATGATGGATGTATAGTCAAAGAATCAAATATCCTACTTTTATTTTTTACACTGAAAAATAAAACAGTTTACCTCATGAGGAAAATCTGCACCTAGTATCTGTTTAAATTCTGCTAATTTATTCTTGTTTCCTGTAACCATTACAATCGGCTTCTTGTTCTTTCCGTCACCCGACATTATATTTCTTTGTACCTAAAACATAAAACAAAAGATAGGGTAGTCTTTTATTTCTGTTCTAAATGAAATCGTTACCATTCAAAACATTACATAAACCTAAATGTACAGGTATGAAAACTATTTCATTTTTGGGAATGATTTTTCTAAAAAAGAAAAAAGATCAATCAGCTTTGACTTAAACAACTCAATGACCTTAACTTTTGGGGCTATTTATATTTAATGCTGTTTCCAAAGGTTGGAACTTCTAGGAGACATTTTGTGGATTTTAAGATAAAAAGAGCCACATAACAAATCTAAATGCATTCATAAATTGTTAATTTAATTTCTTAATTTGTACAAAAATATCATCTCCTTGGGAAATGAATCTGAAAAAAATTATTCATTTGGAAAAGTAATTTATTCATTTCTCAATACCTAAATCACGCTGCTCTGATTTTCCTATTTTGAACATGAAGCTATGATTTTCTATGTAAAAGAAAAGATATCTAAATCAAATAAGAATCAAAGTATTTAACTCCATCAATGCTACCTTAGCAGAGAAATTCATCATTTTAATTTTGGATCAAGTCAGTACTCGAGTACCTGTTGGGGTATTTGGATAAAGTCTGTATTTATCTATCTTCTGTGATACTTTGAATAAAGTTAATATGCACTTGTATCTGTTGGGAAATTTTGAATAAAGTCAGTATTGACTTGTACATGTTGGGAAATTTTGAATAAGTCAGTACTGACTCGCATCTGATGGGAAATTTTGAATAAAGTCAGTATTGACTTGTATCTGATGGGAAATTGTGAATAAAGTTAGTATTGACTTGTATCTGTTGGGAAATTGTGAATAAAGTCAGTATTGACTTGTACATGTTGGGATACTGTGAATAAAGTCAGTATCTGATGGGAAATTGTGAATAAAGTCAGTATTGACTTGTATCTGTTGGGAAATTGTGAATAAAGTCAGTATAGACTTGTACATGTTGGGATACTGTGAATAAAGTCAGTATTGACTTGTATCTGATGGGAAATTGTGAAGAAAGTCAGTATTGACTTGTACCTGTTGGGAAATTTTGAATAAGTCAGTACTGACTTGTACATGTTGGGATACTGTGAATAAAGTCAGTACTGACTCGTATCTGATGGGAAATTGTGAATAAAGTCAGTAATGACTTGTACCTGTTGGTAAATTTTGAATAAAGTCAGTATTGACTTGTACCTGTTTGGATATCTTTGGATAAAGTTTGTATTCATTTGCACCTGTTGGGAATTTGGATAAAGTCTAATGTACCTGTTGGAATATTTTGGATAAAGGCAGTATTCATATTTATGTTGGGCTGTTTTGAACAAAAGACAGTTATAATGTAGATGTTGGGATGTTTTTTGATAAAGTCAGTATTCATGCACCTGTTGTGATATTTGGATGAAGTCTATATTTATGTACCTGTTGGGATATCTGGATGAAGTCTATATTTATGTACCTGTTGGGATATCTGGATGAAGTCTGTATTTATATACCTGTTGGGATATTTGGATGAAGTCTATATTTATGTACCTGTTGGGATATTTGGATGAAGTCTGTATTTATGTACCTGCTGGGATATTTGGACGAAGTCTGTATTTATGTACCTGTTGAGATATTTGGATGAAGTCTATATTTATGTACCTGATGGGATATTTGGATGAAGTCTATATTTATGTACCTGTTGGAATATTTGGATGAAGTCTATATTTATGTACCGGTACCTGTTGAGATATTTGGATGAAGTCTGTATTTATAAACCTGTTGAGATATTTGGATGAAGTCTGGTACCTGTTGAGATATTTGGATGAAGTCTGTATTTATGTACCTGTTGGGATATTTGGATGAAGTCTGTATTTATGTACCTGTTGAGATATTTGGATGAAGTCTGTATTTATGTACCTGTTGGGATATTTGGATGAAGTCTATATTTATGTACCTGTTGAGATATTTGGATGAAGTTTGAATTTATCTATCTTATGGAATATTTTGGATGAAGTCTGTAAGTATGTACGCTATGGAATATTTTGGGTAATGGGTGCCCATTCAATTCATTAGTTTTGTATGAATATCATTTTGTACAACCAAATGAAAACATCTGATACAAATCCTATATACCAGTTTTAATTTTGACAAGATATGGCATTTCTCCTCTGATCAGTGTAGGAGACCAGCCTAAGAAAATTTGTCAAAAATATGGACAGTCTTATTTTCAAAGATATCCTTTGCATATTAGCCAAATGTCTGTGAGAAAATAAACTTAAAAATAAATGCATGGAATAAGCTTAAAGAGTTCATTTTGTATTTTCATGTGCCAAATAAATATTTTCCTAAATCACAATAGTTATAATTCCTTACAGGATCCCACAAACATCATACCCTAATCAGCTGGTGCATTATGCAATGGTAGATGAGGGTCTATGCTGTTTGCAATTGGACCAAACTCATAAGCATGTAAATATGGTTAATTTAAATTAGGTATGCATGTCTATAAACATCGTGAATTAGATATATGTACGGTGCAAATGATAAAAGTGATTGTTTGAAGTTCAATGACTTTAAGGATGTCATATATCGATTGTAAAGGTTATTCATTCAGTATTTTATTAATTATTATATACTCTATTTTTACTGAAGGCACCCTTTCTATATGTTAATGAGATCATTGAATAGGCTAATTCTGTTAACATGTTTCCTAACATGTTTCGGATGTACAAATCTGGAGGTGTGTAAATCTAAGTTCAATGAAATGATTGGGGGGGGGGGGGGTCAGATAGTGATAGTGATATCTGATTCACTCTGTCCTGGCCCATAATAAATCAAAATGTTCATACTCTGGGTCAGTGACAATGTTAAGTTACTGTACATGTATATACTCACGTATATGACAATCTAACAGAAAACTGCACACAACCAGCTCTTCTGGCGCATAATACACCAGCAGATTTGGGTCTGTGCAATTTGTTAAAAGTCATCTGTCGAACAGAAAACAAAGACTGTACATTATGAAGAACAGGATCTTTCTTGTTTGATTTGACTTATAAGCAACTAAATACAGTAAGTAAATACCATTTTTTAGCTGTGGCAGAGCTTATCAGTGGTGACTGAAGCAGAACTAAAAGAATTGAATTAATATTAAAAGGACACAACTCAACTACTGAACAGTTTACTGGCTAATTAAGTTGGTCTCATAGAAATTAGAAAAGTGATGGATATAAGGAAAGGGCAAAACAAAATAATCCTTCATTTTTGTTGCCCTGTTTGAAAAAGCAGCAAGATCCACAATAAAGAGGAAGTAACATCCAAAATAGAGAACAAAATATTTAATGAGATCCTGAATAGAGAACAAAAATTGGATGAGATCTGGAATGATGTGTCTAACATCCACAATAGAGAACAAACATTTGATGAGATCTGGAATGGTGTGTTTAACAACCAAGATAAAAATGAGAACATATGACAGTAAGAGCATAACAGCATACCAAAAAATGATTCATGCAGCACACAACTGAAACAAATTAAGTCTGCAGCGCACAGTGGCTGCAAACTTGCATTTTTTCCACAACTTTCCCCCTTTTTTCATCTGATGGAGAGAATTTCTCCCTAATTTGTAATTTCCAGAATATAATGTCATTTTGTATGACACCTATCAAATACAATATCCAGCACTTATATAACAATATCTGTTTTCACACACACCCCCCTCCATTTCAAAACATGTACATTTAAAATGTTATTGAAGCAATTATTCTCAAATAATACCTTCAACATTTTCTATTCTGCCAAATGATGATAATTAAATTTTATTCAGGAAGGTTTGAATCTGTCTATGAATTAAGTGAATTAATGCATTTGTTCTTTGCAAGTTATTTAAACAAAGTTATTTCCATCCAGAATCAAATCACTGAAGATAAACATGACTATACAAATTACCATATATCACAAATGCTGTTATGATAAAGAAATTATGGAAATGTTTAAGGATGTGAGCAGGTAATCTGAATAAATGTTTAAACTTTAAAAAAAGTTAAACATAAAATGGCTATCACTAAGCTGAGAGAATATTTTCAAGAAAATAAATTTGAATTAAGATTTAAACATATTTTTGGCACATGTCTTGCACATAGATTATTGTGTGATTCCATTCTGTCATAGCTATGACATTTTCGCTTGGTTACTTTCTCAGACTAAGACATGGCTATTGTGGCACACTATGGACCAAAGAATTAAAGGCATACTTGAAGTAGTGTCTTAATAGTAATAGTAGTAGTAGTAGTGTCTTAATAGTAATAGTAGTAGTAGTAGTAGTGTCTTAATAGTAATAGTAGTAGTAGTAGTAGTAGTGTCTTAATAGGGCTTTTGGCTTTTTTAACCTATTATTCCTGATATAGTTCACGGTCTTTATCTTTATCACCCCTGACTTTTGCCCATTTTAGCAAGCACGTAAGCCAAATACTAATAATCTAATACTAATAATCTAATACTAATAATCTAATACTAATAATCTAATACTAATACTAATAATCTAATACTAATACTAATAATCTAATACTAATAATACTAATACTAATACTCTAATACTAATATAATCTGTGGATTATTAATGCACAGAATTGAAGATTGTTTTATTCTACTTTTTTTGTCTGTAAATCTGTTTGATGTAGCCTTATTTGTGTGTTGTTGTAGATTTTCTATTTTTTCCTTCCCACAGTCTCGATTTCAGCCATGCTAATTATGTTATCCTCAACAGCCACCAAATATAGCTTACTAATCATGCAGAGAGTACTTTGTGTTACAGAACAGATGTATGCATGAATGTAATCATTATGAAAGTAATTTGCTAGCACAACTGGATACACACATTACTATCGATAATTCTGACTGGTGCATCTACAATGGTCATTGTTGTAGTGTGTTCTATTGCAGCAAGACCAACAGCTGTTGCAAGCCCACAAAGCATCTACAACCAAACAAATGTCTGTATTTCACGATAGTGCTGTTCTCTTGGTAATTTCATCTGGCAGGTGTTGCGACACTGATTATTTTTTTCACATCAATAACACTTTGGGTCCATCGTAGTTCTTCTATAAATAATACAATTGCATGACTGGCAGACCCTATCGAGACTCATCATGCATAGGTATAATACACATACACACATCTAACCAATTACCTTTTTTACTGGCACAACTGTTTTACAATTAAAACAAAATCTCAGACTGAAAAATGTTTACATTTTCAAAAAATCTACATTCTGGGTTTCTAGTACCCATTTCATTTAAACATATACTGGTTGCACCTGAGCCTGCTGCAAAAAGATTATCGCCACCATCCCCTAATAACTGTTACATGGACTATGTGACCATCCCGAATAACATTTCTTATGACTCTATGGTCTTAATATGAGTAACAGAAAAGAGCAAAAACCAAGAGGTTTCATAACCAAAAATTGTTAAGTATCGTTATGAATAAATGTTGAGCCCTTCAAAGTGAATTTCATCAATTGCGGCCAACAAGACCGATTTTGTATATATTAAGGATTTTTAAATAGTATCCTCAGTAGTACTATATGTTACTGATGGATCATACTAATAGACATTATTTATCATCATATTCAGTACTATTAAGTGACTGATGGGTAAATATGACTTGCACACCTTTAAGATGTGAGGTTTATATCTCAAAGCCATTCCAAACAACTTTCAACTTGACAATATTTATATTGTGTGTGATGTTACTAGAAAACTACTAATGCAAATCAAACTTTGTTAGACCCATAATGGTCAAGCTCTAATTAAAGGAATTTGTGTTCAATGTGATACAAAGAAGTTCACATTCATAGGAATTGTGGATTCCATCCTGGACGTTGCTGCATTAATGAAGATACCAGGAACACCATGGAGTAATTACCATGGTATAAAAAAAAATAATCCTGGATACAATTACTGTGGGCCTGGTACTGACTTGATTCTAATAATCAAAAATATAAATCGTGTTGATGCTGCATGCTACTGACTTGATCTTGTTTATAAAACATCAAATGATATCTGATGATGTCTTTGAGACGATGTGGATCTCAGCTACGACTTGCATGCGATTGATTCTACACTCAGAGAATGAATTGCATGATGGATCATAAAGTAGGAAAGTCAAGACTCTTTTGGGTGGTGGCCATCAAAAGTAAATTATAGGAATCTAGCCTAACATGGGTACAAAAAGCTGAACATTATCAAAAATATTCTACATTCCAAGTGGGTACTGGAAGAGTTTGTGGGTACTGGAAGAGTTTGTGGGTATTGGAAGGGTTTGTGGGTACTGGAGATGCACAGCAACTGTGGAAAAGGTAGCAAGCACAGCAAAGGTCACTCTTGGGATTGCTTGAGCATTGTTGGCCAAACAATGTGACAAATTTACCTAGCAGTTTCAATTACAATTGATGTAACTGAGCAATTAATTACAATAACACTGTAATCATCATCATCATCATCATCATCATCATCATCATCCATTTTGATTATCCAGGCCTTTTATTAATCCTCTAACGAGGGTAGGCCTGTCTGTTTCATCGTGAGAGTATTCAACGCTTTCTTCCAGGCTTTACGGTCCTGTGGATTGATTCCGCTCAGCCCCAATGTCTTTCTGTCTCTTTTTGTCAACTCTTCCAATGTTAGCTTAGGTCTGTCTGTAGCTCGACTTCCAGCAACTTTGAAGGAACGGACCTTGGATATCCACCCTTTACTACGCTCAACATGGCCCAGCCATCGCATCCTATTTGATTGGATAATGTCAGAAATGTTTCTGATGTTGAGCTGGGTGAGGAGAGACTCAAAAGGGACATTTGCCTCGGGATTTACATAGCAGATCCTTCGTATCATGGCTTTATCATTGTGTTGTATCTTCCTGAGAGTTGTAGCAGTGACAGCCCAGGTTTCAGAGCCGTATAACAGCACAGGTCTGATGTAAGTTGAGTAAAGATGACCCCTTGTAATGTGCGTCAAATGCCTATTCATCAGGATTGGGAGAAGCTCTCTAAACATTTTCCAAGCAGACTTGCAATGTGTTGTTGATGCCAGTTCACATCCTCCTCCGGCTGATATGGTGTCTCCTAGATAACAGAAGTCGGCTACGGCATCAAGCTTTTCTTCACCGACAGTTACTTCTGTCACAGGCCTTCCATCAATAGGTCGAGCGAGTCCACTATATCTGGGACACTTGTAGCTTGGATCAGGTTTGAGAGGTCCATTGATTCCACTACATTTCTTGTGAACCCAATGTGAACAGCTGATGCAAAAGATTGAGTTTCTACCTGTGCCTTTTAGGCAGACGGCACATGGATACTTTCCTGTGCTTTTCAGTGTTTCCCTATTCAGGCCAGAAATCAATACCTTGGATTTACATATGTTGACTCTGAGACCTTTTTCTTCCATGCCCTTCTTCCATTCTGTCACACGTTCAAC
Organism: Unio pictorum; assembly: GCA_030141615.1. Taxonomy (NCBI): domain Eukaryota; kingdom Metazoa; phylum Mollusca; class Bivalvia; order Unionida; family Unionidae; genus Unio; species Unio pictorum. The sequence continues at coordinate 378,456 of JARLTB010000267.1, forward strand.
CAGAGCCTTGAGTGTGGAGTCAACGACTGCTAGATCATCAGCATACAGGTGCTCATATGGACAGCTTGTTCGAAAGTCAATTGACAGCGCTTCTAGAACAACGGTAAACAATAACGGGCTCAATACCGATCCTTGATGAACACCAACATTGACATTGAACTCGTCACTGTAGCCATCACCAACACGAACACGGCTTCTAGCATTAGAGTACATGGACTGTACAGTTTTAACAAGCCATTCTTCAACGCCTAATTTACGCATCGCCCACCATATGACATTCCTTGGAACTCGGTCGAACGCCTTCTCAAGGTCTATGAAGGCCATGTATAAGGGCTTGTTAACTGCCATGTGTTTTTCTTGCATCTGTGGCATCAACAGTTCCTCTTCCTGGCATGAAACCAAACTGCATGTCACTGATGTGTGCTTGTTGTCTGATCAATTGCTCTATAACTCTCTCAAAGACTTTCATTATCTGGTCCATCATCTTTAGGCCTCTGTAGTTGCTTCTGTCCAGTGCGTCGCCTTTGCTCTTGTATAGACTGACTATGTAGCTTTCCTCCCACTGTGTTGGAATACGTCCATCACGAATGATAGCTTCAAAGAGATCACGTATGAGTGCTGCACCACTCATGCCAGTAGGTTTCAACATCTCTTCTACTATGCCAGATGGGCCTGCAGCTTTACCCGTCGCCATCTTGCTGATTGCTTTTTCAATCATCACAGTAGTGATTGGAATACTTGGGCCCTCAACAGGAGGCTCATCCGTGAGGTCATTCGGGTTCCATGGGAATTCAACATTCAGCAGCCTATCATAGTGCTGTTTCCAAGCATTTTCTCTGGATTCCTTGTCCATGCAGAGCTCACCCTTGTCATTCCTGATTGGTTTCTCACCGATTACATCAAGATTATCTCGGCGCATCTGCTTGGCCAACATGTAGATGCGTTGTGATTTCGGGTCAATGTTTTGTAGGACCTGTTTTTCTGCTTCCCATTTGGCATGATGAATAGTTTGCTTTGTGAAACGCTTGGCGGCACAGTAGTCTTCCCTACTGCCCCCATTCTTCCATGCCTTAAAACATTGCCTCTTTTCACGAACCGCATGATCCACAACATCAGTCCACCACCAGGTTTCCTTTTGGCACTGATGCTTGTTTGACAAGCCACATACTTCGGTTGCAGCCTCAAGCAGACCATTTTTCAGAGCTGTCCACAGTTCCTCCACATTATTCGCTTTGTTACCCTCGGTCTTCGAGATCTAGGGCTCAACAAACTTGTCTCTCAAAGCTGGTTCTTTAAGTTTCCACAGTCTTATGCGTGGTGTGAACTTGCGCTTACATTTACGCAATGATGGAACATTCAGGTCATATACAACTAGTTTGTGTTGTAAGGCACATTCCTCATTGAGTATGACCTTCACGTTTGTTACATATTTTCTGAACCTACGACGGTAAAGCATGTAATCTATCTGTGTGCAGATATCTCCGGACTGGTATGTAACCAGGTGTCTGCTGCGCTTCTGGGATTGTGAGTTTCCTATCACTAAGTCATTTGCGACAGCGAATTCCAGCACCCGTTCACCATCTGAATTGCGCTGTCCATAGGCATGACCTCCATGCCATTCCTCATATCTGTCAGGATTGCTACCTATATGACCATTCCAATCCCCACATACAAAGAGTTCCTCCGAGGCCGGGATATTTGTGACCAGGCTCTGCAGCAGCTCATAGAATCTGTCCTTCTTGTCTTCGCTAAGGCCAACCTGTGGTGCATAAATGCTCACGATGGCGAACACCTTCTTTCCGACAACAATCCATACCATAAGGATCCTATCCGAAGTACGTGTCACCTCGAACACCTTATCCACCCATCTCTCTGGAAGCATTACTCCAACACCACCTGTACCTTTATTGTTTCCGGACCATATAAACTTGCACTGGGAATTCTTTCCTGTAACTTTCCTGCAGCCCTCATTTCTCCATCTAGTTTCCTGTAGACAGAGGAGATCGATCTTCCTGCGTGTCATCATTTCTGCAATTTCATTCGCCTTGCCCCGCATAGTGCCTACATTTAACGTTCCTATGCGGAATTTTTCTTTTTGTTTTTGTTCATTTTGTTTTGGACGTTCATTGGATTCACCATAATGGCCGGACCCTGCTGACCCACGCACCCCGAGGCCCGCCAAGCCCGAGACATTACCAGCTGCTCTGCTGCTGGCACTGCCTACCTGCATACTTTCATGACTTGACATTTTTGAATTAGGCAGTTTTTATAGCCAAATGCCTTTCCTTGGCTAACTTGAACACATATGGCAGTTCAAGATCTCCACCGTTCCCAACTAACTAGGGCTGAAGTGCTTGAAAGAGTTTTCGACCACAGCTGCTGCATCGTTGCATCATTTATTATGATACTCGCTGCATAAGCTACTGTCACCCTGGTTGTGACAGGCTAATTTAGAGGAGACAATAGCAGTCGCCACTTGACCCAGATGGTTTGGGGTCTGTTCATGGGCATCAGGGCATGTCCACATGCCGGTGGGCCTGGAATGCCACATGTTTAGGGGCAGACCTCCTCTGAGTCCCCTACGGTTCTGCCTGAGGCCGCAAGGCACCCAGTTTCCATGTGCCACCGCGAGGAGGTACCGTATTGGGGCTTGGTCATTGAGAGGCTGTGTACTGGCAGGGAAGACTTACGCACTCAGCTCCCTTTTCACTATAACTAGCTAGCCAGCGGTGAGGCTGAAAGTGAATGGTAATTGTAACTAAACATCACTGATTATATGGTGTAATTGTAACTACACATCACTGATTATATGGTGTAATTGTAATTATAAATGCACTTGAAGGTCTAGATTTACATACTTGCTTAATTACAAGTCAATTACAAAAGCAAAGACAAATATGTTTTTAATTCCAAACAAATAATAAAATTGAGAAAATACATTTGTTTCTCTTAACTGTGAGCTGGAAGGATAAAAAATTAGGAATTAACACAGATTAAAGCTTAGTTTTATATAAGAAAACTGTATAAAAATATATATGATTTTCCTGTGGTATTCGGACTTAGGTTCAATTACAATTAATTAATTGTAACTTTAACTGATATCAATGATTTAGTGTAACTGAAAGTGTAAATAAACAGTTATAACTTTGATTAACACATTAACCCCTGGTGCCGTGTTTATAGGATAGGAGGTAGTAACCTATTGCCAAGCTCTGTAGCATCAAGGTCAAGGTCAAGTAAGATACACTAAAGTGGGTGGGATTTTATAGAACAGAAGACAGATTTAGCTATACAATGATACCAAATAATCTGGACGTTTTAGTTGCACAACAAATACAGAGGGTAAAACCTAACTTTTTGGACCCATTATTTTTCACCCAAAATTCTCCCTGGGTCGGAATGTGATTTTGTGTCCAGATTTTAGACATTTTTGGCCTCAGATCTAAGGCAGACCAATCTGAATTGCACACTGATTGGTGAACCTGTGCAAAAAGTAGGATGATGTGGGCATTTTTAATAAAGAGTGGTCTCCATATGAAAATGATGGGTCTGTTAAGCACACAAAAAAACCCAAAAAACTTTTCCCTTTCTGCTCAAGTGCAAGCAAAATAACCAATGGAGAACACTGTTTTTTAACACAGCTAGGCATTAGGCTAATGGAAAATTGCCTGGAAGTCACTGTATTAGGATATATTCAGAAATAGTCCCTAAAATGTGTTTCCTACTTGCCTTTCATGTGAAAACAGGAAAAACCTCCAGGGGTTAATGTGTTAATTGAAACTGTCATCTGCAAGTAAAATTGTAACTGTAAGTAAATGACAGAAGTAACTGAACCCAAGTCTGACCAAAAATAAGAAACGTTTTGTGGAGGTGTTTTGATGTCCAAACACCTAATGAAGTTCATCTGGCTGATCTCTTATTTCTTCTACATGATCGTGTATGTGATTGACAAGGTCTATTAGACACCTGCAAGTATGGGTTAGCCATCAGGATATTGCTAGTAGATAGAAAAACCTGTTATAATATCAAACCATTCTGCTAAATACATTCAAGAACATGACTGGCTAACATGATGCCTCAGTCACATTAGGATTAAATATTGAAGTCATGCACATAATCAGGTTAAAACCAGCTGATATGATTCAACAAAAGACCGTCATGATTAGTGACAAAATGATTTCACAGCCAGCACCTTTGGAACCACTGAGAAACAAGTCTGTTCAGCATCTGTATGCATGTGACAAGTAGGTGGGTAATTCCATATTACTGAAAAGGTATATTCCACTGATATGTTTATGATCATGGAACAGATTGAAACTCCAAGACATGTTACCAATTGAGGCAGTCAACGGGTTGACTACAAGGACTTCATATTGGGGCGGGGGTAGGGGAGCCTTGACCCCTCCATGAATTAGCATGTGCTGTAAAACTGCTGTAGCCTATATACAGAAAGGTTAGTACATGTACTGAGAAATAATTAGTAAAATTAATGTGTGTGAATTCACGTGTCTATAGTAGACATAATCTCTGATAGGTAAGCTGTAAGCAACGAAACTAGTAGTCCCTGTCACATGCACTTGCTTCTGGGTAAATTACATTAATTTACTCAGAATCAAGTGATCGTGGTCACTGTGAGTGTGGTTTTGATTATGTGTTTGCGAAGAGAAGTATGCGTATAGTGATGATAATTGACAATACTAAGTCTACCCATAATTTTTCCTTGTAAATATATTATATGTTTTGAAGAAAACATAAAAAATCTCTATTCCGATTTGACTTTCCAATCATTTTTTTCGAGGCTTAACGAAAACATAGCCGATTGTTATTCACTATTACAATTTGGACAATTGGCACTGCTTTTTGGACACACGCACTGACCTCCTTGGGACCTCAAGACACCTTTTAAGTTGCCCCAACACTGTCCAGAAATATGGCAGGTATCGGAACAGTGAAAGTATCTCATCAAAACAAAATAACAAACATAAACAATCCCGTATCGAAGATAAAAGAGAGACAACTCTAGTCAGGTGGACAGGAAAGGGAGTGAATTGCGGTCGATACTTACTTCAATGAAAAAGGAATGATTTATATTATTTGCAGAAAAAGAAATTGTCTAAAAATGAGTTAAGTGGACAATAAAACGCATGAAAAATGTAAGACGTAAAGTAATACCAGAAAACTCACGTGACTTAAACGTATTAATAGCAATCGATAGCTTGCATGTGCAGACCACACCAAACTGCACATTCAGGTAGCATAAAAATATTCAGCATATTCGTATTCAAAAAAGTTATAACTTTTTACTGAAAAGCCGAACTAATAAAAAAAACTGAAAATAACTATTGATTAGATTATAAACATAAAGACTCGCCAATGTAGTCGTTCATTTGAACAAATGACTTCATCGAAATTTCGAATCTATATTCTGATGCTAGCTTCACATGAGGTGAACTCGGTCGACACGACTGTATTGTAAAATGTGACGCGAAATAAAAAGCGCTTCTAATTTTGGCGTAAACAAAAAACATCCCCCAACAACTGCCAAAATGTCAAGGCATAGGAACGTCCGATCGATGAACTTTGAAGATGGTAAGCTTCATTGGTATTGATAAAGCATGCTTTATTTTGAAGAACTGGTCAATATGCCCAATGTCATGTCCCGAGTTCAACTCTGGGTTCGTTACAAAGAAAATTAGGAGTATCCGTCAGTGAATCAAGGGATGTGAGGTCTAACCTGTAACAATATAACACATGTTAGACCTCCCATCCCTTGAGTCATTGACGGATACTCCTAATTTTCTTTGTAACGAATCCCTGTGGTTTTCAAGTATCCTGGGCTCGTTGGTTTTTACGCTCTAAAAGTACCGACTTTCACAGCTTAAGAAATGTACTCCGTTTAGAGTGATACTGCTCATTACTCTAGAAACATAAGTTTTTGTCAGCAAATTATGGATACAAATGACACTGATCAAATCCCTCTGTACTCTTGACGGCTAGTCCTACTCGTAAGACGTATCACATGTTGATCTTGATTTTAGTGCTACGTCTTACGAGCCTAATGACGCCATAGTGTAGTTAGTTCCGATGTCGTCGACATCGGAACGATAAATCAAAGTTTCAGGAATATCGAACATACTTGGCAACCTATATAGACACTCTTCCACTAATATATGTTTAATTAATTATACTTACTGCGCTGTTTTTATACAAATGGAATCAATAGTTGACACTTGCAAACAGACACATTTTTTGTTCACTTGACATACATTTGAATTTGCTGAAATGCGACAGTTGTCGAGGTATGCCGAAGTATGTTTAAGTTAGGTTCTAATCGGAAATATTTTTTGAACGAAACGAAATATTGCTTGCTGTTCAAATAGGCAATATAGAAATAATTTCGTTTCGTGAAATTAAAACAGCTTTATTGAAACTTACTTCGGCATTCCTCAGCCACCATGGCATTGAAACGTGTTTCAAAGGAACATGAAAAATGCGTTCATTTCCTAGTGTCAGAGTTAGAGTCGATCACGATCAGACAGCAAAGTAAGTATATCAATAACTCTTAAATATGTGGATAAATGTTGATACTCATTGCCAAGTATGAAAATGTCACCTCTTATTCTCTGTTCAGTATATTTAAAAACACTACACAGCGCTGCTCTTTAGGCAGTAAGACCCAGACGCGAGCAAACATAAATATCAGCGTCGGGGCTTGCATTGTAGGACTATCTTGACGGCATGCTTTTAATCTGACATCCCCTTATACGAGTTGTAATTTGTCACCCGTTTTGACGCACTTCAGAGAAGTATATTTCTTCTTCCTGTGACACCATTTTACATGTTTACTGTAAAAAAAATCAACCAAAGACTGTATCTCATAGCAACAGCAAAAGCACTTGGAAAGGAAAAATTAAATAAAGAAATTTAACTTGGCATTCCTAAAAGACTGCACTGGTGGCCTAGTGGTTAGAGCGTCCGCAGACTATCAGTGAATGATGTGGCACAAGTTTTGCGCATTTTTTGTGACCCTTGAAAACCTTATGCTTTTATAATTTATAGGAAGTACACACAAACCGGAGCATGTGAAAATACTTTAAAGATAAGATATAGTCACCACTCCTTCGATAACTTGCACCCTGATAACTCGTGAACCTGCATATATAAACAGGATCAGGTGTGGATCCCATTTTTTTAAACCAGAAAACGTCAGAACATGGAAATTATGAAACATCAAATTTAAAAAGAAATCATAAAAAGTTTTTCTTTTTTTTCCGAACAGCATTCCTAGTACACCTTAATTAACAATAAGGAAATATTGATCAATGAAAATGAAACTTGTGCTGAGTGGAGGCAGTACTTAAAGATAAATACAAATTAAATAATTTTTTTATCAGTTGAAATTTGTGTTCTGTTTCTATCTTTTAGTTCTTTTTAAATGTAATCATCATAAATCCAATGTGTACTCTTGTAATAAAACAAAAATGCATTTACAGTTGTATCTCGGAAAACCTAATTAGGTGCCAGCTGTGTTTTGATAGCTGCCTTGTAGAAGTATTTGTTGTATTTGCACTGAATTAAAAGCTGTCCTCTTTTGTATTTTTAGTTATGTATTTTGAATCAAACAATGGAGGTGGGATAAAAGAAAAGTTAAAAGACACGAACATCCTACAATCTTAAAATCTAGCAGCCCCTATGTTGGGTGAACTTGCATCATTTGATTAATCGAACATTTGTTATTGTGTATATAAACTACCCTAAACTAATACTCTTTCATAACTGGTCAAAGATTAAAAGGCAGTCAGCAAAATGAATACTTTATTAAATATTGAGCTTGATTTCACAGATATGGACAAGATTTTAAGAGAATTGTTCAACTGGCACTTAGAGATATCCTCATGGATGATAACAGTACTCGAAATTAGCAGTAGTCTGCTGGCCTGAGGTAGTAGATTGCCAGTTTGACTAGTAAGTTTCGTAATGTTTATAGTTCTATGGACTAGTAAGTTTTCGTTATTCAACAACAGTCAGCGTTTGTTTGCCCCATTCTCTAATAGAAACTTTACTTCTGTACATATTCTGTAGAATCAAAGAAAAAAGGACTCCCTGCTGTTGACCACTGATTTTGCAGGATACTATTAAACACCACTACGGGAATATCAAGAAAATAGAAAGTAGTGACATACTACACACATATTTCACGTACACGTGATGGTTGTTGAAACCAGTTGTAATGATCTTTCACATGTTGGACATTTTGAAAATAAATGTTATTTTAATAGAATAACGAATAACCTTTATTAGAAAAAGCACGTTATTACAAAGTATTATCAACATGATTGTAAATAGAGGATTTAGTCATTAAAGTTCCCGCCCCCCCTCTCCATACAGTTTTCTTGATGTAAAAGTGATTTGTTTTTTTCGTTTTTTTGGGAGGTCCCTTGGTTACTTTAGGGCTACATAGGTTGTATATGATTTAGTTCTTTTTAAATTTTTACTTTGTATTTTGAGGTAATACATCAATTATTGAATTTTTCAAAACTGGTTTTGGCCACTTTTCTGTTACTTATTTTAAGACCATATATATATATATATATATATATATATATATATATATATATATATATATATACACATACACCATATTTTTGCATATGTAAGACGCGTCTTATACAAAATTTTACGTACCCCGCACCCAGGGTGCGTCTTATATTAATGGGGGTCTTATCTAAGTATTTTTTAACCTGAATGAACGGTACAATGTGTGATACTAAAGGACAATTATTGCGGTCGATATTCACGTTTCACGATTTTCATTCCTTGCTGTAAAAACAATTGGGTAAGTGTTCACAATATAATAAACTGTTACTAAATTGTGTTTGACTTGATCAAAAATCAATGTACCATATTGTTATATTCATCTTCATTTTCATCGTCATCAGTTTCGGCTTTAAATCCATCGAAACTTGAATCGAATTCACTGTCATCGTCGTGGAATAACTCCATAACTGATACTAATTGATCCTCGTTGGTGTCATTGGCATCGGATGCAGCTGAGTCGTCGCCCGAAGAACTGATATAGCTAGCCGGTTCGGGAATTATCCCACACTTTCTGAAGCCATTGATGATTATCGTAATTTTCACTTTCTCCCATGCCGTATCAGATTTTCGCTTCGGCATCGTGACAATTTTATCAATTTTAAAAATGCTAAGCAAATTGATCACTCATTTATATATAACGAGACTGTTCCCACGTTTATATATGCAAACCGCATACATCGGGCGTTTCTTGGTCTATGTACTAATCCCACCCGCTGAAGACTTGGCCTAGCGGATCAATGAAGATGCCTTTATTGTTCTAGAATCTAGATACCAGGTACTAAACCCATCCGCTATTGGCCTTTGATCTCAACTAAAAATGGTAATGAAGCCTTGTTTACACCTGACGGGTGATGGAACATTGGACAAATTTTCATTTATGATAAAGGAAAGGTAACTACTGGAGATAAACTGCTCAGTTCGGCAGATGGCTAGGCCGCGTGCGTCTTATATTTGTGGGCGTCTTATTTAAAATATTTTTTGCACAAATCGTCTAAACCCACATCTTATATATGTGTGCGTCTTATAATTAGGTGCATCTTAAATGTGCAAAAATATGGTGTGTGTGTGTATATATATATATATATATATATATATATATATATATATATATATATATATATATATATATATATATATATATATGAGGGGCAGGGGCAATGCACCTTTGTTGTATATTTTACATTATACATGGCACTTACTAATCAGGATATGAGTGCATAAAATGTTTGTTTTGGGCCCTTCAATAAATAAAAAACTGTCTGGAATATACTTATTTCTTTCAAAATTTGATGTTTGTTTAAATTTGTTTTCAGAATACTATGATGATGATGACTACAGCCATTCCTATGATGATTCACACTGTGTCTCGCCAGGAACAGGTAACATTGTTGGTAGTGGTATGATTGGTACACTACCATATCACAAGTTATGTATGTACAGATCCATTTGTATATACAGTAAAACCTGTTATGAGAGACTACCCCTTCTGCCAACCAAAAGCGGTCTCTCAAGACAGGTGTTCTCTCATAAGAGGTCTTTGAAAATGGACTGGTTTTAATGGTCAGTAGTTAGCATTGTTGAAAAAAAAAAAATACCCATATTCGCTGTACATGTATCATATCCTTTATTCATAAATCTTGTTAAATATTGCATGCATACCTCTAAAAAAAATCTTTATATAATAAAGATATACATCTATCAAACAGCGAGACTAAAATTTATATTTCAACATCACATTAATATGTACAAACAATGAACAATTTGATATGATGTATATATCTTATTCTATACACTCATTCACTTGTTTTTTAAGAAATCCATTATACTTCTTTGTTGACATGTTTTACTCAGCTGTTTGGTCTGAACATGTTACTCCATTTCTGAGCAAAGAAGCAAAATTTTGTCTTTGATTACATTTTGAACTGGGGCCCAGAGTGGCCTAGTGGTCTAAAGCACTTTCTGTTACGGATCACTGCCGTCTCACCTCTATCTGCATGGGTTCGAATCTAAGATTCGGCTAATGTAGTTATGTGAAATAAAATATAATTTTAAAAAATCTGGAAATGATTCTCACTTACTAGTACTAAAGACCATGAGCTCATTCACCCTCCAGGTATTATGGATTAACTGGAAAGACAAATGAGATACTCAAACCTACACTGAAGCCCTTTCAATTTATTTTTCACTGGGACATAAGTACTACCGGCGTTTTGTGAGTTTTCATAAAGATAAAGAAAAAATACAAATCTCTATATTGACTGCATATATCCATCATTACTCCCTTTGTTGTTACTCTTACTGGCTATTCACATGACTTCGGCACTACAATGGCACTAATGCTGGTGCAATTATTTTAAATAATCAGTTAATTGATATAAAATCTATATCAGGATAAAAGAATGTAGGTAATCAATTTTTTTTTTTATCTGTTGTTGAACCAGGCTTTAATGTCGCAGTGATGGGAACAAAAACCTAACCAAATTGACTTTTATTTGGTCCTATAAAGTTGGTCTCTCGCTGCGACTTAAATAAAAGCAATGATTTCTGATTGATTATTACAATTTCCAAAGTGATTGGTGATTAAACAAGTTTATTGTGCTGTGAAAATTTTGTTTTTAACTTTAATTGTATTTACATTGGCTACCAACAGCAGTGTAAAATGCAGATTAAATTTATAGTCACTGGAAACTAAATATCTGGCTGATACGGAAGTTGTGAGCAAAGCATCTCACAAAGATGTGAAATTTTTTCTTTTAAACATAACCACATTTGTCAGTTGTGTAACAGTGCCTTTCGATCATCTTTGTATGGAAGCTAAGCGATCTGATCTCTGACTTCTGTTTTTGTAATTTTTTTATAGAAATAATAGTTAACATGTGAAATGTCACCAGTTTCAACATTTAGATGGAAAATATCTTGACATGCTCAGCTGAATTTATCTGCCTTGTTTATCTTTTAGACCAGTATGTGCAAAGTGAGCAGTATTAGACGTAGTTGAGTTAAAGACTTCTGCATTATATTCTTTTATGTTTCAGTGGCTCAGTTTACATTCAATCGAGACCAAAATATTAATTTGACCTCCTATATGGGTGAGGAGGAAGGAATTCCTGAAGAGGAAGAAGAGGATATAAGTGACAACCTCCAAATTTCCAAGGATTACTCCAGGCCTACTTTATCTGATCTTGATGAAGGTACAATCAGTCACTCAATACCAGGGCTGGTGCAATTATTTTAAATAATCAGTTAATTGATATAAAATCTATATCAGGATAAAAGAATGTAGATAATCAATTTTTTTTTTCTACTTAAATATCTATTGTTGAATTTAGTAATAATTACAGTTTGTGTTATTTTAATCAGAGGCATTTGATAGTCATTGCAATAAATTTTTTAGGAAAAAATAAGTATGATACTAATTTGTTTCTAGTGCTGCATTCTTTGAGACATCGAAAAGACAAGGCAGTACGGTAATGTGATTTACATTAAAAAGTAAACAATTACTATCCTATATTCCTAACCAATGTGTGGATTCCTAATTTCACCTCTGATCTAGCATTTATCTATAGCAGACCATTCAATAGAGTATATATATATATATATATATATATATATATATATATATATATATATATATATAGCTTTGTGCTGTCCCGATTTGTTACCACTGTTTCAATGGATATCAATGTTGGACAATTGCATATCATCTATATGCATATTTCGCATAATTGCATAAATTTTTCTAGTCTGAACATGCATTAGTATGTGTTAAGTTGCTTCGGATAACTGCATTGTTCAAAATTGTTCCTTTCAAAATGAAAACAAACCGATTCAGAACATTGGCGGTCAGTGTTGATTAATGAGGTCTGTTAATATCAACATCACAGCTATTAGATCTCTGTTGGTCACCAGGTTGCGCTCTAGTAGATAACCACAAATATTACCAAGACGGCATTAGCTCTCTGATTCTCTGTTGATCACCAGGAGGCGCGATAGTAGACAACCATAATAATTAGCCAAGCATGGTTGACGGCTTTAACACTCTTTAGCTTTAACACAAACTCACATCGCCCTCGTTAAGAATCCGATCTAGTCTGGTCATTAAATTCAATAGATTAAGACTGGAGTGCTGACCACAAGTCTGCTCCTCTATCTACTGAATAAAACTGACCTCCATACGATACCAGAGCAAATCATGTCACATTTAAATGAACTAGGCCAAATGGGGGTTTGTTTCGGAGAAATAATGGGTATCAGTATGCATGCTGCACCAGATACACGCCTTAACATGAATGCCTGTTTAGTGCATATGCCGCCTAATTGCGTATCATAGCATCGGTAAACATAGCATGTTTACGAACATGTTGACTTTGAGCGCAGCTTTACATTTTTACATATTATCATTTTTACATATTATCCACATTTTTCAGGTAAATTGAACTCTTGTTTAGAGGAGGTCAGAAATATACTTGGAGAATCAGTGCCTGAATCTGTTATGAAAGAAGTGGTGCTGCGTCATCAGTTTAATTTGGAGGCTTGTCTTGATGAACTTCTGAAGATGCAGGGTATGAGTTTTAATCATTTGTAGAAATATGACGATATAACAAATGCTCATGGCATGGGGTGTTTGATTTGCGCTGTCCAGATTTTCATTTTGAGACAGTAGTGTACTGTGGTTTCATTTATTGTCATGTGAAAAGAATAAAAAACATTTTCGTGGGTGCTTAAATATGGATTTGTTTGTCAAAGCTTGCATAGTTTTAGGTATTTAATTTATGGATTAACTGCTACAAAGTGTAAAGAATACAAAAGAACAAAACTAGGCCAACAACAAACATCCGCTGCTTGAATGGTTAAAACAATAGTTCCACAAGCACAAAACAAATACCTGTCTCTTGGTTGGTTGTTGTAGGGTTTAACGCCATTTTTCAGCACACGATAGGCTGCCAATATTACTGGCGGAAGAAGAACCCGGGAAAACCCGCAGAAAGAACCATCGACCCACAAGAAGCTACTGGCAAGCTTTCACGCATAACTGCATTCCGAATCTTAGACTTGAACCCACGCAGACAGGTGAGATGGCAGTGATCTGTATGGGAGAACGCTTTAGACCACATGGCCACTCGGGGGCCCTACCTGTCTCATGCACTCACCATCAAAGGGAGCTGACACACCTAACAACACTAATATTAGTCCGTTAATATCATATTTATGATCTTGTACTTACAAATATTCGATAAAATTGCACTATCAGTACTTTGTGATGACCATTGTGTTAAAAATAGAGGCTTCTAGGTGTAAAATTCAAATTAGATCTTTGTTGGTTTGGATAATTCTGCATTTGAACCAAGCATGTGACCAGCTAACCTTTGTTCAATGCAATTAGCAGACAGAGTAATTATTTGATAATTCTGAGTTCATCAACGTGCAAAGATGCTAATTAAATTGAAAGCTGATTGAATCACACTTTTGTTTGAGCACTAACCATCCTAAGCTACTAGACTTGACAGTAAATGAAGAATACAAAGAAGAATTAAAATCACATTCCCACTACTAGTGTGCTAAACAGATTATGGAGACCATCAGGGAAAAGGAAAATGTTACTATTGAACAGAAAACCTCACATAAAAATATGTGAAAGATTGGACCTAGTTATCCATGACATTGAGAAAGCTGGATATGTTTAATTCAACAATTTCAAGATTATTTACCTAACACGTATAAACAGACTTGTCTTAATTTTGATTGACTGGTTTGGTTCAAATATATGTGAAGTATGAACTTCAATAACCTGCTGTGATTATCTTTTATTATATACCTTTCAATTATCTATCCCAGAAAGAGACAGAATTTTGCCATCATTTCCTACAGATAGGAAAAACATGTTATCATTTTCCAACCATACTTTTCACTTAGGTTGGAACTACTTTTTCCTTCAGGTTTCCTGGTTATAATAGATGTGCCAATAGTGAGGGAATGTCAACACTAGCAGTAAACAAAGCTCTCACAGTGACATTTGTTACGAATCCTTGCATTATATGCCCGATATCTGAAGGTCAATACAACAATAACAAAAGCAGTTATTAATATTTTCTGAAGTATGTAATATAGCAGAGGTTTTTGAAAAACTAGATCACATACAGAAATTATGCAACAAAACAATCCTGTAATGTTTCCATCGTAATGAATTTGAAATTATAAATATTATAATTATCTCAAAATTTATAGGTATTTAACCAAAGTATCATAATCCCAGAAATGCAATTTTGTGTGTGCAAGAACATGTCTCATTGTCAGCATAAAAAATCCATGAATCAACATATTGTAATGAGCTGGATGATGTGACTAGTTGGCCATAATCTAACAATCAAGATTGCATACTGTCATATTCTTTATTCTTTCTTTCATTCAGTAATACCTTATTTACTGTCTTGTTTCTCTCATTGTTTACAAATCTCGCAATACATTGGTTTAAGGCAGAAAGTAGCAATTACAGTTACAGGATAGCTTATATATAAGTGTGCATTTAAATAAAATAAAATGCTTTATTATTCTTGTTAAAGGTTTAAGATGAAATAAATGCATGTAAAAGTTAATATTTTATTACCAGATTACTGTAAGGAAGTTAGGTTTTCAAATAGCTTTGTCAAAAATACTTCAATGGAGTGTCTTCAACATAGATGGCTAATGTTTCATTGGGTCTTTAAATTTCTGGTAACACCATAAAAATGAGTGAAACCACTCTTATGGGCTGTATATGCTTATGGTCTTGCATTAAGTACAGTCAAATCTTTTAGTTTACACGGTGTGTTTTTTACTCTCTTTTTTTTTATAGTACAGTCAGGTCTTTTGGTTTATACAGTGTTCTTAAACTCAGTTTTAGTTCAGTCAGGTTTATATTTTACAAAGTGTTCATGGACTCTTGCTTTATTCAGTTAGGTCTGTGGTTTACATCTTGTTCATGGACTCTTGCTTTGTTCAGTTAGGTCTGTGGTTTACAACTTGTTCATAGACTCTTGTTTAGTTTAGTCAGGTCTTAGATTTATAGTGTTCTTGGACACCTGTTTGGTTCAGTCAGGTCTTTTGGTTTGTACAATATGTACTGTACCAATTTAATGTAATTCTTCTGAATTGTGTGACCATATGAAATAAAACTTTTTTTTTTATTGCTCCTCTACATTTCCTTTGGTGCCATATCTGTCAACAAATACCTGAATTAAGTGTAATCAGCAGGTTAGTCTCTTTCAGGTATAACATGTGTTGAGAAGTTAAAAACACCTTGACTATCAGATTGGTTTGGAAGACCTGTTTTCATTGGTTGAAGTTCAAGAAAATTATAAACTGAATGGTTTTACTGGAGATAGACACAAGTCTACCTTTTTCTCCGAATCCTAGTAATATGAATAACTACATGATAAGCTGTGAAATAAGGTGTTATGCAGATTCATAATGCATATTGTTAAAACATGATATGGAAATTTAACTACCTATGGGCAGAGGAAGAAATTTATTACAACCCCACATTGTGATGTTAACCCATAGTTATCACCTGTTAACCCATAGTTATCACCTGTTAACTTATAGTTATCACCTTTACATCTGTGTGCACATCTAACTTGTTCACACCTGTTCAGGTTGCAACAACTCAGTTTCACCTGCAAGTCTGGCAAGGGTAATGTTAGCATAATGACCTAAAGTTATGTTATTTTAATAGTTTGTCTACTTATTTGACTGCCTGAAGAGTAATGTTTACTTGTTCAGGTTAGGTGGGCTTTGGAATTATAAACACCAATTTCTTGTGACCACAAAAGCCATACATGCCAACCATTATGCTTTTGGCGTAATCATTATGCTTTTTTAAACTAAATTACGCATTACGCGTAAACATAATTGGATCACGCTTTTTTTGGTATATCCACCTTCCCCCCAAAAATTAAAATTTGTTTTCTCGTTTTTATTAACGTTCCATTATTCTTACAGACTATTTTAGGAAAAAAAACGCTTCTACATAACTGCGATATACGAGTACACTTGTCAGTGGACTTTCCTAACAGTATCATGTTCTATTTATAGCAACTATCCTGTTACCAAGATACTTTCAAACTTTGACCTCGTATTCTATTTATAGTGGCTTAGTGATGAGAGAACAGACTGGTTACTATTTTGTTTAAATCTTTACGCACATATTCTTTGTTATAATTTTTACATAGCGTAAAACCAGTCTCAAAGTATTCTGCGCTAAAAGGTATAATTTTTTTGTCAATGCGTATATGAGAGCAAAAAATATCTCCTTTTAAATAATTTCACAGATGGGTTAGAAAAAGGCAATAATAAACGAAGCACAATCCTCCAAACATGAAGACATGATGACGAGGGCAGCATCATGTGACGTCTAATAGTTGGCGCTAAATGGCTTCAGATGTTAAGATGGATTCTAGTCTATGTGTATGTTAGAGCACATTTATTTTTCCAAGAATTTTGCAGATGGATCAGAAAAAGACAAAACAACAAGTCCTCCAAAGATTCAAAGACAAATACATGAATGGCATAATACAGCATTCCATTCTAGGACAGCATCATGCTCATTGCAGACTGTGTGGAAACGATTTTAGCATTGGTCATGGTGGTAAATATGATGTGGAAAAAAAACACATGAAAACAAGGAAACATAGAATTAGCTCGCCTTACGAACTCCAATACTGAGGTAACTTCTTATTTGCAGCAGAGCTCAAGTGCAGACATGAATACTATAAATGCTGAGGTGTTATTTACCGAGTTCTTAATAGAACACGGACTACCCTTAACGGTAGCAGACCACATTGGTCCCTTGTTCAAGCGGATGTTTCCTGATTCCAAAAATGCTGAAAAATATGCTTGTGCAAGAACAAAATCATCTCACATTGTTCGGTGCTTAGCAGAAGATACTTCACTTAAAATTGCAGAAGCAATGAAAATTGGGCCGTTTAGTATTGCTACAGACGGGAGTTGTTATTATGACGATAAAAAGTTGTACCCAGTATGTGTTAGATACTTTGACAGTGAAAAAGGCAAAGTCATGAGTGTTCTTCTTTCATTACCCGAATTAACAGTAGATTCCACTGGACAAAATATTTTTGAATTGCTTAACAATGTTTTGAAGAAACATGACATAAGTTGGCAGAACTGTATGGGGTTTGCAGCTGATAATGCATCAATGATGACTGGAATTCATAAAGGAGCTGTATCCTATATTTTGAAAATGTCTCCATTAATGTTCATAACAGGTTGTCCCTGTCATTTGATTCACCTTGCTGCTGGTAAGGCTGCTGATTAATTAGAAGTAGATATTGGCCATTTGTTAATAGATATCTACTATTATTTGGAGAAAAGTAGTAAAAGGAAACAGGCTATAAAATTGTTACAAGATCAGTTTGATCTTGAAGACTATAAAGTTATAAAGCATGTGTGGACAAGATGGTTATCCCTTGGCAAATGTATTAGTCGTTTACTTGAGCTTTGGAATGCACTACAAGCATTCTTTCAAACTGAAAGTGAATCTGCACAGAGAAAACTGGGGGGAGGGGTAGTGAAGAAGAGTGGTACAAAAGCAGAATCTATTATTGCAATTCAGAAGAGAACAAGAGATGAAAGTATAGATAGACATGCTAACAATAAAGAGATCTGTTTATCAGAAAGAAAGAAATTTAAATCCATGGGATTTTTATTTGAGAGGTCTCTATCTATCCAGCTTTAGGGCCTCCAGGCTCAGACCAAGATTTTTAAAGATAAATCTTGTGACAGAAAACTTCATCAGCCATCTGGATCTGGTTTTTCGGAAAATAAATGGAGTACAATGTGTACTGGATCTTCAAATTCTTCCAAGGGCAAAACTAGCAAAGTGGTTACTAAGATGTCGCAGAAAGAAAAAGAATCTGTTCACTGTTTTGAAGACTAAATGTGAGATGGTTTTCAAAAAGCTTAATAATCCAGTTACAAAACTATTGCTTGTTTATGAAGAGTGCCATTCCATTGTTTGATGCAGCAAACGTTGTCTTGCAGAAAGAAGAACCATGCATTTATATTATGCACAAGATTCTGTCAAACCAGTTGTCAGATTTGCTAATAAGGTTTATTAAGCTCGAAATCACCGCATCAGCCAAGCTTTTAACTGATATAGACTTTCATAACCATGCAAACCAGAAAGATAATGAAGATCTAGCTATTGGTGCAGAAGCAAGATAATTCATAGAACACAATTGAACTCTTCCTGTGAAGGTGTTCTATGATAATGTCAGAGATTATTATGCTACAGCCTGTGATTAATGTTAGAGATTATTATGCTACAGCCTGTGATTAATGTTAGAGATTATTATGCTACAGCCTGTGATTAATGTTAGAGATTATTATGCTACAGCCTGTGATTAATGTTTGAGATTATTATGCTACAACCTGTGATTAATGTTAGAGATTGTTATGCTACAGCCTGTGATTAATGTTAGAGATTGTTATGCTACAGCCTGTGATTACTATGCTACATCCTGTGATTATATGCTCCATAAATTCCCATATGGAGATGAATTGCTTTTAAATGCTTCAGTTGCTGATGTAAATGAAAGACAGTCAAAAAGATTCAGAAGTGTTAAATTCTTTGTCAAGAGATATCCCTTTCTATTGCCACCCATGTCCAACTTGGATCATCTGGAAGGAGAATTCCTGAAGTATCAAGTTGGGATTCTACCTGACAATATTCTTAATGCAGATAGAGTTGATGTGCCCAGGCACCTTATTTCCCAGCTAAAAGACTCAATCACTGGAAGAAATAAATTTCCACTTCTTTGGCAGGTTTTGAAAGGTTCTTTACCATTCTAATGCTGACTGTGAGAGATTGTTCAGTGTTGTTAACAAAAATAAAACTGAATTCAGATCCAGGCTAAATAACCCGGTACTGAGTGCTCTACTAGTGTGCAAAAAAAAACATTCATGGCCTCAGCTGGTACAAGTGTTTTGAAATGCAACATGACAATCTGTTGCTTTCTAAAGCTAAAAGTGCTACATATGAACTTGAACCATTAATGAATGTTAAAAGATGAGAGGGGCAGATAAATCATTGTTAATTGAAATTATAGTATGTTATATGTGGATTACTCTTTTTCTGCTAGGATTCTTCTTTTTAACCACATGGATTACACTTTTTCCTCATCAGGGGTTGGCATGTATGAAAAGCTCTCGAGCCCTTGTATGTAATTACATTTTATTTGCTAGGTCATTTGCCTGTTATGAGCTGATGTTCTCTGGGATTTTTCTGGGTTTGGTTGGCACCAAAATTTGACCACTTTCCAACTGCCAAAAACTGTCCCTTTTTTATCAATTGTACTGTAGAACTTCCTAATCAGAACTTATAAATTCAGAATATTTGCTTCAAAACAGAAGGGATGAGGTTAATACCATTATTTTGGACTCTGGGCTATTAAATTATTTTTATTTTCAGGAATCTCTTCCATGTTAATTTGTGTGAATTAACAGTGTGTAAAAGAAACTAAAAAGTTCCCAATTTGAAGCTTTTATTTTGAAGAAGTCTCATTTTCATTGACCCTTGCCTGCATTTTTGACTGTGGTAGAAAAACCTTGGTGCATTTGAAAGGTTTTGTCTTATATGTCAAGTTCTTATGGAGTTGTTGCCCTTTTTCCATCAGTTTTAATACTTCATATATATTTACATGGATGTTGCTTGCATTGATGAATCCTTAAAGGAGTTGGATTTGAACGATAGTATTGTATGTTTAGGAATTAATGGCACATCATTCATTCCAGAATGAGTTTAGGTATATAAAAATCAGCAAAGGCAAACAAAAGAAAGGTAAAGACCGAAAAGGGCAACATTCTGAAAAATACAAAGTCAGTTTTTGTAAATAAATGGTTTAATATTAGGGAAATTATTAATAACTTGCCATTACCCGTCTCTTAATATAGTAATCCTATTGTTGTCTGTGTTCATTTGTTTGCTGTGTGATTATGTAAATGCAGCTTTTACTGCAGCAGCTGCTGATTGATTGTCACAATCTTGGTAAATAGTTTGGGTTTTCACCTTATATCATTGAATATGATATTGCTCCTGTAATTTTTATCAGGGTTATTGCCCTTTAATGTTATAATCTGACTGCAGTGTACCATCATTGACCCAAATATCCTGGCACTGATACATAGTTACTTTTCTCTGTGGATAATTTGCCAATTGATGAAAATTAAAAAATTTCTTGAATAATGTCAGGAAAATTTATCTTCAATTTCATGATTGTACATTGATAAGCCGAAAAATAGAGTGTGTGCTTTTGTGGTGTGTACTTGGGCAAGTTACTGTACTCCAATTGCCTTGACACCTTGACACTAAATATCTTATGTGTGTTGCTCTGCAGTAAAATCCCAAACCACCTGAAATCTCCACTCTCAGGTCTTGACAATGGAAAATGTACATCACTGCCCTTCTTCCCTTTACGAGTGTAACAAAGTTTTAAAACAATTTTACATTTTCATGCATATTTTGCCATACTCCCAGCCTCTTGGACAAGGTCACACCAAGGACTGATGTAATTCATTTTATAAATCTTTATCCACTCCTTACTATTTAGTAGAGAAGTCCCTAGGTCAAGGGTCAGTGTTATTAGTTTTGGGCATATCTTGTGTTGTTTGTGTTAGTCTTATTTTGTTTAAAAAAAAATAATTTATGTACAGAAACAAATATGAATCTGATGGTCTTTTGCACAATTTTTTAGTGCATCTGACACAAAACAGTGTCTCTTTTTGTAAGGTTGTATTTTAATTGTTTCCTGCATCAGTGTTTTCCTATTTTTTTCTAATTTAATGGAGCTTGATTTTAAAAAATTGTTTGCACTACTTGTCATAAAAAGTACGCCATTTGATGCACTCAGCATGCACTGCTTGTCATAAAAAGTACACCATTTGATGCACTCGGCTTGCCATTAAAAGTACGCCATTTGATGCACTCAGCTTGCACGGCTTGCCATAAAAGTACACCATTTGCTGCATTCATTCACAATTAAATTTGCATCAGTTATTTCAGTTATAACCTCCACATCAACTGCTTGACTAAATTTATATTTCATCTATTGCAGATGCACCCAAGCCACAGAGGCAACCAAGACAAAATAGGAGAAGTGGTTCACAAGGTAGGAGTTTCAGGAATTTTTTTTAGCAATAATTAGAACCAAGTTGTATTGCATAGCGTTTTCTTCTATTAAACAGGACTGGACAAATGTTCAATTTGCCTGAAATACATATTTCAATGAAAATTTACCAGATTAAGATTTTCCATTGATGTTTTTTTTTTTTTTACATCCTGGGCAAGTGGCAGATATTTAACCTGGTCAGAGCTGATGAACAAGGAACATTCCCATTCTTTTTAAGTAGATGAAAAATAAAAAAGATTCTTTAAAGTATTCATTGGAGACATTTTGCTCACCATATTATCAAGATTAATGAATTAGCAGCTTCAATTTTTATCAGACTTGGAGGTATTCCCTATAAGTGAACAATTCAGGACTTAATTACATGGGGACAAGTTTGTAGTACAAAGCAGAACTTTCATGAGAAGATGTACAAGCAAACAATCCAGAACTAACAATTTCCAAGGGACACATTTGTAGTACATATAAGCAAACAATCCAGAACTAAAAGTTTCCTAGGGACACATTTGTAATACATATAAGCAAACAATCCAGAACTAACAATATCCTTGGGACACATTTTTTATACATATAAGCAAACAATCAAGAACTAACAATTTCATAGGAATACATTTTTAGTACATATAAGCAAACAATCCAGAACTAACAATTTCATAGGGACACATTTGTAGTACATATAAGCAAACAATCCAGGACTTCAGTGGAATATGTACACAAAGTGGACAATCCAGGACTAACATTTGCATGAGAACATTTTTATAGTACATACAAGTAAACAATTAAGGTGTTAGATTTTCATGGAAACTGGTAATAGTCATGGGGATAGGCAATAGCCATGGGGATAGGCGATAGTCATTGGGATGGGTGATAGTCATGGGGACAGGTGATAGTCATGGGGACAGGTGATAGTCATTAGGATAGGTGACAGTCATGGGGATAGGCAATAGTTATTGGGATAGGTGATAGTCATGGGGACAGATGATAGTCATGGGGATAGGTGATAGTCACAGGGACAGGTGATACTGATAGTCATGGGGATAGGTGATAGTCATGGGGATAGGTGATAGTCATGGGGATAGATGATAGTCATGGGGATAGGTGATAGTCACAGGGACAGGTGATACTGATAGTCATGGGAACATGTGATAGTCATATGGACATGTGATAGTCATGGGGATAGGTGATAGTCATGGGGATAGGCAATAGTCATTGGGATAGGTGATAGTCATGGAGATAGATGATAGTCATGGGGACAGGTGATAGTCACGGGGACAGGTGATAGTCACGGGGACAGGTGATAGTCATTGGGATAGATGATAGTCATGGGGATAGGTGATAGTCATGGGGATAGGCAATAGTCATGGGCACAAAAGTCATAGACACAGATGATAGTACATACAAGTGAACAATCTGGTTATAGGGTTATAAGTTGGGTCCAACTACAAACAACACAGACCCTAAATATATATCTCCTAAGATCCTTAGAAGATGGTAGTTTCAAAAGTAGTATCACCACTGGGGTAATATAAACTTTCCCACACGGATACATTTCAATATCCCACACGGATACGTTTCATTATCCCACACTGATACATTTCATTATCTAATTTTGAAAGTATTGCAATTTTCAGTGGATTGTTGTGAAACATTATTGTGGTATTCGTCAGAAGATATACATGTTGACCATCAGATGAATTCGTGGATTGAGAAGTGGCTGTATTATTTCCACAGATAGATTGTTGTTGTCTTAATGTTTTGGTTTCTTGTTTGGCTTTTAATGTTTGGTTTATTTCATTCATAAAGTAATGTTTGCATATCTGCTATATATGTTTGGAAATGGTTATTCGAGTTTATATATTGTGCTTTTTGTTCCTTCATGAACTGTTGCTTAACTTATTGCCTTTTCTCTTTTCATATTGAATGGGTTCCTGTTGAAATTGCTCTGGAATGCTGACAACATATTTGTACAATGAAAAACAAATTCTGGCTGTTCTGCATGAAACAAAATTGTTTTTGTCATCATGGCTTATCTAAGGTAAGGATTAGATGAATTAGATAATGAAGATGATTTAGAAATAGATTCCCCCCATGAACTTGCATGTAATAAGTCAGAAAGAAAAGTTGAAATAAGAAAGGAATCAGAAATTTCTGGATCAAAAGTATTTTTGCCTAATAAAATAAAATCAGATTTAGATGACCTGCCCAAAATAAATGGAGGACGAAAAAGTAAATGTGCACAGTCAGTAGCAGATGTCAGCATAAACTTTACAAAATGTCTTGATACAAATTCAGGATCTTCAGAAAATTTAATGGAAGTTTCAGAGGGAGAATCTTTCCCACCTACAATTTCATCATTTGGCAATCAAAATACTCCGATGGTAGCTTCAGGGCCTAAACAATGTTGTAATAGCTCAGATAATCCCCTAAAAGATTGTTTAAAAGACTTGGACAATATCAGTTCATTATCACTTGCAAGTTTAGCCTTAAAGCCTGGTTCTGATGCACATCCAGTCCTTGAGACAGATGAACCAAAAATATCTGGTTCATTGCTGGCAGCAATAGCACAGGAAAAAGACACTAGATTAAGAGGTTTTCATCCATCAACTACTTTGTTACATAATCACTCTGGGATGACTGTGACACCTGTGCATGTTGTTTCTGAGCCAAGGGAATTGATAAGTTTATCTTTCACAGAAAAGAGAGTTAACTCTGTAGATGGGAGGAGGCCTGACTTGTCACTAGCAGAACTTGCAAAAATGCACACAGTCACCTTGACTGACCAAAAAGTATGTAAAATTCCTGCCACAAGACAAAATGAACCAGTGAATGAAGAGAAAATAAAAAATATATCCCAGTCTCATCTTGCTGGATTGCATGATGAAAGTGCAAAAATGTGTGATTTGTTACATCATTCCAGCCAGACAGGACAGTTACAGCCTAACATCAGTAATTTACCATTTGGGAATAACAGGTGCTTACATTCAAATCTAGGAAATGAAATTATTGCAAAGTCATCAGAAATGGACAGATGGGGAACCAACCAGCATCTGGTGACAAGCAAACTTCAGTTATTGCATTTGGTTGATGAAAAAAATCCAACTCAGAGAGGTCAAGACATTGACTACAAAGGAATCTCATTATCAGAACTGGCCAAACAACATGCCCTGAATCAAACAAAACTTGAACGTAAGTTGGAGTCTTCTCTTTTAGAATTATCTACTCTTTGTATGGGAAGTAAAAAGACTCCACAGCAAACCAGAAATTATGTACAGAGGGGAGAATATGTAGGTATTGATACAATTCCAACAGGTTTTGTGAAGATTAGTCCATTAACAGAGTTGCAGATAGATAACAAAAGAGGAAGTTCTGTCTCATTGTCTGACATGGCAAAGCAGCACGTACTGAGTAGTGGAAGTGGTAGTAATCTGTCGCTAGCTCAGTTAGCTCAGCAGCATAAGAAAAACCTTGGACAAAATGATGGAACCAAAAACCTTGGACAAAATGATGGAACCAAAAACCTTGGACAAAATGATGGAACCAAAAACCTTGGACAAAATGATGGAACCAAAAACATTCAGTCTCTTTCTGAATTAGTGAAGAAACCTACTGAACATGATTTGGGAACATTGAAACCTACACTTCACTTTTTAGTTCCAGTAGACAAGCCTGATGGCAAAGAAGTTTTTGTCAAATGTAATAACCAAACTTCAGCCATTCATAGTAGCACATCAGATGATTGTAAGGGTCATCAAATGTTTGATTCGATACGAATCATTACTGAAAAGCTTGAAAATACAAAGCAACCATCAATGTTAGGAAAAGTCCTCTGTTTCAGAGTGGCTAGTGAGGGACACAAACATCGGAGGCACTCCAAATTACTGTATTCAGTTCAGATGAGAGGCTGCAAATCTGTAACTCCAATCAGATTGAAGAAAATAAAACCCTTTGACTTCTCTACCCTGTCACCAGATGATGAAGTGAAAGAAAAACAAAAGGCAGCTTTCTTGAGGATTGAAAATTAGGAAAACTTTCCTTCATATTGACTTTCCTTGATTTCTTGTAAAACAATGAAAAGTGTTTGTTTTTCATTGTTAGAGAATTGAGCGTTCAATATAAAATTTCTCCTTAATTTACATGTTTTTATACTTACATTTTTAATACATTGTAAATAAATGGGTTTTGAAAAAAGGGGGTAGGTACAATGGCAAAATATTACACATCAGGTGCATGTCAAAGTAATCCATTGCATGTTAAGGATTTTAAAATGGCAATCAAGTCCATACATATTTTTGACAATTGTGCATATTCAGTGCTCCAGATAGCTAAAAATATTGCCTTGTTATCCTGTTAAAATCAAATTATTTTTACTTTTCTAGATTTGTTTATACTGATTTATTCATTAGTAAAAGAAATACAGAGATTTACATGTAGTAAGCTGGAAGCAGAGCAACAAATACAGCACATCATCTTTGTTAGAATTCATCAAAGAACTCGGCCAAGGATGTTTTCTCATTCGAATACATACCTTGTTCACATTAACAATAAGGATGTAAGGTTGCTACATCCAGTACTACTAAAATGACGAAAGTTTCTCTTTTCTGTCTCTCACACAGACAATGGGTAATAGCTATTGCACATTACCTCCCCTTGCTGACACTGGGTGTCATTAGATTTTAAACTTCACTATCATGCAGTCTACATCATATGAGAAACTCATATAAATCCATCCAATATTGATATAAATTTTAGCCATCCATCCTGAAATTTTGATTTAAATGGCATATTAATCACATCTATAGATGATAAGCATATTTTTTTATATTTTCCAATATTTTCATAAATTTGTCACAGTCCCTGTCTTTGTCTATTTATACTATATTTAACTCCTGACTCTGGATGAGAATTTAGCAGTTGTCCACATGTCCGACCTACTTATTTACAAGAATGTGTTTCATTTCTCTTTGAAGCTGGTTTGAAATATTATCAACATGTCTAGAATGTTAGACTTACCCTCATTTTATAATTGACCATGCCTGGGATGCAAAGAATTGCATTGGTCATTAAATAGGCAGTTCACCATTATATGGCAAATGTGCTGGCTGCCTCTGATACAAGTGTTTGTATTCTATGTTGCTCAATCCACATCACCTCCAGGTATTACAGATGATATTTGGCTTGCTGTTATTCTTTGGGTGCAAAACTGAAGAAGTTCAGAGGCAGGCAGTTAAGGAACTGCCCTTCCAATTCACAGCCTACCTGCACTCTTCAGAGACCATTCTGCCTCTTCCTTAGCAGAGGGATGATAATGCAAGCAAAGGAAAAGGGATCTTTCGTGTCACAGGTTCAGCTATAATATATTTTGATCAAGGTACTATATTTCCTCAAAATGAGTTGGAAATGCAAGTCGTTTAGGAGAGATTTCAGATTTATCACTTGCACTACTCTTTCTTCATCTCACTGTCCATTGACAGATCAGAACATGTACAATCAGATTGGGAGAAAGATATGAAGGCCTATGAGGGAAAGTGGCATGCATTCAGGGGCTGAGTCTCTATGTGAAAGAATTTAGACCTTGGACTGTGGAGAGAATCTTGAGGGCAAGATCTGAAGGCCTATGTGGGAAAGTGGCATGCTTTTAAGGACTGATTCTCCATGTGAATGGGAATCCGCTCTCCTAAAATAACAGCAACATAGGCCTCAGTGACCTGTGACCTTTATATCCAGTTATCCAGTGAAGATGATTATCTTGCCAATAAAATTTGGCTGACAAGTCCATTGAAGCTAAGATGTTTTATGTGTCAAAATCCCTCAGCTGGCTGACCTTTTACTTAGGCTCTATGAGGAGAAAAAGTTGACTCCAATTACCATCAAAGGCTACCACTCCATGATATCCAACACATTCAGGATCATGGCATGAGAGATATCAGTCATTATCAAGATCTATCAGACCTACTAGCCAGTCTTGATTTGCTTTGACCAAGTCCCTCACCTTTTTTTCCAAAATGGAATTGGTTATGGGTTTTAACATGGATTGATTCAGATAAATTTGTGCCTTTTGCCCGAAATTCATTGAGCTAATATCACATAGAACACATTTCTTGTTAGCTTTAGCTTTGGCATGTTAGGTGAGTTCCATGCTCTTTGAGTAGGCCTAAACTATCAGATGGTTTGGATTTTCTCATGATGCACCAAAAATGGGTTGTCATCAGCGGGCAATCTGAGAGTCAGCAAACACTCCCTTTCTTTGATGGACATGTCGAGAGCCATGTCCAATGAAGACCTAAAGACCCCATATACTACTTAAAGTGCACAGAGAAAAGTCATTGCACACACTTTTGAATCATTTCTCCCACTTTAGCCTGGGAAGCAGGATATCACAAGAGTTGTATACATGGCATATTGAGAAGTGTTAAAGGATCAAAATTGCATCATGGACAGTCCTCATGTTTAACGTAACATTTCAATCTGAGACATATTAGAGCTGTTGGCTTGCATGCTGAGTAACTACAAAAAGTTTTTATCTCAGGAATTAAGCTTTTTAAAGGCAAACTTGGAGTCACTTGGGTACCGTGGCAATAGCTCAGATAACCACCAGGCTCAGTTAACATCAAAACACAATGCTGCCTTCAAAAGTACTTGAATTTCAGCTGACTATACTATAGGCTGTTCATGAAACACCATCAACTGACTTGTAAAATTCATTAACCTGGGCTGATTTCCATTTTTGTAAATGTAACAGCACATTTATATGAATGTATCTATGATTGTAATTTTTTTAGGCAGCAGTATGGGCATATTGTAATTTCGTATAGATTTTCCTACTGAGATAATCAGATCAATGAATGCTTCTTCTCAGAAACATTTTGTCTTTTTTTTTTTTTTTAATCCTATTTTCAGATACAGTTACACTGCATGTGCATTTGTATGTCTATATGTAACCTGTGATACAAAAGGGTTTTTCATTGGACATCAGTTCCCTTGAACAACTAGTTAAGACAATTAACACAAATGAGTGTTGGACAAGTGAAGTTTTGTGTAATTAGCTAACAGAGAAAAGAAGGAAACATTTAGTTTTTGAGTTCACTTGCCTGCATTATCTTGGCTGGACTAATAAGTTCCCAATTTAATTTTTGTCATCCCCCTCCTTTTTCTGTTTCATTTGTTGATGAAATATTTGTCCTTTTATAACTATTTGATCAAAAGATTTATTGATATGAAGCACATGTAATTAGACATTGTATTAATATAATTAACATTGTTATAATATAGTCGACATTGAAATGGTACAAATAATCAATGCCGGATTCATCATTATATTAGTGGGCACTTCATTTACCAGGTGTTCGGAATATTAAAAAGTAATGTTTAAAGTTATATTAGTGAAACACTCATTCAATTTTGAGATTGACCGTCTGTCTACTGTAAGTTGTGATATTATGACTGCATCAGTTGATTTGTGTTAATTCACCATTGGCTGTAATATTCAGCTATCACCACTGCTATTATGAGTGTGATTTCATACATTTTCTTTAGTCACACGACTGTTTACGAATTGATAATTGCCTAATAACAATTTTCCTGCTTTACCTGTTGCAAGTTCTGGCACAGAAATGGATAGTTTTATCAGTACAATGAAAATGGAAATCAGAGCAATTAGTAGGTCTTTGTTTCCAATTGTTTTTCTTTACACACTGGTCCTATATATGAGAAAATTAGGCTTCATTGCTAACACCTATAGATCAATAGGACCACTAATAGTAATATTGAGGCCTGAACAGTCCTCTTCATTGTGCCAGTTGGCCTAAGTGGTTTGAGCATTGTCAAAGATGCAGGGGGTGCAGGTTCAAAGCCTGGCCAATTCATACCAAAGACTTTTATAAATGCTACTAGCAGTTGCCTCACTCAGCATTTAGAGGTTAGTGTTAGGACTGGTCAGCCTGGTGTCAGGATAATGTGACTAGGTGGGACATGATGCTACACGTCTGTGGCATGATGCATCCATGTTAGACATCATAGCAATATGACTTAAAAAAATTTTAAGGCTACATTAAAAATCCAGATCACACACGCTCATTGTGCCAGTCCAGTTGGTTTGCACTATGAATTCTTGGGTAGCACAAGTTTTATGTAATTTGTACATGATGATCCAATTTTCATGCTTTGGTGATTACATTCAGTGTTTGCATTTGGATCATTTTTATTAACACTGTTGTATATAGACCCAAGAAAACGTGATGGCTTACTTATCTAGGACACAAATAAGTAGGTCACTGACTTCTCAATTGTGCTTTTGCAGTTACATTAAGTTTCAAACAATTAGCAAAGTTTCTCCAATGCTCTCATATGTACAGTTTTGACACATGATGGGTGTTTTCATTAATTAGTTTGGGTAAAAGTAGGTCAAGAGATCAGTGTTCAAATATTTTTTTTAATTCATGTATTTAGCTCAGTTTATCAGATATCATTGTATGTAAAATTGTGAAACTTGATTATATTCATCTTGAAGGTTACTACACACCCTGGGCAAAAGCAGATCATTTACTTTTTTCCACTTGCCTGTGCTTATGCTTTTGCATTTGCCCATACTTATGTTTTTTGCACTTGCCCATGCTTTCGTGTTATGTTTTGCACTTGCACTTGCCCATACTTAAGTCTTAGCATTTGCCTATGCTTATGTTTTTGCACATGCCCGTGCTTATGTTTTTGCATTTGCTCGTGTCTGTATTTTTGCATTTGCTCGTGTCTGTATTTTTGCATTTGCTCATGCTTATGTTTTTGCATTTGCCCACACTTTCATTTACTGTTTTACACTTTTCTATTTTTATGTTTTTGCATTTGCCCATGCTTATGTTTTTGCATTTACCAGTGCTTTTTGCAATTAGATAAGTTTATCATGTGTATGATTAGTTCTTTGATGGATATATTTATATTGAGGTACGACTCATCTAGGACATACTCAAGTCTCTCTGATTATGCATGTCTAAGAGACTTATCACACCATTAAATGTCAAATATTCTCTGATTATGCATGTCTAAGACTTATCACACCATTAAATGTCAAATATTCTCTGATTATGCATGTCTAAGAGACTTATCACACCATTAAATGTCAAATATTCTCTGATTATGCATGTCTAAGAGACTTATCACACCATTAAATGTCAAATATTCTCTGATTATGCATGTCTAAGAGACTTATCACACCATTAAATGGCAAATATTGTAATTTAATCACAGCTTTGTGTAAGTCTCTGTTATTTGTGACAAGTTTCTTGGATTGATTCATCTCACTACCATTTAATTATATTGTTATTATTAAAGTATCAGATATTTTGAAGAGATTGAGATTATTTTGAAATAATTTTTAAAAAACCTTTTCTTTTTTTATGAACTAATTCTTTTAAAACTGATCTATCTTTTGCAAGGCAGGAAAAAAAACGTTTTATTTTAGTGCAATTTTTTTTTTTATTACATTGAAAAAACTATATCAATATATTTTCTTAATGCATTATATCAAAACACTGGTTAACTAACACAGTTGAGTTGCCCAGCAAAATGTTTGGCTTGACTACAAAATGAATCATCTTACTATTTCCTCTTGTTAAGTACCGTAACAAACATTATTGCAGGTTTTGATGGTAAGTCATTAATTGTCTTGTTTTATTTAATATGGATGCACAACATTAAAATAGGTTTTACAACATGCTTTTATCCTCAGTACAAGTTATGAATTTCTGGGTTAGTCCAAGATTTATCATCTGGCCATTGAATTTATTTTCAAATTATGAACAGCAGGTGTCACACGGCAAGTTATTGTCACTGTGTTGGGAAATACTATAGCAATCGGCTCAAACTACATTTTTCCTTCAGTTTCTCGAAGTCAAAAGTAGCAACTGTGTTTTTAACAAGGGACTAGTTCATTGACAAATATAAATATTTCATGTCACAATAATAATAATAATAACAATAATCAAAATTTAAATTTACCAAATTTTTAAAAAGAAAATCAGCTATAAACTGTTTGAAATATGCATTTGTGATGTCATACTGCACAATGTGAAGTTATACAGCACCAACAGTATTTTGTTGTTGAAGTATGTCTTTCCTGCTTCCATTTTCTGACAGTAAAGTCACCATGTACATCCTTAAATTCCTCAAATTACTGGGTCAGCAACATAATCACAAGCAAGATATATTACATTTTTATTGTTACCTCTTTTTTGTGTGCAAGTGTTTTTTTAAAATTTTATTGTTGGCAAGACTAGGTTGAGATTATGCCTAAAGGACAGCAGATGAATCTTGCTACATTTAAAGCCTTATTATAGATGTCTTTCTTTTCACTAATGTTTGCTGACATGAGTAAGAACAATTGTAAGCTGGTAGCTGGTAGCTAATGTTTAAAATAATTTATGACTGTTTGAGAGGAAAATTTGACAAATTTGCCTTCTAGATTGTTTGTAAAACATGTCCTCATGCCAAGTCGTGCTTTGCCCCACTGACATATAAAAGCTTAATAAACTAGTTTATGTTGCATATTAGCGGAAGAAATGTTGCGTTGAAAATGTGTAGATGGTTATAGGTTGGGTATTGCAAATTGTGTCCAAGTTATGATCAAGGTGCCAAGTCCAAAGAGATGGGATTTAGTGTTAGGTGCATGTATAAATTTGTCTTCTAAAGCCCAGTAAGTGCTTATATGGGTACAGATTGGAGACAGTTTTTGCAGTCCCTGGAGAGATGGGGGGGGGGGGGGGAATACCCCAGGGCATGACCCAGGTCTAAAGTGTTGGCACATAGTGATTACATTCCAGTTCCCAGACACATGCTAAGAATAGCTCAGGAATTACTTGACATTGATAACAGTTAGCCTTCATTTGTTAATTCTGTCTCTACTACTCTTAACACCACTGTATCCTACTAAGGAATTATTTTATTTAAAATGTATGAAAATCACATAATTCTCTAAACCCTTCCAGGACATGCAAACCAGCTTCACACCATTTTGTTATATACACTTGTGTCACATGCAAATCTTATTCATAGCATTTTGTTCAATACACTAATGTCACATATATAATCTTGTGCAGACATTTCATGTAACTAAAACAGGTTTAAAAGTGAATACACTCAGAGAAGGGAAGAGAACTGTGTTGTAAAATACTATTTGTATGACGCTTTTTGTATTGTAATTTTTAAAACTAACCTATTTACTTGTGAAGACCTAAGAAAGTGTTTTTCAGATAGCCGTATAATGTCTTATTACCCTAATGTAAATTTCATAGAATTTGTTCATTTTATTTCTATTTGACTAATTTTGTACTTTTAGGCATCTGTATATATTATGAATGTGAATATGAATTTATTTACTGTAGCATGATTGAATAAAGAGTTTTTTTTCTTCGGTTTTACAGTATTTAGTTTTATATATAAAATCAGATTGATCAGTACTGTTTATCTCATCTGGCTATAAGGCCACGTGTGCATTTTGCTCATGATTTTTATCTCATATGGCTGTAAGGCCAATTGAATTTATGGTATGACCCTGCATCTGTTATGCATTGAGTTTCTATTTTGCATATGTCAACATTTGCGATTTAAAACTTTTCAAGAACCATCAGACCAATATTGACCAAACTTTGCCCAATAGCACTCTAGCATGAGTGGCTTTCATATTTCTACAAATGATGCCAACCATAAAATATGGCCACTGTCACACAATATAAAATACCAATATCTTTTACAAAACTGCCAAGTACAATTAGCCCAAACCTGATAGAAAAAATCCTGGCATGAAAACTTGTGATGTTTGTATAAATGATGCTGATTCACAAATAAATATCACCACCATTAATAAATTTAGAAAAACTGTGAACTAGTTCTGAAAAAGAGCTGAATAGAATTGACCCGATATGGTCAATCAATGCATGAAGACCTTTCAGATTGTAAAATTATACAGTAATACTGCTTTACCATGAAATATGGCACTGTTACTAAAAAATATTAAACTTCTAATTCACTATTTTCTTCCAAACCATTAAATAAAGTTAGGCCAAATTTGATGGGAAGGAATATCTTGGACCTTTTGATTTATCATAACGCTGCCAATCTGACATCAGATATAACCATCATTACTAAAAATGAAGAAGTCTTTTGAGAACATCTTTTAAAATAACCAAATGGTAAAATTTGAGCAGATTGGACAGAATTTTATAGATGATGCCTTTCTAGTATAAAATATGGCCACCATTAACAAAAACTAAAACTTTTTGGGAATGGTTTCATTATCAAAACCTCAATAACATCTGATCTGAAGAGGGCTTTCAGTTTTTCCTAATTAAGTCAATCCACCATTAAATATGACCACAGTTTTAGCTTCTTCAAAAAAGAAAAAAATTTCAAACAGAAATTGACTCAATTCTTTAGTAGGACTTTACAAATTATACTAAGATGTCATCAAATATGGTATCTGCAGCTGAAATAAGAAAACCTTTCAAAATATCTTATAGAAAGACCACTTTATCAAATCTGACAAAATGTTTCGGGGCTTGAAAACTTTTTAGATTTGTACAGATTATGCTTACCACTCCTGTGTACTCCATAGTGTAAAGAAAATCAACCTATCTTTAGAGTGTACTCTATAGTGTAAAGATAATCTATCTACCTTTACAATGTTCTCCATCATGTAAAGATAATCCACCCACCTTTAGAATGTATTCCATCATGTAAAGATTATCAACCCACCTTCAGAGTGTACTCCATAGTGTAAAGATAATTAACCTATCTTTAGAGTGTAATCCATTGTGTAAAGATAATCTACCCACCTTTAGAGTATAATCCATAGTGTACAAATAATCTACCCACCATTAGAGTGTATTCCATCATGATAAGATATTCTCCCCACTTATAGAGTGTAATCCATAGTGTAAAGATAATCTACCCACCTTCAAGTGTACTCCATAGTGTAAAGATAATTAACCTATCTTTAGAGTGTATTCCTTCATGTAAAGATAATCTACCCACCTTCAAGTGTACTCCATAGTGTAACAATAATCTACCTATCTTTAGAGTGTAATCCATGGTGTAAAGATAATCCACGCACCTTCAGAGTGTATTCCATCATATAAAGATTATCTACCCACCTATGGAGTGTAATCCATTGTGTAAAGATAATCTACCCACCTATAGTGTAATCCATAGTGTAAAGATAATCTACCCACCTTCAAGTGTACTCCATAGTGTAACAATAATCTACCTGTCTTTAGAGTGTATTCCATCATGTAAAGATAATCAACCCACCATCAGAGTGTACTCCATAGTGTAACAATAATCTACCTATCTTTAGAGTGTAATCCACAGTGTAAAGATAATCCACCCACCTTTAGAGTGTATTCCATTGTGTAAAGATAATCAACCCACCTTCAGAGTGTAATCCATAGTGCAAAGATAATTAACATATCTTTAGAGTGTATTCCATCATGTAAAGATAATCTACCCACCTTTAGAGTGTAATCCATAGTGTACAAATAATCTACCCACTATTAGAGTATATTCCATCATGATAAGATAATCTACCCACCTATAGAGTGTAATCCATTGTGTAAAGATAATCTACCCACCTTCAAGTGTACTCCATAGTGTAAAAATGATTAACCTATTTTTAGAGTATAATCCATCATGCAAAGATAATCTACCCACATTTAGTGTAATCCATAGTGTAAAGATAATCTACCTACCTGTAGAGTGTAGTCCATATAGTATAAAGATAATCTACCTACCTGTAGAGTGTAGTCCATATAGTATAAAGATAATCTACCCACCTTTAGAAACCAGGCTTTGCATCAATGAAACAGATTATCTTGTTACCGATGGTGTTGTCGTTGCTTTTTATTTAGGTGTCTAACTTGAACTTTTACACATAGTTCATGCAACTCAGAAAAATGCAAAAGATTACCTTGTAAACTCTATGAAAATTTTAAAGTTAGTTTTTTTCCATAAAAATCCTTTGAATTGATTGACAACTCCTTGAAATTGTCATTTGCTTTGCAAATTTTTGAGGGAATACACAACTAAAAAATATAACTTGTTAAATCCAGAATTTGTATATTTCACACAAATAATGAATAAATAATGAAACGAGATTAATGCTGGTACCCAGTCAATCAAGTGGTACACAAGACCAGTAGTTACCATTTGAAGTTGTGTCCTTTTGCTGTAGTGGTAGACTAAACATATTTGTAGATGTCTAATTCATTGAGGACTAATCAAACTAGGAATGTGACTACCGTTAACAGGGAATGTGACTACTGGTAACTAGGAATGTGACTACCATTAACAGGGAATGTGACTACTGGTAACTAGGAATGTAGCTATCAGTTACTAGGAATGTAACTACTGGTAACTTAGGAATGTGACTACCAGTTACTAGGAATGTAACTACTGGCAACTAGGAATGTGACCATCAGTAGCTAGGAATGTGACTACCTGTTACTAGGAATGTGACTACCAGTTATTAGGAATGTGACTACTGGTTACTAGGAATGTGACTACCAGTTATTAGGAATGTGACTACCGGTTACTAGGAATGTGACTACCAGTTATTAGGAATGTGACTACTGGTTACTAGGAATGTGACTACCAGTTATTAGGAATGTGACTACCGGTTACTAGGAATGTGACTACCAGTTACTAGGAATGTGACTACTGGTTACTAGGAATATACTGTAATTTAAATGGGTACTGTGACCCACTTAACATTTTAAAGGAGATAGACACAAGTTATGTACATGGTGTGTGATTTAATTACTGACATTTTTAGCATGGAACAAAGTGCATCAAAATCAACATATGAAAAGAGATCAGAACAAGAGAATTGCAATGCTAAATTCATAGTCATGTAATAAATTTTGCATTGGATTGTTAAAGTTGAAGAATACAAGTTTGTATTGTATGCTTTTGCTTCTGATATTGTATTTATTTATGCAATAAGCCAAGTTAAAAGAAATCGGAGAAAATTCACTTTCTGTAAGAAAAATATTTAAAAACAATACCTCCAAACATTATTATAAATCTTTTCCTTTAAATTAGTCTTATAAAATGTTAATTGCAAAAAGAATAGATATAGTCCTTCAAAATGAGGCTGGGTTTTGAGTCATATGGCTTGGATGGCAGTGACATTATTAATGACATAGTCTGGGGAGATAGTTGGAATGTGCCCAATAGTCAATGTTTAATGAATGTTGAGTATAAAGTACACTGAAAAGTAAGTGCCTGTTTGACTGTTTCAAGAACTGACAAATGTAGCACAGATCGGGAAATATCAGAAGTTAAACCATATTTTTTAATAACGGTTTTCATGTTGGAAAGTGCACTTTATGTTGATCCGTGATAGCTTGAAAAATAATGAAGTGTATGCGATCATTTCTTATAGAAGTTGAAATATATATACCAGAGCTTATTAGACTTTGAAAACCTTTTTGTAGATTTTTTTTTGAATTATCTGGAACTATACATTTATAACTAGAGATAAATAGCAGAAGAATGTGTGCAGTGATCTATTTTCCATTGGCACCAGTTGTTGCTACTCCTTAAACTACTGGGAGGAGATGATTGCAAGGAAACTTTATTAATATTCTTCCCAAGGTTAAATTGATCTTAAATAAAACAGATGCTCTTTGGACATCCATCATTGCTGCCATTTTGGCCATCTGGAAAGTCTTGTGGTTACTGTTACTTCTGAACAGATGATCATACTGAATTAGGGATTTTTGCTGAATGACATTTTATGATGTCTGATAGTGATTGGTACTAAATGGTGCTTATCTGATGTCCAATACAGTTACAATAACATGAATCTTGACAATCTTATTTGAATGGATGGTCATATTGACATGAAGGTTTTACTTACATTTATTTTGTTGCTAAATGATTATGGTGCCAGTCTCTTAAAAATTCTTATGTCTTCTTGTCCAGATGATACTCTGTATCACTTCACTTAAAAGTTTTATTATGATACATTGTATCTTGTTTGCCCTAAATGAATTTGTATTCAGTTATGGCCACCTTGGTGGTCATCTTAAAAACCTGAATAGATGATTTTATTGACATTTGTTCCTCACATAAAAATTTCTTATATGATGATAAGTTGGCTCAAAATGAAAGTAATACGAGTCTAATATCTAATATGGCTTCCACATTGAATGGTTTTATTGACATATAATAAAGAGTTCTTATATTATGGTAAGTTGGTTCAAAATGAAAGAAGTACCAGTCTAATATCTAATATGGCTGCCACATTGAATGGTTTTATTGACAAGGGGCTTTCACTAAGAAAAGTCTTCTGATGTCTTTAGTTGGTCCTAAATGAAATAGTTGCTGACATAACATCCAAATGGCTCCACAGGGGCCATCTTAAAAATCATGATATTGCTTTACTTCCAGAACCAATTGTGATATTTACATTGTGTTTTGACTAGAAGACTTATCAAGTGTACCTGGTGCCAAGAAAGTTTTATACCAATCAAATCACAATAACATGGTTCCCAAATCTTTTTTAATGCTACTTCTCCTAAATGGGTGGCTGTAGCTACATAGGGTTCTTAATATGTTTGGTTTGTCCAACATGAAAATTGTACCACACACACATCCAGTATGCCTGGCATGACAGCTGTCTTGAAAGCTGTTTTGTTACTGCTTTTTGGGGAGTTAAATATATAACTATGGTGATCTGTGGTTTTCTTTATTAATAAAACCTTGTAATGCCTATTTTGGTTCAAAATATAAAATGGTACCAATCAGGAAACATCTTGCAATGCCTGGTTGGTTCAAAATATAAAATAGTACCAATCAGGAAACATCTTGCAATGCCTGGTTGGTTCAAAATATAAAATGGTACCAATCAGGAAACATCTTGCAATGCCTTGTTGGTTCAAATTATAAAATGGTACCAATCAGGAAACATCTTGCAATGCCTGGTTGGTTCAAATTATAAAATGGTACCAATCAGGAAACATCTTGCAATGCTTGATTGGTTCAAAATATAAAATGGTACCAATCAGGAAACATCTTGCAATGCCTGGTTGGTTCAAAATATAAAATGGTACCAATCAGATCTCTAGTATGAGCACAGTGATTTGGCAGCTACTTCATGTGAATGGATAGTTATGTTGTCAATGGATTTTCAATAACAGATTATTGTAATATGTAGCTGGTTTGAATGTAAGATTGCTTAACTGTGTCTGCAGAAAAGTTTTTTAACTCCCAAAGTTTTATAATGCCAATAATGTGCTCAAAATGCCATTTAAACTAACTAACCAACCTAAATGAATATGGTGCTGATCAGACATTCAGTATGGCTGACATCTTACTAAATTTCATTTTATTCACTTTGCTAGATTTTGCTTTCATTCTTTCAAGTGTCACAGCATGATATCAATTATCATGAGGTGAGGTGGGAATTTTACTTAATACACAAACCCATTTAGTTGGCTAATATTTGCTTCCTTTCTTGCTGTTGTGTTATGTAAATATTTAGTTGAACTTCATATGTAGTAATCTCCCCAATAATGCACCTGTGTATATGATCATAAAAATACAACTCCAGCATATTGAATGAGATAATGTAAATCACATAACGTTTGGCAGTAAAAAGGTTCAGATTTATTTTTTTTACAGTTTTTGAAAGTTTTATCATAAACATCACATCAGAGTCCTGTTTAGGAATGACACACAGAACCCTTGGGACTAAGATGGGTTGATAGTTGTTCTAAAGATTTTGCAACAGTTAAAACATTCTATTTAATTTGTGACAGTTGCAGTGTAGGTAATTTAGGCAACTTGAACAATAAATAACCATAAGTACACCCAAGATTTCAGAAATTTAAGATGTAATATATTTTTTTTCTAGCTGCAGCATCTCAACAAACCGGTCCAACTGTGATTCTGAAGACCCCTCCAAAATCAAGGAGTGCAGTCAATGACAGCGATGATGTAGGAAGTGACAGTGGTAATGTAACTGACTCTGCTGAAGCTTTGTCAAAAGTAACTGTTTCTGAAAAGAACCATGTTGTGAAAAATTATGAATCGACTCCGAAAGGTTTGTTTACTGCAGATGCTGACTTAAAGAGCAATAATTCTAAGGCTCCATCTAGTGAGGAAAGCAGTCCTAATCAGCCCAATTTACCAAGCTCAGATTCCAAATATCTCAATGTGGCAAACATACATGCAACCTCCAGTAGTCCAGAATTGGTGGAAACATACAGAAGTGTAATGGATGATTCACCAATGGATTTTATTTTGGATAATGCTCAAAAGGTGGACTCTTTGTCAACCCCAAAAAGGGACCGTTTTATACCTCCATTACCTAAAAGTTCTTCCAGGTAAGTAGAAATTTTGATAACCTTTAAATAAAGTACTCTAGCATTCGTGTTCGTTTTTAAATGCACTGCCTTGACAGTGGTAGACACATAGTGTTACCTATGTATGTCCTTTCATACACCCATCAATCCCATCACATTTAGGTAATTTCAGGCATCTGTCTTTGTTCTGTGAATGCTTTGTAGGTTAATAAAGATAAAACTTGCAACCATGAAGCCAGTATCTTATTCTTAACTGAAATCATACTGTTATTTATCTATTACATTGAAGTTTCATGATAACAATAAATGTCAATGACTGTGTGTAAAGCATGTGTGGAAGAATGTGCCTTTCATCTGTTTTTATTTTTGATGACCTTGTTTTCCATAGTGCTGGAGATTTAGGTTTTAAAGCCCAATAAATTCAAAATTGATATTATCTGTTCTAATATGCTGGGGGTGGGGGAATGGCCTGAGTGGCAGAGTGGTCTAAAGCACTCTTCGTTATGGATTACTGCCATCTCACCTCTGTCTGCGTGGGTTCGAGTCTCAGATTCGGCCAATGTGAGAAATAATTGCCAGTAGATTCTCATGGGTCGGTTGTTCTTTCTGGGGGTTTTCCCAGGACCTTCCTCCACCATTTAATACTTGCCACCATGTCAGCCTATCGTGTGTTGAAAAATAACTACTAATATGCTGGGATACTAATTATTCCAGATTTTGTTGTTGTTGTAGGGTTTAATGCCATTTTTCAGCATATAAGCTATACATGTCGGCCAGTATTAATAATGGAGGAAGAACCCGGGAAAACCCCGGTAAGAACCACCGACCCACAAGAAGCTACTGGCAAGCTTTCTCACATACCCATGAATCCAAGACTAACCCACGCAGACAGAGGTGAGATGGCAGTGATCCATAACGGATAGCGCTTTTGATCACTCAGCCACTCTGGTCCCCTTTCTAGATTTTGCATAATTGTGATATTTTTCATGAAAACTACATATAATAATGACAAAAATTACATGGGATACAATTTAGAACAAAATTTTTCCATTTTAACACAAATCCATTGAAACAGTTAAGCATGAGCATCATAGGCTGGTACATAGAATATAGTTTCTTATTGTAAAAAAAACCCATAAATTAAATGACAACCAACCACTTGATTAGACTGTAAATAGGTAAAATTTTCATCAGAAATGAAGAGAAAAGACCGATGCAAGTATTTATCAGGAAATCTATTTGTGGTTGTTATTTTGCACAAAAAAAAAAGAAACTTTAGATAGTAGAATTATAGGAATAGATTCACCACATTTATTCTCACTGGACCTAAATTGTTACTGTATACATGCTTATATGAATTCCATAAAATTTGATTCTGGGATTCTAGATAAGTATACTCATGGATTGGCATTTTGGAATTCTTCAAAATTGCAAAATGTTATGTCAATGAGTTGTATCTTTATGACCTTTAAATTTTATTATAATTATGAAAAACTTTTCTCAACATAGTCATAATCTGGCATACAAGAGTATTGATTTTTCACCATTATCAGCAATATGAAGGTACCTTGTTAGAGTTTCTGAAAGTTAAACTTTCTGTACATCAGTGACTGTTCAAATTTTGGTGACAGCTCCGGTGGCCTTAAGTGGTTAGAGATTCTGCCTCAGTTACAGAAAGTTGCAGGTTCAATCCCTGGCTGAGTCGTACCAAAACTTATAATAATAGTTCTAACACCTGCCTCACTAGGCGTGCAACATTAAGAGGATAATACCGGTAACAGGGTAATGTGAATGGGTAGGACACAATGCCACATGACTGAGGCACAATGCCCTAGTGCTAGACATCATTATAAACTGCCACACTGCAGACATCATAGTGATATGACTGAAATATTGTTAAAGCTATGTTAAAAATCCAAATCACACACAAACACACACACATACTTTTCGGTAAAATTGTACTATTTATCAAATACTTGCATCCAGGTATCATCAGTTTTTCTGTCAAATTTTTATTAGCAGAAAGAATCCAATTTTTAAATATTGTTAGAAAATATTAGTGACGTAACGATGTTTTGACCATTAGTTCATCTAAGCCTATATTAATTGTCTGAGTGTATTTGTACAAAAGACCCATGACTGGTTCCTTTTATTTTAAACTATGCCTGCGATGGATAAAATGAATAATTAATGAAACCAGACTTGGCAGACTAAATGTAGTGACTCAGATGTATTGCACTGTGAAGTGATTGGTACATTATGACACCTCCTAGTCATGTAATGTCATAGCCCTTGCATTCCATCACTGAAAGTAATATTTTGTCATGTAATGTTATAGCCCTTGCATTCCATCACTGAAAGTAATATTTTGTCATGTAATGTCATAGCCCTTGCATTCCATCACTGAAAGTAATATTTTGTCATGTAATGTCATAGCCCTTGCATTCCATCACTGAAAGTAATATTTTGTCATGTAATGTCATAGCCCTTGCATTCCATCACTGAAAGTAATATTTTGTCATGTAATGTCATAGCCCTTGCATTCCATCACTGAAAGTAATATTTTGTCATGCAATGTCATAGCCCTTGCATTCCATCACTGAAAGTAATATTTTGTCATGTAATGTCATAGTCTTTGCATTCCATCACTGAAAGTAATATTTTGTCATGTAATGTTATAGCCATTGCATTCCATCACTGAAAGTAATATTTTGTCATGTAATGTCATAGCCCTTGCATTTCATCACTGAAAGTAATATTTTGTCATGTAATGTCATAGCCCTTGCATTCCATCACTGAAAGTAATATTTTGTTATGTAATGTTATAGCCATTGCATTCCATCACTGAAAGTAATATTTTGTCATGTAATGTCATAGCCCTTGCATTTCATCACTGAAAGTAATATTTTGTCATGTAATGTTATAGCCCTTGCATTTCATCACTGAAAGTAATATTTTGTCATGTAATGTCATAGCCCTTGCATTCCATCACTGAAAGTAATATTTTGTCATGTAATGTCATAGCCCTTGCATTCCATCACTGAAAGTAATATTTTGTCATGTAATGTCATAGCCCTTGCATTTCATCACTGAAAGTAATATTTTGTCATGTAATGTCATAGCCCTTGCATTCCATCACTGAAAGTAATATTTTGTCATGTAATGTCATAGCCCTTGCATTCCATCACTGAAAGTAATATTTTGTCATGTAATGTCATAGCCCTTGCATTCCATCACTGAAAGTAATATTTTGTCATGTAATGTCATAGCCCTTGCATTCCATCACTGAAAGTAATATTTTGTCATGTAATGTCATAGCCCTTGCATTCCATCACTGAAAGTAATATTTTGTCATGTAATGTCATAGCCCTTGCATTCCATCATTGAAAGTAATATTTTGTCATGTAATGTTATAGCCC
The DNA here is from genome assembly GCA_030141615.1 of Unio pictorum. Classification (NCBI taxonomy): domain Eukaryota; kingdom Metazoa; phylum Mollusca; class Bivalvia; order Unionida; family Unionidae; genus Unio; species Unio pictorum. Next base: position 422,001 of record JARLTB010000267.1, read on the forward strand.
TTGCATTCCATCACTGAAAGTAATATTTTGTCATGTAATGTCATAGCCCTTGCATTCCATCACTGAAAGTAATATTTTGTCATGTAATGTCATAGACTAGAAAAGCTTACAGGATGGCCTTTTGTCTATTGATCCATCTTCTATCTGTCCACTCCTTTGCACATGTTTTCACTACTCCTAACCTACATGGAGGATTGCCATGCAACTATACAGTAACATTCATCCCAAGGTCTAGTTGAAATGAAAATACTGCTGCTTGCACATGCAATATGGTCACCCAAGTGGTCATCTTGAAAATATTCATGCTGCTATTTCTTGTAAATTGATGGTCATATTAACACAAGGGTTTCACTATATATATATTTTTTTATCATGTTGGAAAATTAAAATAGTGTCAATTTAATATCAAGTATGGATACAACAGTAGCCATCTTGAAAATGTTATTGCTACCCTTTGTGAATGGAAAGTTGTATTAGAATAAAGTTTAACCAAAAGACTTGCTATGATATCTAGTCAGTGCAGAATAAAAAGTATGCCATTTTGACATTCTGTATGCCATTTTGACATTCTGAATGCCATTTTGACATTCTGTATGCCATTTTTACATTCTGTACACCATTTTGACATTCTGTATGACATTTTGACATTCTGTATGCCATCTTGCAAATCTTGTCATCACAGCATCTTATGAATGGATGGTCATATTGAGCTTTCATTTGATGCCTAGTTGGTCCTAAATTGTTACAGTACCATTCATGAGTAGTTATATTGACATCAAGTTTTTACAAGAAGGATTTTTATGATGTTTTAATGAAAATGGTATGGCTAAGATCAACATTATGGTCAATGCAGTGGCCATCAAGAAAATCAGGTCATCACTACTGCTCCTGTATGGATGGTCATGTCATCATTAAATTTTATGGTACTAATCTGAGGTGGGATATGGTCCTCCATGGCTGCCATCTTGAAATTTGTTTTTCTCTACATCTTTTGAATGGAATGTCATCAAGAAGTGATTTTCACCAGAAAGCTTGTAATGATGTTTGGTTGGTCCTCAATGAAAAGTAGAACTTCGATGCCAGTATGGCCACCAACATGGTGGAATAGAAATCTTTTTTTCATGACATCTATTGAATCACTGGTTGGCTGATCATATTAACATCGTTCTTCTATGAAAGAGTTTGTACAATATCTAGTTGCATTGCATCCATCTTGTTTATCCATATTGAGAATGATAATAATAATAATGATGATGACTTTGTATAGCATCTAATCTTTGGAAGCTCTAAGTGCATTACAACATCTATAATGATATGACTACAGAAAACAAAAAAGAATATCTGACATCCTTTATGGTCACATGGCATCCATCTTGAAAATAATATTACCACTAGTCATATCTAAATTGTTTATCCTGATTGAGAATGCTATCCGTCTGACATCCATTATGGTCCCCATGATGGTCATCTTGAAAATCTGCTTATATCTCCATTTTTGATGGTCATATCAACATAGGGTTTCACCAGAAGACTTCCTGTGATATCAGGTTGTCCTAAATGCAAATGGTGCTGATATTATATCATCAGTGAGCCACATGGCATCCATCTTGAAAGTCTTGTTATTGGTACTTCTCCTTCGTAGATGGTCAATTTTGGGTTTGACTTCTTGACCTGTAGGTCTTCTATTGATGTCTAGTGTGTCCTAAATGAAATGGTCATAATCTTACATCCAATATGGCAACAGCAGCAGCTAATTAAAAAAAAAAATTATCACTCAAGAATATCGTAGATTGTTTCACATCTGTGCAGTTAAAAAAAGAATAATGGTTGTATTTTGAGTTCCTGGAAGTTTTTCTTGCACAGCAACAGTCACAATTCCAGAACGTTGTACATAATCTTCAGATTCTATGTCGAAAAATATGTAAATACTAGGAAGTTGAGAGTAAATGATGTACAATCATTTGAAAAGTAAGTGCCATTAAGTTATATTTTCGGTAATGTGACCAAGTGGAGATAACCCAATGAGAGGAGTATAATTACTTTAGTATAGTGGGTAAAAACCTCATGTTCACTTATTAGGTTTCAGTGTTTCATTTTCACATTTAGCTCTATACAAGGTGTCTATAATGTTTCCTCTATACAAGGTGATTGTAATGTTTCGTGAAATATTGTTCCTGTATATACTTGTAAGTCCTCCAGCAAGAAAGTAGACCCTGATCTGACATTAAATAATGCACCAGAAGATCATGGTCTGCATTGTTTTTCAACTATATGCCCCACACAGTCAGCACAGAATCCAATCTACCAGCGAATTATGTGACAGGGTCAGTACAATTTGCAATTGGACTAGTGAGTATATACAGTATTCAAAAAGTGACGTTATATCTTTTAAGTTTTAACTTGAGTTTAAGTTTATAGTATTATGAATGATTCGTCATGCCAACCCTTCTTAGCATTGTACTTAAGATTTATGGTTAACAGTTTCTTGCTGTTCCACTTGAAACAACCCTATGAATGTTTTTATTGTTCCAGGTCAAAATATGAAAAAGTGGATGTAAAGGAAGAATATGCAAAACGACAAGGCGGAAAAGACACGATTAACTTAGTCGTGATTGGTAAGCTAATAAAGCCAGAAATTTAAAAGAAATAATATCCTCACATTAAAATAATTTTTTTCCTTCATATAAATCTATAACCACAGATTGGCTCAATGCAGCCTCCTAAATGCTGTAAAAGGTAACTGGAGGAGGCAGGAGTTGTAGGGACTTAGTGCTTAGTGTGCAGGACTTAAAACTTTTGAAAGAGTGGGGGGTAAATTCCTGCCATTGGATCCATCTGAATGGTTACTGTAATGTGTTCCTCAGCACGGTACTTTAATCAAATTGCCTCAGCATTAAAACAAAATATAAGTTGTTACTACGCCATAAACACCAAACCAAAACAAACAAATCACTTGTGAAGGGATGTGAAAGGTTACTGATGCACATAGCCTGAAATTGAAAGTTGAGTTTTACTTTGTGTCAGCCTTATAGTTTGGTTTCATTAATTTTCATAGTTATAAAATTGTATTGTTTTGCAAAACAACAAAAATACCAAAACAATTCAGTTTTTTTTTTTACTATGTGGAGTTTGCCTCTGTTAGATTTTATACATTTATTAGTACTCAAAGAATACAAAAGATCTACAATATGCAGATAACAAAACTTGAATGGTTAAAACAATACCACTGGCTATTTGAGCATAACTCAAACACCTGTCATGATCAATCTCTTGCACCATGTTTTCATCAGAAAACATCACAAACCACACTGACCCAAGTGGTTAGTGAAAGCATATCAAGCGGAGCTGATCCACCAGCAACACTTAGCTGAGTGGTTACTGAAGCACATCAAATTGAGCTGATCCTACAACACTGATTCAAGTGGTTACTAAAGCACATCAAATTGAGCTGATCCTACAACACTGATTCAAGTGGTTACTAAAGCACATCAAATTGAGCTGATCCTACAACACTGATTCAAGTGGTTACTAAAGCACATCAAATTGAGCTGATCCTACAACACTGATTCAAGTGGTTACTAAAGCACATCAAATTGAGCTGATCCTACAACACTGATTCAAGTGGTTACTAAAGCACATCAAATTGAGCTGATCCTACAACACTGATTCAAGTGGTTACTAAAGCACATCAAATTGAGCTGATCCTACAACACTGATTCAAGTGGTTACTAAAGCATACTAAATGAAGCTGATCCACCAACAACACTGAGCCAAGTGGTTATGAAGTAATCAAAGGCAATTTATCTGCCAACAACACTAAATGAAATGGTTACTGAAGCATATTAAATGGAGTTGATCAACCAACAACACTGAGCCAAGTGGTTACTGAAACATATTAAATGGAGCTGATCCACCAACAACACTGCATCAAATGGTTACTGAAGTAATCAAATGGAGTTTATCGGCCAAAAACACTGAATGAAGTGTTTACTGAAACATCAAATGGAGCTGATTCACCAACAACACTGAGCCAAGTGGTTACTGAAGCACATTTGATAGAACTGACCTATCAACAACACTGAGAGAAGCTGTTACTGAAGAACTTCAAATTGAGCTGATTTACCAACAATAGTCGAGCGGTTATCGAACCACATCCAATGGAGCTGATCTAGCAACAATGAGTCAAGTGGTTATTGAACCACATCCATTGGAGCTGATCTACCAACAATGAATCAAGTGGTTATTGAACCACATCAAATGGAGCTGATCTACCAACAATGAGTCAAGTGGTTATTGAACCACATCCATTGGAGCTGATCTACCAACATTGAACAATAGTCAAGCAGTTATCGAACCACATCCAGTGGAGCTGATCTACCAACATTGAATCAAGTGGTTATTGAACCACATCCAATGGAGCTGATCTACCAACAATGAATCGAACGGTTATTGAACCACATCAAATGGAGCTGATCTACCAACAATGAATCAAGTGGTTATTGAACCACATCCATTGGAGCTGATCTACCAACAATGAGTCAAGTGGTTATTGAACCACATCCATTGGAGCTGATCTACCAACAATGAGTCAAGTGGTTATTGAACCACATCCATTGGCGCTGATATTCCAACAATGGATCAAGTGGTTATTGATCCACATCCAGTGGAGCTGATCTACAAACATTGAGTCAAGCAGTTATCGAACCACATCCAGTGGAGCTGATCTATCAACAATGAATCAAGTGGTTATTGAACCACATCCAATGGAGTTGATCTACCAACAATGAATCAAGTAGTTATTGATCCACATCCAATGGAGCTGATCTACCAATATTGAACAGTAGTCAAGCAGTTATCGAGCCACATCCAGTGGAGCTGATCTACCAACAATGAATCAAGTGGTTATTGATCCACATCCAATGGAGCTGATCTACCAACATTGAAAGTAGTCAAGTGGTTATCGAACCACATCCAATGGAGCTGATCTACCAACAATGAATCGAGTGGTTATTGAACCACATCCAACGGAGCTAATCTACCAACAATGAATCAATTGGTTATTGAACCATATCCATTGGAGCTGATCTACCAACAATGAGTCAAGTGGTTATTGAACCACATCCATTGGAGCTGATCTACCAACAAAGAGTCAAGTGGTTATTGAACCACATCCATTGGAGCTGATCTACCAACAATGAGTCAAGTGGTTATTGAACCACATCCAATGGAGCTAATCTACCAACAATGAATCAATTGGTTATTGAACCATATCCATTGGAGCTGATCTACCAACAATGAGTCAAGTGGTTATTGAACCACATCCATTGGAGCTGATCTACCAACAAAGAGTCAAGTGGTTATTGAACCACATCCATTGGAGCTGATCTACCAACAATGAGTCAAGTGGTTATCGAACCACGTCCATTGGAGCTGATCTACCAACAATGAATCAAGTGGTTATTGAACCACATCCAGTGGAGCTGATCAACCAACAATGAATCAAGTGGTTATTGAACCACATCCAATGGAGCTGATCTACCAACAATGAATCAAGTGGTTATTGAAACAATTCAATATGATCTTTCACTTGAATGATTGTCCATACAATTGCACCATCAGTATGACTTGACTGTCATGGTGTTAAGTGCTATAGTTTAAGTTAGAACTCCCATGAGAAAATGTCTTTGATATTAAATTCAAGGCCAAAATTAGCTGTAGTCTGCAAGTCTAGTAAATTTCCTTCAGATTTGTATTGTAGTCACATGGCTAGTTAAATTTCTTTTGTTGTTAGTCAGCAAATGATGAAGAACTATTGAAGATTCAGCAAACTAGTGAATTTCTCAAGCTATTAGTCATTCTGGCTACAAGAAATTTATGTTAAATTCAAGGCTTTTAATAGTCTGTGGCTTTTATAAACCTGAAACTGTAATTTTCCACTTTGGGATTATTTGCAGAAGTTTGCATGTAAAGTGTGACGGTTGTGGTGTGGCTTCCAAAAATTTGTATACATATATATTTCTTGTACATGAAAAGAAAAACTTTCTTAAAGTTACCAAAAAAGTAAAAAGTTTATCATCATTTTGGGGAAGAGAATAATACAAGACGATCATGGTGTGGCTCCTGAAATTTAAAAAATAAATTAGTTTTTCTTCTTAAAAATACGAAAAATAATGTGTAAAAAGTTTATTCTGGGATTGCATAGGGCCTTGCCAATGTCAGAAACTGATTTGTTTTCTTCTTTTTGGTGGCCAAATATACCATTTGGCAATTTTGTTTTTAATTGGCAACATTTTTGGCAGTTTAATCTTTTATATACAACCATTGGTTTGGAGTGGAGAAATTCAGAGGCCCCATGAAAGGATGCTGCAATCTTGGTATAGAAATTTATATATATTTTTACATGAACATTATTCTTTGTTCATATTGGTAAACCTTCTTAACAGTGTATTGTTATATCATAGTCAGCTTATGTTTATATCTAGCATGAGATATCTGCTTTTTTTGTTGTTGACATTTCGGATAGCTAAAGATCAACTGGACGAGGTATTTTCTTGTAATATATCTTTCATCAGATTTTTGGTTGCTTGCTAATAGTTAATATGTTTGCAATGACTGACATTTGTATGTAGGTGGTAAGGAAAATTCTTCTTTTCACTCCTAATTAAATCCATCAGAACACTCACATTTTCTGTTCTAATTCCTGTCGTCAGACCAGAACACCTGCATCTCTATTGTTTGTTCACTCTTTATTAAATTTCTGGTGCATGCATGGAAGGCAGCATCACACCGCTATCACAAATGTAAACAAAAAATACCCCCCCCAACCCCCCCCCCCCCCCAAACAACATCTTATTTGTTGGTCTGTTCAGTTGGCAGGGATGAACAGTAACTACATTCGATCAAATGACAGCCAATTCCTTTTGTAAAAATATATCCAGATAAAATATATATATATATATAGATACAAATTACCTTTGAAGCACCGATTGTTATGAAAACATACTAAGCAAATGGGGGAAAAAAAGTCTCAGTCATGCAATACAGTTATTTGATGTTGCGGCCAAAATAAGAAACTGGCATTTATTTGGTTCTCCAAAGCTGTCCTTGTACAGTGACTTAAGTAATACGTGCACCTTTCATCAAAGAAAGCCGATTACTGTCTTCAATAAAAACAAAGAACCTTTCTTCAAAGAAAGTCAGTACCATACTTCAATAAAAGCAATGGAATCTGATGGATGTTTTCATTTTGCAATGTGATTGGAACATGTTTATTGTGCTGTGAAAGTTTCCTTTTTGCAGGGATAAAGATTTTGCTTACAAACGCTACCAATGGCAGCTTGAAATGCAAACTAACTTTTACCGACTTGGGACATACTGTAAAGTAAATGGTCGTCATCATTCGTTATGTGATTGTGCTATGTTTATCCACTGAATTCAGACCTATATAACCTGTGACAAAATTATTGAATATTTTTAATGTGTGTGTGTGCAAATTGTGGATTCAGTGTATGTGATTTGATTTGCAGGTGAGTACACTGTGTTGATTCTCTGTTCATGCTATATATATATATATATATATATATATATATATATATATATATATATATAAAGAAAAAAATTATACATATATAAACAAGGTATAAACAGGATACTTATATGTACCAATCTATTGTTCTCTAAATAAAGTAAAATATTATATATGCCTTCTCTGTTTTCACTACAGGTATATTTCTGATTTAATATGCATTGATTTAAGATGGTAACTGTGCCAATGAAGCACATATTTTACCATCCACATTTATTTCCTGCACCCCATCCCCACCCCCTTAAAATTTTGTTTTGGGTACATGCATCATTTTATTCAGCTAACTGAACCGGCTGCTTATAACATGGTTCAGTCTATAGCACGGGTGAGTTCTAAGGCTCCCAACTTGGGGGTCACACTGTATCAGGAAACAAGATTATGTTTACTAACTGCTTTCATCTGGATTTATATAGAATTTAATTACTATTCAATTATTAGTTTACAGTCCTTTTGTTTCTTGGGATTACATCTGCATGGATAAAATCATATGTACTTTGAGGAGGATCCAGAATTTAATAGGAATGTTTCCAACATGTAATTAGAAATATAATTGACATTGAGTTCACCATATGCTATGTTACACTGGTTTTTTTGGGCCATTGAGTACCATTTAATTTTTTTTGTCTTTTGGTCGGGCCATAACTTTGTATTGATTAGTAGTTTCAGTATTTGTCTGCTTTTGGTCTGAGATCCTTGTATTTGTTTTTGCAGGTCATGTAGATGCTGGCAAAAGCACCTTGATGGGGCACCTGCTTTACCAACTTGGCAATGTTAATAAGAGGGTTATGCACAAGTATGAACAAGAGTCCAAGAAACTAGGCAAGGGCTCCTTTGCATTTGCTTGGGTTCTGGATGAAACAGAAGAGGAAAGGTATAAATATCAGTTAATGTTATATGTTCTTTTTTACTGCTTGCAAGATTCATGGTTTATATCAGTTTACATTGTAGAAAATTAAATTCCCAAAGCACATGTGCAACATATTGCAGCTGTTCTCTTTAAACATACATGGTATCCAGGGTAAGCAATTGTTTTAAAATGTATGCCAGGGTATTATGATTACTCAAAGAGTCCAGTTAAAATTATAACAGAATTTTCAGATACAGCCATGGGTGACTATTCCATGTTGAATGTGCTTTTCGTGGGTCTCAACTATATTTTCCTTTAACTAATTAACCCAACTAATTAACCCCTGGCGCTGCATTTATGTGTCAGTAGGTAGTAGCCTACTTCTGAGCTCTGTAAAATCAAGGTCATGTAGGTTACATTAAAGTGGGTGGTACTATAAAAAGGTAGACAGATTTAGCTCTACAATGATACCAAATAATCTTTGTTTTAGTTACACTACAATATACTAAAAAATAAAAAATCTTATAAACTCTGTGGAAGATTTTTTATGATGTTTTGTTTGTTCCTAAATGAAAATGGTGCCAATCTGACATGAGATGTGTCAACCACATCAGCTGATTTGTGAAAATCTAGTTATTGCATAAGAATACAAGATATGGAGTTAAGTGAAGAAATGGTCTGTTTTAAGCTTTTCAGCCATTCGAGTTTCAAACCATTCAAGGAACTCTTTTATATTCTTCTTAAATTTATTGTGATCTGGCAACCAGTTTTTTAATACCATGAAGATTGGAGTTTTGAATTGAATGTTTTTCAAAGTTTTCTTGGTTCCTTTCTTGTATGTTGATATTTATGTTGTGATACATATACTTTTTTCTTTATAGGGCCCGTGGAGTTACAATGGATATAGCTCAGACTCAGTTTGAAACACCTGGAAAAATTGTCACCCTTTTGGATGCCCCTGGGCATAGAGACTTCATACCAAATATGATCACAGGTAAGCAGCTGACTCTGTATTGAATTTAGGATATCATATTAAATTCATTAGCTTTAGAATGTAAACCAGGGAAATTTATGATATCATAATAAATTCATTAGCTTTAGAATGTAGACCATGGAAATTTAGGATATCATAATAAATTCATTAGCTTTAGAATGTAGACCATGGAAATTTAGGATATCATAATAAATTCATTAGCTTTAGAATGTAGACCAGGGAAATTTAGGATATCATAATAAATTCATTAGCTTTAGAATGTAGACCAGGGACATTTAGGATATCATAATAAATTCATTAGCTTTAGAATGTAGACCAGGGACATTTTTGGATATCATAATAAATTCATTAGCTTTAGAATGTAGACCAGGGAAATTTAGGATATCATAATAAATTCATTAGCTTTAGAATGTAGACCAGGGAAATTTAGGATATCGTAATAAATTCATTAGCTTTAGAATGTAGACCATGGAAATTTAGGATATCATAATAAATTCATTAGCTTTAGAATGTAGACCAGGGAAATTTAGGATATCATAATAAATTCATTAGCTTTAGAATGTAGACCAGGGACATTTAGGATATCATAATAAATTCATTAGCTTTAGAATGTAGACCAGGGACATTTTTGGATATCATAATAAATTCATTAGCTTTAGAATGTAGACCAGGGAAATTTAGGATATCATAATAAATTCATTAGCTTTAGAATGTAGACCAGGGAAATTTAGGATATCGTAATAAATTCATTAGCTTTAGAATGTAGACCAGGGACATTTAGGATATCATAATAAATTCATTAGCTTTAGAGTGTAGACCAGGGACATTTAGGATATCATAATAAATTCATTAGCTTTAGAATGTAGACCAGGGACATTTAGGATATCATAATAAATTCATTAGCTTTAGAATGTAGACCAGGGACATTTTTGGATATCAAATTAAATTATGTAGCTTTAGAATGTAGACCAGGGACATTTTTGGATATCAAATTAAATTCTGTAGCTTTAGAATGTAGACCATGGAAAGTTTTGGATATCAAATTAAATTAGTGGCTTTAGAATGTAGACCAGGAAAATTTAGGATCATATCAGATTATATTAAGTAGCTTTAGAATGTAGACCAGGGACATTTTTGGATATCAAATTAAATTCTGTAGCTTTAGAATGGAGACCATGGAAAGTTTTGGATATCAAATTAAATTAGTGGCTTTAGAATGTAGACCAGAAAAATTTAGGATATCAGATTATATTAAGTAGCTTTAGAATGTAGACCATGGAAATTTTTGGATATCAAATTAAATTATGTGGCTTTAGAATGTAGACCAGGGAAATTTAGGATATCAGATTATATTAAGTAGCTTTAGAATGTAGACCATGGAAATTTTTGGATATCAAATTAAATTATGTGGCTTTAGAATGTAGACCAGGGAAATTTAGGATATCAGATTATATTAAGTAGCTTTAGAATGTAGACCAGGGAAATTTTTGGATATCAAATTAAATTCTGTAGCTTTAGAATGTAGACCAGGGAAATTTAGGATATCAAATTAAAATCTGTAGCTTTAGAATGTAAGCCAGGGAAATTTATGATATCAGATTAAATTGTGTAGCTTTAGAATGTAGACCAGGGAAATTTAGGATATCAGATTAAATTTTGTAGCTTTAGAATGTATACCAGGGAAATTTAGGATATCAGATAAATTCTGTAATTTTAGAATGTAGACCAGGGAAATTTAGGATATCAAATTAAATTCTGTAGCTTTAGAATGTAGACCAGGGAAATTTAGGATATCAAATTAAAATCTGTAGCTTTAGAATGTAAGCCATGGAAATTTAGGATATCAGATTAAATTGTGTAGCTTTAGAATGTAGACCAGGGAAATTTAGGATATCAGATTAAATTTTGTAGCTTTAGAATGTATACCAGGGAAATTTAGGATATCTGATTAAATTGTAGCTTTAGAATGTAAACCAGGGAAATTTAGGATATCAGATTAAATTCTGTAGCTTTAGAATGTAGACCAGGGAAATTTAGGATATCTGATTAAATTGTAGTTTTAGAATGTAGACCAGGGAAATTTTAGGATATCAGATTATATTCTGTAGTTTTAGAATGTATACCAGGGAAATTTAGAAATTTGTTCAAACAGTTCATGTTACAGTTTATATAGAACTGCTTCTTACATATAATTCAAATGCAGCATTCAATAGTTATTATACATTCTTTTAAATGTAATTATTTGTGTAATTTTGCCAGGACATTTGAATTTCTTTCTGGTTTGGAAAGATTTTGACTTTCTTATTTGAGGTCATATCATTTTCAGTATACCTTGTAAAACTTAAAACCAAACATGAAATTCTGTTCATTTTATTGTCTTTAATTTTGCACACAAAGTTTTTTTTATAGTCATGGCTTCTCCATTATTATCCAAAATAGCATTTGATGCCCATTTTTGTAGTCTCAAAATTCTAAAAGTTTAATGACTTGCCACGGTTTTTGCTGTTAATGCAAACATAGGTATGTGAAATATAATAATTATTTAAGAAACAAAATAATGCATTAGCCATAGTGGTATAAAAAAACTGAAATGGGCTTGGCAGTAATGACTTAAAGATTGATTTATCAATTTTAGACATGCCAATTTGACACAGCACTAGTAAATTATGTTCTCTTCATGAATATATTTAGAATTCAGTGTGTTAACTGCAGTTTATTTTTATTAAAAATATATGGCCATAATTATTTGTATTTTAATTTTTTTTTTATTGATTAATGTGGAATCTGTACCATGATAATTTGCCATTATTTAAGTTGTTATAATCAGTTTTATCAATGGAAGACAATATATGAGGGCATGTTTGATTAAATTATCGCTTTGTCTGGAAAGGTATCATCAGAAACTCTGAAATGACATGATGAATTAAACTTTTAGTTATGAATCATTTCATGATAGTTCAAAAGGTCAAAATGTAGGTGACCCATACTGTTATTTCAATAAAGTGAAAGTGACACAGATGTCTTTGTATACGATAACAGTTAAAGCAAAACAGCCAAATGCTACTGCCAGTTTCCATTATGCTTTGTCGGTTTTTTTGTGTGGCTTCCTAATTGAAAGCTCAATGTAGCATTCCCTTACATTCCTCTTGGCATCCTTCTGCTTGTCTGTCTTTGAAAACCCTAAAATAAGTAGAATATTGATGGGGGTGGGTTGGGGTTAGGTTTAACTGTTCGTTTACTTTCCCAGTATGTATGTATGTATGTATGTAGGTAGGTAGGTAGGTACGTACGTACGTACGTACGTACGTACGTACGTACGTACGTTACGGTTATTGGATTTAATTTTATTTATTTTTAATTATTAAGTCCAAAATTGTCATTTAGGATTTATTATTCATTAAATGGGAAATTTTTCTAGAAAATTCAGTTGACCTGGACTTTACTGTAAACAGGCTGACCTTGGCTTACAGTGGTCTAGTTCCTGACCTTGCTTTAGACATTGTCAACAGGTCTTCAATTTCATTGGTTAATTTTAGGGACAACATTCTATTTTTAGTTCTTAGGGGTAAGAAAATCTAGAGTATGTGATTTTTAGGGAAGGTAGTGACCTTCCATGAACTTCTATCAATTTCTAGAAAAGCGCATGATCACTTGTTTACTTCAGAAAAACAATATATATAGCTGTATTTTAGAAGCTGACAGTAGTAGAATCTCTGGGCTTAAAGATTAGTTGTGTATATTTATTTGAGTTATAATTATTCTGGACTTTGTGTCAATACATTGAAGAAAGAGGATTTATTATCTATTTGGAGGAGAAAACATGTGCTCATAATTCATTTGGATGATTAAAAACAAGAACTGTACCACGTGACATTGTCAGCCATTTTGGATTACATCGTCAAGATTCGAACTTGGAACTATTAGAACATTTATTTATCAGGACTTGCAATTCTATTAGTGGATTATTTTGTGAATTCTATATTTGTTGGATTTGATTCTCTAAAACTGTAAGTTCAATTGTTTTATTTAAATAATTGTACTTAATAAAATCTTTGTTAAAGTTATACAAGCTTGTTAGTTTTCACTCTTTCTGTGTTGCTGCTTTTTCGAGCCTAAGCACGTAACATAGAAATTGGTGGCTAGCGTCCGGGATTGAGATTGAGATTGAGATTGGGATTGAGATTTGAGATAAATTTGAATTTAAATTTGAATTTCCCCTAGTTTTTGCAAATTTTAAATCTTTAGTGAGACTGACACGCTTGTATAAAAATGACATCTAAGGTAGAAATATTTCTTTCTAATCCTACCCAGGAGCAATTAGATCTTTTCAAAAAAGATGAGTTGGTTCAACTTGCCAGGAAATACGATCTTTCCGAAGTGAAGGCTTCTTTAACGAAACAAGATATCAAAAAGATTTTGGTCCAGTATTTGGTAGAACAGGATGTTTTGGAACAAAGTGCTTTGATTCCAGTCAGTAAGTCTGCATCAGACTCTGACATTAAACTAAAGGAATTAGAATTAAAATTCCAGATGGAATTAGAGTTAAAGAAGCTGGAGTTTCAGGAAAGGGAGAAAGAGAAACAAATTGAATTACAAAAAGAGCAAATGCGGATTGATAGTGAGAGAGAGGAGAAAGAGAAACAAATTGAATTACAAAAAGAGCAAATGCGGATTGATAGAGAGAGAGAGGAGAAAGAGAAACAAATTGAATTACAAAAAGAGCAAATGCGGATTGATAGAGAGAGAGAGGAGAAAGAGAGACAATTACAATCTGAATTAGAGTTTAAGAAATTGGAATTTCAGGAAAGGGAGAAAGAAAGACAATTACAATTTGAAAAAGAGGAGAGAGAGAGACAGGAAAGGTTACAAGAAAAACAAATTGAACGAGAGAGAGAGAAGGAAGAAAGGGAATATCAGTGTAAAATGAAAGAATTAGAGCTGGCAAGTGAGAATCACCATCATACTTCAAATCAAAATTTTGATTTAGCAAGGAATATTAGATTAGTGCCCCCTTTTAAAGAAAAAGAAGTAGATAAATATTTCATTCTTTTTGAAAAAGTTGCAGAAAATTTAAAGTGGCCAAGAGAGAATTGGACTCAGTTACTACAATGTGTAATTACTGGTAAGGCTAGTGAGATTTACACTTCACTGTCTGTTCAGCAAAGTGGTGATTATGACGTAGTTAAAGAATGCATTTTAAGAGGTTACGAGTTAGTCCCTGAAGCTTATAGGCAAAAATTTAGAAATTACAGAAAAGAAGCTGGACAAACTCATGTCGAATTTGCTAGACAAAAAGAGCAGTTGTTTGATAGATGGTGTTTGGCCAAGAAAGTTGAGCAAGATTATCAAAATCTCAAGCAAATTATTTTAATTGAAGAGTTCAAAAACTGTGTTCATAGTGATGTTAAAACTTATCTTGAGGAGCATAAGATTGAAACCTTGGAAAATGCTGCTCGAGCTGCTGACGAATATTCTTTGACACATAAAGTTCCTTTTGTTAACAAGACTTCTACTCAACAATTTTCTGGCAGAAAAGAATTTCCGCCTAATTCAAGCCCTTCTAAAACTCAAATTAACACAACTTTCAAAAATCAGACTTCAGAGAAGTTTGATTCTAGATCCTTGTCTCTTCCGACGTGTAACTTTTGCAAGAAAAAAGGACACGTTATTTCTGATTGCTACAAATTGAAAAATAGGCAACAGAATCAAGATAGACCTGTTCCAAATGCTCTTATTTACAAGAGGTCAAGGTCACAGTCATGTATTGAAAGCAATACATTTGTTGGGTCTAATAAATCCCAGTCTGATTTTGATATGGAGAATTATGAACCATTCATATCGAAAGGTTCTATATCACTCTTTGGTGATTTGGCCAATCCCACCCCTATTAAAATTTTAAGGGACACAGGAGCTTCTCAGAGTCTTTTATTATCAGGTACTTTGCCTTTTTCTGAGAAGTCTTCTTCTAATGAAAGTGTTCTTATTCAGGGAGTAGAGTGCGGCTTTGTTAATGTTCCTCTCCATTGTGTAAATTTGTCATCAGACTTAGTGTCAGGACCTGTGACAATCGGAACAGTCTCGGTTTTGCCCGTAGAGGGAATTGATTTATTGCTAGGCAACGACTTAGCTGGGGACAAGGTTGTGGTTAATCCACTTGTAACTGACAAGCCTAATTTGGATCAGAAAGTTGATCCAATTGAAGAAGAAATCCCTGATATATTTCAAGCTTGTACAGTTACTAGAGCTATGGCAAAGAAAGCTCTTGAGAATGAAGTTGAAAAGGGCAGTATTCCCTTCGTTGACACATGCATGGGTCAGGCTTATGTTGTTGAGGGCAGTAATCCCTTATCTGATATCTGCGTGGGTCAGGCTTATGTTGAAAAAGCCAGTATACCTTCAACTGATGCTTGTAAAGGTCAGGTTTTTGATGAGGTCACTTTTACTCTTGGTTTAGATCAATCAGAAAGTATTGATCATAGTGATCCTCTTTTGACAACTCATTCTCTTTATTCTAATCAGGGTGATGATTTTGAGAATGATGTTACAGAAGGCAGAATTCCTTCAACTGACCCTTGTATAGGTCAGGTTTTTGATGAGGTCATTTTTATTTTTGGTTTAGATCAATCAGAAGGTATTGATCATAGTGATCCTCTTTTAATAACTCATTCTCTTAATCAGGGTGATAAACGACAGTCACTTGTCGTCGAACAGGAAAAAGATCCTGAGATCTCCTGTTTGTTTCAAAGGGTCATAAATGAGACTGAAGTCACTGAAGTTCCTGTCTGTTATTTCATTAAAAATGGAATTCTTATGAGAAAATGGAGACCTCCCGAGGTACCTGCTGGTGATGAATGGTCAGTGAACTATCAAATAGTAGTTCCAAAACCTTACAGACAGGAAATACTTAATCTGGCCCATGAAACTCCTTTGGCTGGTCATTTAGGGATTAATAAAATGTATCACAAGATCTTAACTCATTTCTACTGGCCAAAAATCAAAAGTGATGTTGCCAAATACTGTAGGTCTTGTCATACTTGTCAAATGGTAGGAAAACCCAATCAGAAGATACGTAAGGCTCATCTGCAACCTATTCCTACGTTTGATGAAACTTTCAGTGGAATTATGGCAGATTGTGTGGATTCCTTATCTAAGACCAAGTCAAGTAATCAATTAAAGTTAAAAATGAAGCTAAGGTTTGAAAGAAATACAAGGGAGAGAACTTTTGAGTCTGATAATGGATGTAACGTGGCTGCGCTGGCGGGTGATCAAAGTGTTATTAAGACAATATTGCACAAGGCCTGGTCAGAGGTATTGCGCAACTTGGAAACAACACTTGAAGACCGCCTCCCACTAATTGGCGTTATCTAGAAGATGATCGCTACGGTGTAATCTGCCCGGTCAGTGAATATAGTAATCTGAGATGGTACTTTGAACAAGACAATACACGAGCCCCCGTAAAGATAAAATATGAATTTAATTGAAAATACAATTAAGAAAAGAATGACACTGTGAATTACACTTTCTCTCTTTCTGAATACAATTAGTTCAGAAAAAAATACAAATACTGAAGCTTTAAAATACTGGATACATTCAAAGAATCCAAACACTAATGAAAATAAATGAAGTTAGCCGTTAATACTGAGAGTAAATTTCATCAAGGAATCGAATGTTCATTTAACATTGGACTGTTGAATGATTCAACATGACCTTTTTCGTTGACTGGTTTTTCTTTCTTTTCCCTGCGTGCGTCCGTCTCCAGCTTGCCCTTTAATTGAACGGGAATTCCACACTGACTTCTTCCTTTTGACTTTCCACTGATTCTCACTCTTGCCCAAAATAAACTATTGCTTTTGACTTCTCGCTGATTCTCACTCTTGCCAAGGTAAACTATTTTTCCTTTTGTGTTTTTGGCGTCTTACAAACGTTCCACATTCAGTTTAACTGGAACCACAATTAATTTTCGAACGTCTTTCTTTCAAAGACGTACGGAGTCTTCTCCGGGATTGGAATCAATTATTCTGACCGTCTCTTGCAGATGTCTTCCTAGACTGTCTAACATCGTTTGATACGAACTATATATTTCCCGATTCTGGGTTTCGGCCCAACCCTCTGTCCTGTACATTTGACCAATCGGCATAAACGCTATTCTTACTGACCTTATGGAAACCGTCTCTCACGATGTCAAAAATGCCACTTAGGATCGAGATGTCACATTATCGTTTGTCTTAATCATTTTTGAAAGTTCTACGTGAGTAATCCCATAATTTTACGTGTCAACCACTCAGTCCGTTTTCACTTTAATTATTGTACCAAGCCTGACCATGTTAAGTAAACATTCTTTCCGTTCAACTCTAGTTCAAGACAGTTACCGGTAATTGTCGGCTAGCCTACGAATTAATTACTGGATGTCACTGACGAAAAATTTGGCACCTGACAATGGAGTTGTGTTACTCTTATTCATTCTTCTTACTTTACTTCAAATTAGATATTATGGCCCTTACAAAGTTAAGAAGAAAATGAATTAGTTAAATTATAGTATTAGTGCTCCTGGGATCTAAATTAATTATAGGAGTACCAGTGTATTGAAAGAAATAGCCATGTTAAATATGTAATTAATTTGGTTGTACCAGTCCCTCTTAGTGAAGGAATATCATCAGGATTCGACTGATATTGGAGCTACGAATTGTTGGAATTTAGAAATTGTAAAAAATCTAGACCAGAAACTTTCACAGTTGCAAGTGCAAGAAAGAAATGAACTGAAAGTTATTATTATATGAGCACTTATGTCCAGATATTCTTACAAGGACAAACAAAATTTTCATGACGTTGAGATTGAGAATTCCATGCAGGATGAGTCCACTCAAACAGGAATACTTGAAAAAGGAAATTCAGTATTTGCTGAAGAATGATTTTATCAATCCCAGTAAAAGTGATTGGAGTACACTATGCATACTGTTCCTAAACCGGATAAAACTTTCCGTATGTGCACTGATTAAAGGAAGGTGAACAGAGTGACAAAAACAGATTCATTCCCATTAACAAGAATTGACTATTCTATTGATAAAATCGGGAATACCAAGTACGTCACCAAATTCTGACCATCTGAAAGGATTTTGGCAGATTCCACTACGGAAAAAGCAAAGGAAAACTCAACATTGCGACTCCAAAAAGGACTCTAGCAATATAAAGAAAGTCCATTTCAATGTCTCATAAAAATGATCATCTCTAGTTTAGAGATTTGTGACGTCATCATCTACAACGACACCTGGAGAGAACATCTAGCAACAATTCGATAATTCTTTAACAGACTCACTAATGTATGTTTGACAATTAATTTGTCTAAAAGTGAGTTCTGCTGTGCTTGTGTGTTTTTCCTAGGATATTTTGTGGGACATGGACAAGTTAAAAATTTGAGGCTATTTCTTGATAATATAATTGTAGACACTCTTTCCATTGTATAATTTATTATATTGTGTAATTTTTAATTTCAGATGTAAATTGGTTTGTGATAAAAAGAAAGTTTTATCATATAAACCTTTCTTTTTATTTTATGGGGGAAGGTGTTACGGCTATTGGATTTAATTTTATTTATTTTTAATTATTAAGTCCAAAATTGTCATTTAGGATTTATTATTCATTAAATGGGAAATTTTTCTAGAAAATTCAGTTGACCTGGACTTTACTGTAAACAGGCTGACCTTGGCTTACAGTGGTCTAGTTCCTGACCTTGCTTTAGACAATGTCAACAGGTCTTCAATTTCATTGGTTAATTTTAGGGACAACATTTTATTTTTAGTTCTTAGGGGTAAGAAAATCTAGAGTATGTGATTTTTAGGGAAGGTAGTGACCTTCCATGAACTTCTATCAATTTCTAGAAAAGCGCGTGATCACTTGTTTACTTCAGAAAAACAATATATATAGCTGTATTTTAGAAGCTGACAGTAGTAGAATCTCTGGGCTTAAAGATTAGTTGTGTATATTTATTTGAGTTATAATTATTCTGGACTTTGTGTCAATACATTGAAGAAAGAGGATTTATTATCTATTTGGAGGAGAAAACAAATAATTCATTTGGATGATTAAAAACAAGAACTGTACCACGTGACATTGTCAGCCATTTGGATTACATCGTCAAGATTCGAACTTGGAACTATTAGAACATTTATTTATCAGGACTTGCAATTCTATTAGTGGATTATTTTGTGAATTCTATATTTGTTGGATTTGATTCTCTAAAACTGTAAGTTCAATTGTTTTATTTAAATAATTGTACTTAATAAAATCTTTGTTAAAGTTATACAAGCTTGTTAGTTTTCACTCTTTCTGTGTTGCTGCTTTTTCGAGCCTAAGCACGTAACAGTATGTATGTATGTATGTATGTATGTATGTATGTATGTATGTATGTATGTATGTATGTATGTATGTATGTATGTATGTATGTATGTAATGTATGTATGTAATGTATGTAATGTATGTATGTATGTATGTATGTAATGTATGTATGTATGTATGTATGTATGTATGTATGTATGTATGTATGTATGTAATGTATGTATGTATGTCTTTTCTAACTGAAACAAAAAGGCCAGATCAACAAAATGTGGCTCTTGTTTAATGAATGGAATTTTTGTCTTCCCTATCTGATGATTCTAAAACCTTGTTTGATAAATTGTCAAATATTTAAACTATGGAAATACTGTTATTTTTTTCAAAAAAGGTTCAATCTACAACTCGGGCTGTAGAATAAGAGTATATTAGCCATTTTCAGTGCAATTGTCATATTCCTTCATCTCTACAAAACAAATATATGGCAAAAAGCACAGTACATTATATGTTGTACATGGATATACATGGTTGGATTTTTATATATTTTGTATGATAGGACACTGGGAGGATAGTTTTGGAGTTACCTTCAACAAAATAAAGCATTATTATTATCAGTATTATTAGAAAATAAACGTCTGTGAGTGACCACCAGTCACTTTCATAATGCATAGATCAATTTTATTATATAAACTCTTTGTTATGAGCAACTACCACCTGAATGCGACCAACAACTGCGATATCTTGGCAAAATATGCATTTCAAGACTGGTATGAACGACCGCATTGCAAAAATTGACGATAAACTCCATCGACCTTTGTTTAATCTCTGGCTACCAATGTCTGACTTTTTGTTAGCTATGCTTATAGTGTTTTATAGTCATTGTTGTAAACCAGACTAAAGTATATGTAGATTATTTCCTAGTCTGGTTCCCTGATTTGTATTCTCCCAGCATTTTTCTCCACTATTTGTATATTGTTGAGCAATGCAGGCGACTAGACTAATTATTCCCACACTTAGTCTGCTTCACAGCCTTATTGTAGGAATCTGCATCCCTATCAACGACTGTATCATGAGAAAAGACAGACTCAAATGACCTATATGTAGGGCTGTCAAAGGGTATCCGGGTACTCGACCGTAGCGAAAGACCCGGGTATTAAAAATTAATGACGAGTACCCCATTCACAAAAAATGAGTTGTCGACAACACTATCAAAATATCATTTATCATCAGCAGCACACTGGTCTAAGTAGTCCGAGTTTCCTCTGACCCTTGCTACCCCATTTTTGATATTTGGACATTCTTGTTAGGGTGTAGGGTCAGAGCGCATTTTTTATCAAAAAGTTGGAATTCGCCGACATCATTTGATGACGGCATGGGTAGCAGCTTACATGCCGGCCGAGCAGACTTGAACGATCTTTCATCGAGATATAACAGCATGAAATCGATAGGAATATGATTTATTTTTGTCAAAAATTGTGAACATAGCATTTGTTATGCCTATAATCTACTGACAAATGAGACGAAAGTACAATCATTGCTGAAATTTGTTCCGGATCTGGCCATTTGCATTTCTAGTCACGTGACTACACAAATCTCGCAACCTAGGCCATACAGTCACGTGATATTGGCAATAAGCAAATTTCCAAAAGTTGTTGAAGATATAATTTTGACATATTATATAGTAGCCACATAAATAAATATAGCCTGTTCTCTCCTCACTAAGCCATACAGATGCAATAAATAGAATTCGTGGGAAAGTAGAACAAGGTTTGCTATAAATAGAACATGTTACTGTAAGAAAGTACAAGTCCACGGACAAGAGTACTCATATATTGTAGTTATGTAAAGCGGTCTTATCTAAAATATGGTCTGTGGGATTAATGGAATGTTAATATAAACGAGATTTCTGGAAGGTGGATATACCGAAAAAGTGTAATCCATATACGTTTACGCGTAACGCGTAATTTAGTGGGGGAAAAAAATGTGTTGCTCAAGGGTTGTACATGTCATGTTATATCGAGTACCTGGGTACTCGTTAAACTGCGCAACGGGTACCCGGGTAAGTTTTCCGTGGTTTTTGACAGCCCTACCTATATGTAATCAATTGTTACAATGATTAGTAATGATTATTCTGATTAAAAAAAAACAACATAAAAGGAATCTTTGAAGAAGAAAAAGTTTTAGATGCTACAGTCCATAAACCAGGCTAATGTACATGTCACGAATTGCCATTTTACTGCCTAAGTTGACGTAGTGGTCACATATATTGTTTATCTTTAGAGTTCGTCCGTATTGGGGGGTGTGAATAAGGTCATTGTCTATTAAACCAGCAAGAAAGAATCATTTGTGGGATTCAATTTATAGTGTTCGAGACTTGTGATGTTTGTTGTTTTTATCCCTGTTATTAGGTGAGTACATCCCAATCACAAATCTGTCATCTATTCAAGTTGGTGTGACTGGGTTACACACTTTGCTTATAGAGTTAATCCCTGTATGTCAATTTTGATTGAAGCTGGTGACTTTTGTCTGAGTATTTGGTTGTTTCAGGGTGAGATAGTTGTTTTTTTTTTTTTTCTTCCATTAATTGTTAGATATGCAATGCACATGTTTAGATTTTTTCATACTTTAACCCACAATCCATTCAAAACCGTCTTTACATTCGATATTACAACTGAGCACTAATAATATTAACACCTTAATAACTATGGACCTCCAACTAAAAAGAGACAAACTTTAAGGCTGGAGAAAATATTTATTGTAACTGAAAGAAATGAGGAAGTGAGAAAGAGCAGACCACTCATAAAAAAAGTGGTTTAAATGTCGGTAAAACAAATTTAGGTTGTTATAAAGGAAAAATGTAATTCAGAAATGATTTCATATGTTAATGTATGTGATCGTCAGATGTAAATGTGATTTCATGTTTAATGAGAAGTATATCTTCTATTGATATATAATTTTGTTGTTAGACAAATGTATACAATATTTCAGTAAGAACTGTTAATAAAGAATAGAATATATGTACAGAGATTGTGGTTATTTTTATTGAACTTCTTCTAAAACTGGACCATGGAAAATGGTATTTTTTTTACAAACCTGCTATAAGAGACCACCTGTCTTTAGAGACCGTTTTTTTTTGTTGGCAGAAGGGGTGGCCTCTCATAACAGGTTTCACTGTAATATTAAAACTGTTACAGTGTGACCCCACTGTAGCACGCACCATTATAACACTAATTTGAATAAAACACAGCTGTAGTGTGGCTCCCAAAACATTATATACATGTATTTTTCTCATACACGAAAAAAATCTTTCTTAAAATTATGAAAAATAAAAAAGTTTATCATCATTTTTATGGAAGAGATTGCACATGAATAAACAAGACGATGTATTATTCTTGTACTTGAAAAAATAGTTTGTTCTTCTTAAATATAAAAAAATAATGTGTAAAAAGTTTATTATGGGATCACATAGGGGTTTGCCAATGTCACAAACTGTGATTCTACCTTCCTTATTGACAGCAAAATATACCATCTGGTGATTTTTTTTATTGCCGACATTGTTGGTCGTTGAAACTTGTATACACAATCATCAGTATGGAGTGGAGAAATTCAGAGGCCACATGAATGGAAGCTGCAAAGTTGATATAAAATGCACTGAAATTTATCGATTGTTACATAAACATTTTTTTTCCATATTGACAAACCATCTTAAAAGTGCATTGTTATATCATAATCAGCTTATGTTGACATCTAGCATGAGTAATGTATGTTGTGAGATATCCACTTATTTTGTTGTCAACATTTCCGGTAGTGGAGATCAGCCAGATAAGGCATTATCTCATAATCTTTCTTTCATCAGATTTTCAGCCGCTTGCTAATAATTAGTATATTAGCTGAGACTGAGATTTTTTTGTGGATTGTAAGGAAAATTTATCTTCTTTTTACTCATAATTTAGTCTGTCATCAGACCAGAACACCTGTGTCTACATCGTCCATTGACCCTTTGCTACATTTCTGATGTATGCATGAAAGGCAGCATCACTCCACTACCACAAATATAAACAAAAAACGACCTCTTACTTGTTGGTCTATTTTATTTAGTAGGCAGAGAGGAACAGTAACTACAGTTTACCAAACAACAGCCAATTCCTTTTTAAAAATGTATCCAGATAAAATAGTTTGCTGAAATTTCAAAGGAAACATTACCTTTGAAGCATGTACTAAGAAAATGGAAGGAAAAAAGTCTCAATCCTGCAATACATATGTTTGATGTTGCGGCTAGAATAAGAAACAGGGATTTGTTTGGTTTTCCAAAGCTGTCCTTTTGTAGTGACTTCAGTAACACATGCACCTTTTATCAAAGAAAGTCAGTACCAAACTTAAATAAAAGAAATGGAATCTGATGGATATTTTCATTTTCCAGTGTAACTGAAACACGTTTACTGTGCCATAAAAGTTACCTTTGTGCAGGTAAAAAGTGTATGCTTACAAACACTACCAACATTGGCTTGAAAATGCAAACTAACTTTTATTAACTTGGGATGTACTGAAAAGTAAATGTGTATCCTTATCCATTATGTGATTGTGCTATGTTTTTCCACTGAATTCAGATCTATTTGACCTGTGATAAAATTATTGAATATTTTAAATCTCTGCATGTTTTCAATGGAATTACTTGTATTGTGGATTCGATGTATGTGATGAGATTCACGGGTGTGTACATGGTGTTGATATTCTTCTGTTCATGTTATACATTAGACATGTATATATAAACAGGATACACGTATATTTACCAATCCGTGATTCTCTTAAAAAAAGTAAAATATATATGCCATCTCTGTTTTCACTACAGGTATATTTCTCATTTAATATGTATTGATTTCAGATAGTAATTGTGCCAATCAGTGAAGCATGTATTTTAACAAATTAACCCCTGGAGGTTTTAGCTGTTTTTATTAAAATTGCGAGTAGGAAATACATTTTGGGGACTATTTCTGAATATATCCTAATACATTGACTTCACTTCCAAGCAATTTTCCATTATCCTAATAACTAGTTGTGTTAAAAACAATGTTTGCCATTGGTTATTTTGCTCGTGCATGAGCAAAAGGTGAAAAGTTTGAAGTTTTTTTTTTATTTTTTGCTCAATGAACCCATCATTTTTGCGTATGGAGACCACTCTTTATTTAAAATTCCCACATTATCAAACATTTTGCACAGGTTCACATGTCTGTGTGCAGTTCTGACTTGTCTGCCTTAGATCTGAGACCAAAAAGCTTAAATTCCAAACAAAAAATCAGATTCTGACTGCGAGCAAATTTTGGGTTAAAAAAATAGGGTTAAAAAAATTAGGTTTTTCCTCTCTGTATTTTTTAGTGCAAACTAAAATGTCCAGATTGTTTGGTATCATTGTAGAGCTGAATCTGTCTTCCTTTCTCTCATACCACCCACTTTAGTGTATCATACATGACCTTGACACTACAGAGTTTGGCAGTAGGCTATTACCTCCTGCCCCATAAACGCGGCACCGGTGGTTAATGTGTTAACACCCACATTTATTACCTACCCCCACCCCACCCCACCCAAGTTATTTGGGGTAAATGCATCAGTTTCTTCAGCTAACTGACCAGGTTGTTTATAGCACAGTTTGGTCTATAACACGTTTAGGCTCTGAGGCTTCCAACTACCATGTTATAAGGGATTGCACTGTATTATTATTATTATTATTATTATTATTATTATTATTATTATTATTATTATTATTATTATTGTTGTTGTTGTTGTTGTTGTTGTTGTTTTTCTCAGTGGTAGCAACCTCATCAGTAAAGAGTTAAATGACTAGACAGAAGTGCTTGAAGTACCTATGTTAATCATCATTGTTTTATATGTCTCTTTGCAGGCACAGCTCAAGCTGATGTGGGCATTTTAGTTGTGAATGCCACAAAAGGTGAATTTGAGACTGGTTTTGAGTCAGGAGGTCAAACAAGAGAACATGCTTTACTGGCTAGATCTCTAGGTATGTTATCCAGTTAGCCCACAGGATCATTTGAAAATGTTTTATTAAGATGTAGTTGAAAGTACTGGCAATCATGTATGGTCAAACCCTGTGCCTGGAATGCTGTACAAACTATGTTCTGGTTCATGGTGAAAAGAAAATTCAAAGAAAATACTGTCAGCCTTGCATAAAACTGCCTTAAACATGATCAGTGAGAGGGTTCAACATTTCCATATGATTTTATATCAGTATTTGCCTTTATGTTTATAGACCAAATCAGATGAAAACAAACACTAGCCTGGTTTGTTTTTCATTCACCTTTATGCAGATATATTTGTTGAACCTGCCATGGTAGAAGCTTGACATAGTAATTACATTACTATCCATATGTGTGTCTCACCATCCATATAGCCATTTATGTCTCACCATCCATATATTCATGTATGTGTCTCGCCTTATCCAAGGCCTTGATCAAGTCAGTTTTAAAGGAGTTTTTGTTTCCTTTATGTATGTCATTGTTAGCTAAGTAAAAGATAGGATCAACAAAAAGTCATCTTGTGTTGTATATTAATATCAAAAGTCATCTTGTGTTGTATATTAATATCAAAAGTCATCTTGTGTTGTATATTAATATCAAAAGTCATCTTGTGTTGTATATTAATATGATTTTAGGCACTAGTTGTACCACAGTTCTTTACTTGTAGAGCAAGTGTTATGTATCTACAAGGAAAGGATACATGTATTGTTGAGGATATGGATCAAGTGTGAGGTTATGGATCAAAGTGTAAGAATATGAATCAGGTGTGATGTTTTGGATCAAAGTGTAAGAGTATAAATCAAGTGTGATGTTTTGGATCAAAGTGTAAAGTTATGAATAAAGTTTAAGGTTAGGGATATAAATCAAGTGTGATGTTGTGGATCAAAGTGTAAGAGTATAAATCAAGTGTGATGTTTTGGATCAAAGTGTAAAGTTATGAATAAAGTTTAAGGTTATGGATAAGTGAGGTTCTGTGAATAAGAATATAAATGAGGTGTGATGTTGTGGTTTAAAGTGTAAGAATATGAATCGGGTGTGATGTTGTGGATTAAAGTGTAAGAATGTGAATTAGGTGTGATGTTGTGGATTAAAGTGTAAGAATGTGAATCAGGTGTGATGTTGTGGATTAAAGTGTAAGAATATGAATCGGTGTGATGTTGTGGATCAAAGTGTAAGAATATAAATCAGGTGTGATGTTGTGGATCAAAGTGTAAGAATATAAATCAGGTGTGATGTTGTGGATCAAAGTATAAGAATATGAATCAGGTGTGGTGTTGTGGATCAAAGTGTAAGAATATAAATCAGGTGTGATGTTGTGGATTAAAGTATAACTATAAATCAGGTGTCATGTTGTGGATGAAAGTGTAAGAATATGAATCAGGTGTGATGTGGATCAAAGTGTAAGAATATAAATCAGGTGTGATGTTGTGGATCAAAGTGTAAGAATATAAATCAGGTGTGATGCTGTGGATTAAAGTGTAACAATATAAATCAGGTGTGATATTTTGGATCAAAGTGTAAGAGTATAAATCAAGCGTGATGTTGTGGATCAAAGTGTAAGAGTATAAATCAAGTGTGATGTTTTGGTTTGAAAGTTATTTACATGTTTTCTTAGGTTTAGCAAGTTCAGAGTTATGGATAAGTGAGGTTCTGTGTCATTTAGGAGATATTGGATCAAGTCAGGTTATGGATAAGTGTCAGATTATGGATTAAGTGTCAGATTATGGATAAGTGTCAGATTATGGATATAGTGTCAGGTTATGGATAAGTGTCAGATTATGGATTAAGTGTCAGGTTATGGATAAGTGTCAGATTATAGATAAGTGTCGGGTTATGGATAAGTGTCAGATTATGGATAAGTGTCAGATTATGGATATAGTGTCAGGTTATGGATAAGTGTCAGATTATGGATTAAGTGTCAGATTATGGATATAGTGTCAGGTTATGGATAAGTGTCAGATTATAGATTAAGTGTCAGGTTATGGATAAGTGTCAGATTATAGATAAGTGTCGGGTTATGGATAAGTGTCAGATTATGGATAAGTGTCAGATTATGGATATAGTGTCAGGTTATGGATAAGTGTCAGATTATGGATATAGTGTCAGATTATGGATAAGTGTCAGATTATGGATATAGTGTCAGGTTATGGATAAGTGTTGGGTTATGGATTAAGTGTCAGATTATGGATAAGTGTCAGATTATGGATAAGTGTCAGATTATGGATATAGTGTCAGGTTATGGATAAGTGTCGGGTTATGGATATAGTGTCAGATTATGGATAAGTGTCAGATTATGGATATAGTGTCAGGTTATGGATAAGTGTCGGGTTATGGATTAAGTGTCAGATTATGGATAAGTGTCAGATTATGGATAAGTGTCAGATTATGGATATAGTGTCAGGTTATGGATAAGTGTCAGATTATGGATATAGTGTCAGGTTATGGATAAGTGTCAGATTATGGATATAGTGTCAGGTTATGGATAAGTGTCAGATTATGGATATAGTGTCAGATTATGGATCAGTGTCAGATTATGGATAAAGTGTGAGGTTTAGGATAAATGTCAGGTTATGGATAAAGTTTGAGGTTTAGGATAAGTGTCAGATTATGGATATAGTGTCGGGTTATGGATAAGTGTCAGGTTATGGATATAGTGTCAGATTATGGATAAGTGTCAGATTATGGATATAGTGTCAGGTTATGGATAAGTGTCGGGTTATGGATTAAGTGTCAGATTATGGATAAGTGTCAGATTATGGATAAGTGTCAGATTATGGATATAATGTCAGATTATGGATATAGTGTCAGGTTATGGATAAGTGTCAGATTATGGATATAGTGTCAGGTTATGGATAAGTGTCAGATTATGGATATAGTGTCAGATTATGGATAAGTGTCAGATTATGGATATAGTGTCAGGTTATGGATAAGTGTCGGGTTATGGATTAAGTGTCAGATTATGGATATAGTGTCAGATTATGGATAAAGTGTGAGGTTTAGGATAAATGTCAAGTTATGGATAAGTGTTGGGTTATGGATAAATGTCAGTTTATGGATAAGTGTCAGATTATGGATAAGTGTCAAATTATGGATGAAGTGTCAGATTATGGATAAGTGTCAGATTATAGATAAAGTGTGAGGTTATGGATAAGTGTCAGATTATGGATTAAGTGTCAGGTTATGGATGGATAAAGTCTCAGATTGTGGATAAAGTGTGAGGTTATGGATAAGTGTCAGGTTATGGATAATGTGTCAGGTTATGGATAATTATCAGATTATGGATAAAGTGTCAGATTAAAGATAAAGTGTGAGGTTATGGATAAGTGTCAGATTATGAATTAAGTGTCAGATTGTGGATCAAGTGTCAGATTATAGATAAAGTGTCAGGTTATGGATAAGTGTCAGATTATGGGTTAAGTGTTAGATTATGGATTAAGTGTCAGGTTATGGATAAGTGTCAGATTATGGATGAAGTGTGAGGTTATGGATAAGTGTCAGATTATGGATAAAGTGCGAGGTTTTGGATAAGTGTCAAGTTATGGATAAGTGTCAGATTATGGATAAGTGTCAAATTATGGATAAGTGTCAGATTATGGATAAAGTGCGAGGTTTTGGATAAGTGTCAAGTTATGGATAAGTGTCAGATTATGGATAAGTGTCAGATTATGGATGAAGTGTCAGGTTATGGATGAAGTGTGAGGTTATGGATAAGTGTGAGGTTTTGGATAAGTGTGAGGTTTTGGATAAGTGTCAAGTTATGGATAAGTGTCAGATTATGGATGAAGTGTCAGATTATGGATAAGTGTCAAATTATGGATAAGTGTCAGATTATGGATGAAGTGTGAGGTTATGGATAAGTGTCAGATTATGGATGAAGTGTGAGGTTATGGATAAGTGTCAGATTATGGATGAAGTGTGAGGTTATGGATAAGTGTCAGATTATGGATAAAGTGCGAGGTTTTGGATAAGTGTCAAGTTATGGATAAGTGTCAGATTATGGATAAGTGTCAAATTATGGATAAGTGTCAAATTATGGATAAGTGTCAGATTATGGATAAGTGTCAGATTATGGATGAAGTGTCAGGTTTTGGATAAATGTCAGGTTATGGATAAAGTTTGAGGTTTTCAATCAAATGTCAGGTTATGGGTCGAGTGTAAGGTTATGGATCAAGTGAGGTTATGGATCGAGTGTGTAGTTATGGATTAATTAATAGATTATGGATAAAGGCAGGTTATGGATCAAGTGTGATCTTGTGGATCAAGTGTAAGGTTATGGATCAAGTATGAGGTTTTGTATTAAAGTGTGAGGTTATGGATTAGTTGTATGTTATAGATATAGTAACTAGATTAAATATTGTTCTTGCCATTACAATCATAAATAGGGAGTTGTGGATGCTTGGATAGAAAAATGACATAATTTACAAAGGATTTATGTCCCACTGTTATCCAAAAATTTGGTTCTCTAGGCATCATGTTTATCAGTTATGCACATAGGTGGAAATGCATTCAAAATGTGTTGGTAGTTTATGTTTTTTTATATTATTCATTGATTTTATGTCAGTTGTAGATCTTATGCTGTAGAAATATGTTTTATAAAAGAAATTCATCAGTTCTGTTAATAATTTTAGAGTCATTGTTGTTTTAAAATGAAGGTAGTCAGTCAGAATTAGACCTTGAAACAACTGATACAGAGCTTGCAAGGCATAACATCAGATCTTTACCATACCTTTGGGGATTTTTCTTCATACACTTTAACATGTCACGTTGCAGAAAAGATAACAACACAACTTGTTTCACCCAAACAATATCTTGAATCAGCGTAATGCATCACATGAATTGTTGGATTTAAGCTTGAAATATTTTTAGTTCACCCAGCGATAATTCCAAATGAGGGTCTAGTACAGTCATGCAATGTCCATTCACAATTACTGTTCTACATGTGATTTTGACAGGGAGATACAGATTTCTTACAGTAGAAATGATATCTTTTAAAAACTGCTGAATTTGACAGAAAGCATCCAGGCCTGAATGTCTATACAATTTTCTTAAGAATTTGTTGATCCACCTGTTAATGTGATTGCTATTATTAAGTTTTAAGAAAAACAAAAAAACAACTTTATGTTACTTTCTCTTTATCTGTATACCAGAATTCCCCTAGATTGGACAGAAACTACCTTACATAAATGACTTTAGTTTGTAAATATAGGACAATTTACCATCAAATATGAGTGCCATTACTCAGAATTATCACAAAATTAAAATACATGTAAAAAACTGCTCAACATAATTTTACCAAATTTTAACAAAAAAATCCTTTTGCAGCTGGCTTTGAAATTTGAGCCAGTGATGTCAATCTGTCATCATAAATGGCTGGCATTGCTAAACATAAGCAAACATTTAAAAAACTGTTGAACCAATGATGTCAGTCTGCCGTCATAAATGGCTGGCATTGCTAAACATAAGAAAACATTTAAATAACTTGAAATAAGACTGCATAACACTCGGCTTTCAGTTATATGCAGATGTTGCTGAACCACAATCAAATATGGTCACTGTTACTAAAATTAGAAAAACCTTTAAATTAACTACTCGGCAGAGAGTATCCTTGAAACGGTTGTTTTTCATAAAATATATAGTGTACAGCATCAATAATAACTTATACAGAAAGCATATCAGTGACCAAGGTTATATAGTCAACTGCATCAATAATAACTTGTACAAAAAGCATCTCCGTGACCAAGGTTATATAGTCAACTGCATCAATAATAACTTGTACAGAAAGCATCTCCGTGACCAAGGTTATATAGTCAACTGCATCAATTATAACTTGTACAGAAAGCATCTCAGTGACCAAGGTTACATAGTCAACTGCATCAATAATAACTTGTACAGAAAGCATCTCAGTGACCAAGGTTATATAGTCAACAGCATCAATAATAACTTGTACAGAAAG
Organism: Unio pictorum; assembly: GCA_030141615.1. Lineage (NCBI taxonomy): Eukaryota > Metazoa > Mollusca > Bivalvia > Unionida > Unionidae > Unio > Unio pictorum. The sequence continues at coordinate 453,735 of JARLTB010000267.1, forward strand.
CATATCAGTGACCAAGGTTACATAGTCAACTGCATCAATAATAACTTGTACAGAAAGCATCTCAATGACTAAGGTTACATAGTCAACAGCATCAATAATAACTTGTACAGAAAGCATCTCAATGGCCAAGGTTACATAGTCAACTGCATCAATAATAACTTGTACAGAAAGCATCTCAATGGCCAAGGTTACATAGTCAACAGCATCAATAATAACTTGTACAGAAAGCATCTCAATGGCCAAGGTTATATAGTCAACAGCATCAATAATAACTTGTACAGAAAGCATATCAGTGACCAAGGTTACATAGTCAACAGTATCAATAATAACTTGTACAGAAAGCATATCAGTGACCAAGGTTACATAGTCAACTGCATCAATAATAACTTGTACAGAAAGCATCTCAGTGACCAAGGTTATATAGTCAACAGCATCAATAATAACTTGTACAGAAAGCATATCAGTGACCAAGGTTGGATGGTCAACAGCTTTAGATTTTGGCTTTTAGGCAGCAATCTCAGGTTTCTTCTTATATTCAGATTCTAGGGTATAGAAGCCAGCATTCCTATTTCAAATTGATAAGGGTTGGGGTTGGTACCTCGGTTAATGTTTACTGTGGCTCTTGTGATGTCCAGTCAGTTACAAGCTGATTTGTTTTCTGTTGTGGTTTCTTAGTCCATGCTACCCAGATTCAGGCTTGCACTGCTGTGTTGAGTACAATTCTATCAAATAAAATTTGAGTATACAGCATGTTGTTTATGCTAAACGTAATACTTTTTTTAAATTTTCAAATGATGTATAATCAGTGCAGTTGTTACATGTAGGTTGGGTCAGAAAGAGTAGACTAAAAAGAGTATACTAATCTTTTCAGGTGTTTCACAGCTAATAATTGCAGTAAATAAGATGGACACAGTGGAATGGTCGAAGTCTCGTTATGATGAGATTGTGAAGAAGATGAGCATATTCATGAAGCAAGCAGGGTACAAGGAGGAGAACATATCATGTATCCCCTGTAGTGGATTGACGGGGGAGAACCTGGCACAGAGTAGCAAGGAGCCCTTATTTTCCTCATGGTATAAAGGGAATACTCTAGTGGAGCAGATAGGTTAGTTAATATGAATTTTGCCACAATAGCTTAAATTCTACCCTTGATTGAAAAAAGGCTTCATAATTAAACTCGTGTTATTATTTTTATTTGTTTAAAAAAAGATACAGAAATTCTACATTGAAGGCATGAATATAAGCTCCCATGAATACATACTGGGAAGAAAAAAAAAATCATCAGAAGATTCATAAATCTGTTAGGTTTTGCTGAGATGTGATGAAACTTTGTCCAATCAGTGCTTTAGAAGAAAGTCACTGAAACAATATTTTTCTGTCAAATTATTAACTGTACACATGAAGATTAAATATTACTGTCTGCTACCTCAGAATCCAGCCCTGAAAGACATAACATGAGTCATATTAGCTCATAGAGTAATTGCTGTTTGTTGTATGCCAGGGTCCTGTTAGCTTATAGAGTAATTGCAGTTTGATGGATGCCAGGGTCCTATCATAAGTGTCATAGAGTAATTGCTGTTGGATGGATGCCAGGGTCCTATTAGCTTATAGACTAATTGCTGTTTGATGGATGCCAGGGTCCTATCATCAGTGTCATAGAGTAATTGCTGTTGGATGGATGCCAGGGTCCTATCATCAGCATCATAGAGTAATTGCTGTTTGATGGATGCCAGGACCCTATCATTGTCATCATAGAGTAATTGCTGTTGGATGGATGCCAGGGTCCTATCATAAGTGTCATGGAGTAATTGCTGTTGGATGGATGCCAGGTTCCTATCATCAGCATCATACAGTAATTGCTGTTGGATGGATGCCAGGTTCCTATCATCAGCATCATAGATAGGACCTTGGCATCCATCAAACAGCAATTAATTGCTGTTGGATGGATGGCAGGGTCCTGTCATCAGCGTCATAGAGTAATTGCTGTTGGATGGATGCCAGGGTCCTTTTAGCTCATAGAGTAATTGCTGTTTGATGGATGCCAAGGTCCTATCATAAGTGTCATGGAGTAATTGCTGTTGGATGGATGCCAGGTTCCTATCATCAGCATCACAGAGTAATTGCTGATGGATGGATGCCAGGGTCCTATTAGCTTATAGAGTAATTGCTGTTTGATGGATGCCAGGGTCCTATCATCAGTGTCATAGAGTAATTGCTGTTGGATGGATGCCAGGGTCCTATTAGCTCATAGAAGTAATCGCTGTTTGATGGATGCCAGGGTCCTATCATCAGTGTCATAGAGTAATTGCTGTTTGATGGATGCCAGGGTCCTATCATCAGTGTCATAGAGTAATTGCTGTTTGATGAATCTTTAGCAACCAAGAACAGTTCATTCATAGTTTGCAGTTTTATTCCTGTTTAATGAAATGATTTCATGTTTTCTTTTATTTATAGACAAGTTCACACCCGTATCTCGCCCAGTGGACAAACCTTTTAGGCTTTACATCGGAGATATTTTCAAAGGAATGGGTGGTGGAATTAGTGTAACTGGTAAAATTGCCTCTGGCAGTGTAAAACTTGGTGATCGAGTCCTGGTTATGCCTGCCATGGAATTGGCCATTGTAAAGGGTAAGATAATTGTTAGTTGTACTGGCAAAATATCTCAGGTTTTTTTGTTTGTTTTTTTTTTTTACATCAAGAGATGTCATGTATGGCTGTAAATGCAATAGTCATATCATTGCATGTTTGTCATTTGAAAATGTAAGTAAATTCTAAATAATTTTTTTTCTAGTAAAAATGATATTTTCATTTGACTTTAGAACCTTCATCACTTTTCTCAATTATTATGTATATAAAATCTGTGATTTAAGATATATACTAAAGTTTTTAATTATAGTGCCATTTTGCTGCAAAATAAATTTGGCATAGAAGTCAGAATTATGTATCACAATCAAGTGCTCAAAAATCTCCCAAGATTTGCTTATTTCATGCTTTGAAACCTTTGGACAAGGCATGCATGTTATTTGCTGTTCATATGTCATAAGGAATTATACCATCTTATTCATCAAAACAATTGACTGAAATCACAATAAAACCTTTTAAAATAATTCACAGGGGCCCCGAGTGGCCGAGTGGTCTAAAGCGCTGTCCGTTACGGACCACTGCCATCTGACCTCTGTCTGCGTGTGTTCGAGTCTAAGATTCGGCAAATGTAGCTATGTGAAAAAGCTTGCCAGTAGCTTCTCGTGGGTCGGTGGTTCTTTCCGGGGTTTGTCCGGTTTCTTCCTCCACCATTAATACTGGCCGCCATGTATAGCCTATATTGTGCTGAAAAAATGGCGTTAAACCATTTTAAAAAAATATTTTAAAAAAATAATGTATTAATTTAATACAATTATGAGAAATAAGTAGATGAATATAGTCAGTAGCCAATATTTCTTGAATGGTTGTTTGCCTTGTCTGCCAGAAATATAAAATAAAACAGTAGTCTCCCTTATGATAAAGGCAGTACCAAAATGCATGAAGATGAATCTTTTTCAGGTATAACAATTAATGAGGAAGCGGTAAGCTGTGCATTTGCAGGTGACCATGTGACTGTAGTCATCACAGGCGTGGACATAACCAATCTTAATATAGGTAATGAGAACATTTTCAGTGCTTCTTTCGATATTACTACTTGATTAAATTAAATCATTGTCGACTCATACAAAAATAACAGGTAAAAACAATCTTTTGTTTTGTGTGCCATGATAAAACACTACTTTCACTACTAATTGACTACTTACAAATAACAGAAACAAAGGATTGGTTCTTTGTTCAGCCAGGTTGTATAATTAGGCTTAGAAACATCTGTTCATACTTGTAACAATATCTGGATTAACCAGTTGCTCAGCTCACTAAGATGAAATGAGAGTTTGCTATTATAAAAGACTTGTAATGAGTAGAAAATAAATATAAGCTTTTGTATGGCTGTTGGTAGCAACAAATTAAGTGAAACTTTCACCGTCCTTGAAGACGTTTTTGAATGACCCGGCCTAAATAAAAAAGGATGTAACATGTATTACAACTCAGAGATTATAGCTTTGATTCACAGGTATATAGATGAAGATATAGAACAATTCTTGTCACACTGGCACAAAATGTGACTCCCTTTTATGCTGCAACAACATGACTCCATTTCCACCATCCAGCAGATTAATTGCTAATAATTGTGTTGTGTCAGTGCTGAATGATTGAAAACCATCTTGCATTCATATTTTACATATTGACACCTTAGAGTTACCTTGACAGTGTGAGTGGAGTAATGCGAGTATGAATGAAATAAGAAATGTTTGTACACTGATTCCCATGATATGCCTTTATCTTACCAATGCCTTATCAAGCAGAAGCCTAGTTAGTAAACACTGAGCTGTCATTGTCAGTGTAAAGCTTAAAAGAGTAAGAAACCATTATTTTGGTAGGAAACACATGGCCACTGACTGTAGGAAGCATGTTACTATTATATACATGACATTTACGTTAGACTGAGTACAACCTAAATGAAATGGGATATACACATATCTCTCCTCAAAGATATCGGAAAAATTGAAAGAGCTTATGCAGCAAGTAAAGGTATTGACCTTAACAACACAGCCAGCAGTGGCTCCTGCTTGGTTAAATGTTTTGATAAGATTGTTGTAACTGTTGTTCAGCAATGGTCAAGTTGTGTTGTGCTACACCAGTTCTGATTTTTTTCTGATATGTGACAGAAAGGAGATATGTAGATATCACTTTTCTGGTAATAACAGTAACAGTGGCAGTGATAATCACTTTTCTGTCAGTGAGAGTAAACAGTGGGCATTGATATCAATTTTCTGACAGTTACAGTAAACAGTGGCAGTGATATCACTTTTCTGTCAGTGACAGTAAACAATGGGCATTGATATCAATTTTCTGACAGTTACAGTAAACAGTGGCATTGATATCACTTTTCTGGTAGTGACAGTAAACAGTGGCATTGATATCACTTTCCTGGTAGTGACAGTAAACAGTGGCAGCGATATCACTTTCTTGGTAGTGACAGTAAACAGTGGCATTGATATCACTTTCCTGGTAGTGACAGTAAACAGTGGCAGCGATATCACTTTCTTGGTAGTGACTGTAAACAGTGGCAGCGATATCACTTTCTTGGTAGTGACAGTAAACAGTGGCAGTGATATCACTTTTCTGGTAATAACAGTAAGTGGCAGTGATATTATTTTTATGGTAATATCAGTTATAGTGGCAGTGATATTTGTGTAAGTCAGATATGGGGGGATATATCACTGCACAGTTTGCAGGCGTGGCATGAGTCACAGGTGAGATGCCCTATGTTTACAGAATAAACCCTTTTTTTATGATTTTAGGGAGTATTCTATGCTCCACTGATGTACCAATGAAAGCTGCAACTAGAATTCGAGCTCGGGTTGTCCTTTTTAATTTGGAACTACCCATGACGAAAGGATACACAGTAAGTGTCAACTTGAATAGTTCAATTTTACTACCAGCGAGATGAACAATCATTTTAAGTCCAGATTTAAGCAGTTTGGATGGTTGAACTTATGGCAATTTTAAATTCCATCCCATCAACATGCAGGGTTCGAGGTATAAGCTATATTTAGACTTAAATGTTTTGTTGATGAAATTGAGCCTAAAACAACTATAATATTGTAAAATGTATCTATCAAATACATTACCAGATCACATTAATGGGAAATACCATTGCCTTCTTCTAAATCCATCCTTTCCATCTATATCTCATAGATCAAGAAAGTAGCTCTTAAGATTACATCCATTAACTGCCCTCCCACAGGTGTCTATCCATAACCTGTTATACTGGATGTTTACTAGTGTAAGTTTTTGTTCAAAATTATTAACTGCACCTGTGAAAACCACTTTTTTCTAATAGTATTCAGACTAATTTTAACAAAGGATTGATAAATCCTGTGTTTGTGAGTTTTGAGTCACTATATTTTTCAAATTTGTTCTCATTTCTACAGTTCATTATTGTCAGTTTTGTATAAATTGGTAAAATGTATTAGCTTTCATGGTTATCTTGAATTTGCATTGTCAACACTAGTATTTCTGTTATAGGTGTTCTCAATATACATGTACAAGGATTGAATATACTTGAATACGTGGTCAGTATTTCCGTATATACATACACATGATATCTCACAGGTTCCTTGCTTACCAATACCATGCCCTTTCATTTGACCTCAACCTCAGTCCTTGGGTTTTCACCAAGACATTGGACTTCACCATATCACATTGGACTTCACTATATCCCACTTCAGAATGTCCTCCTCAACAGTGACGGTAACATGCCTGGCATATTTTTTTCCACCAACTGTGTCACATTAATCACATCAAACTAATGTTAGCTTCCAATCCTCATTTGGTTCACTTCTTTCTTTTCCTCTTTGAGGACAAAAAGTTAGTCGCTATCATGATCAAGGGATAATGCTCCATGTTAAGACAAAAATGGAGGGGATGACATTGGCATGACAAGGGTATTTACAACTTGTTGGCCAATTTCAACCATTCCTGGCCTTGTTTGCTTTTCTTGTTCTGCAAGTGAAACTTCACCTGCATTTGGATGAGGCTTGACTCGCCAATGTTTGAGAACCTTTCTTTAACCATGTTGCATCTGTAATCATACATACAAGACTTGCTTCCTGATGGCACTAGCTGCCACATGCAGGGAGCATACATGTCAACCATTATTACGCTTTTGGCGTAATCATTACACTTTTTTTTCACTATATTACGTGTAAACGTATATGGATTATGCTTTTTCAGTATATCAACCGTCCCAAAAATATCAGTTATTTGTTTTCTCGTTTGTATTAATATTCCATTCTGTATTTTAGAAAAGATGGCTTCTACATGACTATAATATAAGAGTACACTTGTCCGTGGACTTGTGTGCACTTTCCTGACAGTACAGTGGGACCCCGCTATAACACGGTAGTTGGGAGCCATAGAATCCGACCGGGCTATGAACCTAACCGTGTTTTAAGCAACCATGTACAATACCAACACATTTTTGGATTTATTTTTGGGGGAGGGTTACATAAAGACGGGTGCGAAAATGCATGGCACAATTACCATTTTTGATCAATATATATTAAATGAGAAAAACATTTGCTGTGGTAACAGAAATTGCAGATATAATATATTACTTTATTCAGAGAACCATGCATTGGTACATACACGTGTCTAATTTATGTATACATGTATAATCTATTGCATGAAAAGAGTATCAACACCGTGTACTCACCAGCGAATCTTGTAACATACATTGAATCCATAATACAAATATTTCCATCGAAAATATCCACACACGGATGTAAAATATTCAATAATTTTGTCACAGATCATTATGTGCCTGAATTCAATGAAACGAAAAAAAACAAATATTACGTAACGGGTGTACGTAATGAATGATGAAATAGTACATGTCCATAGATTAAATAATGGAAGCTAAAGTGTATTCTTATAATAACTACATGTACATCTCAGGATCTTTCTGTCTCTGAATTCAGTCATTGTAAATTTCAGCACATTTTCCCACCCAAGCTGCTAGTCAAAGTCCTTTGAACTTGCCGCCCAGTTATTGCGTCATGTTCTTTTGATGTACTCCAATAAATACAGCAGACAGAACTGGCTGTATGTACTTTAACCACTGAATTATGTCACTGTTTAGCTCGGCAGTTCACTTTGATGATAAACAATGTACTTAAATTAATTGATTTATACATTCTGGTGAGAATCTTTTATCAACCGCCGCATTGGCTGTTGCTTAGTTGTGTATGAAATTAAGAGAACATATATCAGAGATTATTTGAGCAACGATTGTATTCGGAATGCATTCAACACAAACAAAAAGTAGACACGATGGCTTCATTACCCAGGAATCAGTAATTATAATATTGACACTTATGAGCTGTAATTTTTCAACAATAAACAAAGATCAAAGTTCTCAGTAGGTCCAGCAATTGGTTCGTATTTCCGACATTTATTTTGGCACAAAAAAAGAAGAAATTTGATAATACATTTTCTACACGTTCTTTTTCGCACTGTTTAGACGAACATGAGAATGATAATTAAACTCTTAATTTTTTTTTCATACTTAAATTTTTTTTTTTTTTGGTCTTTGAGAAAAATACCTGTAATAAATTACCCGAAATTTCGGGAGCCATGCCACGACCGGGTTATATCCGAATTCGAGTTATAGCGGGGCGGGTTATAGCGGGGTCCCACTGTATCATGTTCTATTTATAGCAACTATCCTATTACCAAAAAACATACTGGTTCTTATTTCAAACTTTTGACCTCGTATTCTATTTATCGCAACTGTATGGCTTAGTGAAGAGAGAACAGACTGGTTTTCTAATTTTAATCTTTACACACAGATTCTTTGTTCCAGTTCATATTTTGTGCAGAACCAGTCTAAAGGTATTTGACTCTAAAAAGTATCATTTTTTTTAGTCGTTATATATATGAGAGCAAAAATATCTCCTTTCAAATAATTTCACAGATGGATTAGAAAAAGGCAACAAATAACTGGAAGAATTTTAATATTTGATGCTGAAAGTCTTCAGATGGATTCTAGTCGATGTGTGTGTAAAGCTAAAAGTGCTACATATGAAAACTTGAAGCTGTAAAGGATGTTAAAAGACAAGTGGGGCAAATAAATTATTGTTCATTGAAATTTTAGCATGTTATATGTGGATTACATTTTTTCTGCTTGGATTCCTCTTTTTGACCACTTGGATTACACTTTTAAGACAGGAGAGCAAGACAGGTGTGGGTTATTATGTTGAGGTACGTGGAATTCATAAAGTGGTTTATTAGGTTGAAATACTCAGATTATACACAGGCTAAGTGGGTCATTAGGTTGATGTACTTGGAACTCGTACAGGCTAAAGTAGTTTATTAAGTTGATGTATTTGGAACTCGTACAGTCTAAAGTGGGATATTAGGTTGATGTACTCAGAACTTGTGCTGGCTAAAGTGGGATATTAGGTTGATGTACTCGGAACTTGTGCTGGCTAAAATTGGGATATTAGGTTGATCTACTCTGATTTTGTTCTGGCTAAAGTGGGATATTTAGTTGATGTTCTTTGAATTTGTACAGACACAAGTATGGCTTATGAAGTTATCAGTTCATGAAATACTTCTGAGAAGTCACTGGATTCACCCAGAAACTTTGGAAGCAAGGCATTATTAGCCAGTTGTGAGACCTCTTGAGAGATCTCCTTCACACGAACATAAATGCATATATTTTGGTTATGCTGACTTGACATTAATCCTATCAGAAGAGCAGTCATAATGTGTATAGAAGGAGTTTGGATGCATTTCCATTTAGTTTTAGCAATTCTCCAAATGTTAATGAGATATGGTATTGTCAAAATACTGTCTTAAATGGATAAAGGTAATTCTTTGTAAATAATTTCTCCAAGAATACTTACCCATTCACAATCCCTCCCTGACTTTCCCACAAATGCAATTATCTGGTTATAGGTATTGCTCAAGCTTAAATTAGTAAACATCTCTTATATAGGTAATCAGTAATAGTTACTTCCAGTTATCTATGATATGTGAATTAGCTTAGTCATGGAAATTTTCTGAATTTTGATTTTTATGTACACCTTCGACTACTTGGTGTCTCCTATGTTTTTTTCTTTATATTATAGGTGGTATTCCACTACTCAGTGTCTGCTCTGTTTTTCTCTTTATTGTAGGTGGTATTCCACTACTCAGTGTCTGCTCTATTTTTCTCTTTATTGTAGGTGGTATTCCACTACTCAGTGTCTGCTCTATTTTTCTTTTTATTGTAGGTGGTATTCCACTACTCAGTGTCTGCTCTATTTTTCTCCTTATTGTAGGTGGTATTCCACTACTCAGTGTCTGTTCTATTTTTCTCTTTATTGTAGGTGGTATTCCACTACTCAATGTCTGCTCTATTTTTTTCTCCTTATTGTAGGTGGTATTCCACTACTCAGTGTCTGCTCTATTTTTCTCTTTATTGTAGGTAGTATTCCACTACTCAGTGTCTGCTCTATTTTTCTCTTTATTGTAGGTGGTATTCTACTACTCAGTGTGTGCTCTATTTTTTTCTCTTTATTGTAGGTGGTATTCCACTACTCAGTGTCTGCTCTATTTTTCTCTTTATTGTAGGTGGTATTCCACTACTCGGTGTCTGCTCTATTTTTCTCTTTATTGTAGGTGGTATTCCACTACTCAGTGTCTGCTCTATTTTTTTCTCTTTATTGTAGGTGGTATTCCACTACTCAGTGTCTGTTCTATTTTTCTCTTTATTATAGGTGGTATTCCATTACTCAGTGTCTGCTCTATTTTTCTCTTTATTGTAGGTGGTATTCCATTACTCAGTGTCTGCTCTATTTTTCTCTTTATTGTAGGTGGTATTCCATTACTCAGTGTCTGCTCTATTTTTCTCTTTATTGTAGGTGGTATTCCACTACTCAGTGTCTGCTCTATTTTTTCTCTTTATTGTAGGTGGTATTCCACTACTCAGTGTCTGTTCTATTTTTCTCTTTATTATAGGTGGTATTCCACTACTCAATGTCTGCTCTATTTTTCTCCTTATTGTAGGTAGTATTCCACTACTCAGTGTCTGCTCTATTTTTCTCTTTATTGTAGGTGGTATTCCACTACTCAGTGTCTGCTCTATTTTTTTCTCTTCAATTGTAGGTGGTATTCTACTACTCAGTGTCTGCTCTATTTTTCTCTTTATTATAGGTGGTATTCCACTACTCAGTGTCTGCTCTATTTTTTTCTCTTCAATTGTAGGTGGTATTCCACTACTCAGTGTCTGCTCTATTTTTCTCTTTATTGTAGGTGGTATTCCACTACTCAGTGTCTGCTCTATTTTTTTCTCTTCAATTGTAGGTGGTATTCTACTACTCAGTGTCTGCTCTATTTTTCTCTTTATTATAGGTGGTATTCCACTACTCAGTGTCTGCTCTATTTTTCTCTTTATTGTAGGTGGTATTCCACTACTCAGTGTCTGTTCTATTTTTTTCTCTTTATTGTAGGTGGTATTCCACTACTCAGTGTCTGCTCTATTTTTTCTCTTTATTGTAGGTGGTATTCCACTACTCAGTGTCTGTTCTATTTTTCTCTTTATTATAGGTGGTATTCCATTACTCAGTGTCTGCTCTATTTTTCTCTTTATTGTAGGTGGTATTCCATTACTCAGTGTCTGCTCTATTTTTCTCTTTATTGTAGGTGGTATTCCATTACTCAGTGTCTGCTCTATTTTTCTCTTTATTGTAGGTGGTATTCCACTACTCAGTGTCTGCTCTATTTTTTCTCTTTATTGTAGGTGGTATTCCACTACTCAGTGTCTGTTCTATTTTTCTCTTTATTATAGGTGGTATTCCACTACTCAATGTCTGCTCTATTTTTCTCCTTATTGTAGGTAGTATTCCACTACTCAGTGTCTGCTCTATTTTTCTCTTTATTGTAGGTGGTATTCCACTACTCAGTGTCTGCTCTATTTTTTTCTCTTCAATTGTAGGTGGTATTCTACTACTCAGTGTCTGCTCTATTTTTCTCTTTATTATAGGTGGTATTCCACTACTCAGTGTCTGCTCTATTTTTTTCTCTTCAATTGTAGGTGGTATTCCACTACTCAGTGTCTGCTCTATTTTTCTCTTTATTGTAGGTGGTATTCCACTACTCAGTGTCTGCTCTATTTTTTTCTCTTCAATTGTAGGTGGTATTCTACTACTCAGTGTCTGCTCTATTTTTCTCTTTATTATAGGTGGTATTCCACTACTCAGTGTCTGCTCTATTTTTCTCTTTATTGTAGGTGGTATTCCACTACTCAGTGTCTGTTCTATTTTTTTCTCTTTATTGTAGGTGGTATTCCACTACTCAGTGTCTGCTCTATTTTTTCTCTTTATTGTAGGTGGTATTCCACTACTCAGTGTCTGCTCTATTTTTCTCTTTATTGTAGGTGGTATTCCACTACTCAGTGTCTGCTCTATTTTTCTCTTTATTGTAGGTGGTATTCCACTACTCAGTGTCTGCTCTATTTTTCTCTTTATTGTAGGTGGTATTCCACTACTCAGTGTCTGCTCTATTTTTCTCTTTATTGTAGGTAGTATTCCATTACCAGTCGCTTACAGAGCCAGCCATTGTCAAGAGATTGGTTAGTCAGTTGAACAAAAGTTCAGGAGAAGTCATAAAAACCAGACCTAAGTAAGTAATATTTTTAAGTCGCCTGTTTCTGTTCTCACTGGCTTTGATAATTTCACCATTTCCATGCCATGGTTCAGCATCATATTTGTAGACATTAGATGTAGAAAAATACCTATTCAATTTTGGTACTCATTCTGGATACATAAAACCCTTAATGGTAAGTAAATAAGTATGCAACAAAAGAACAACTTAGGAAGCAATCAGGAAAGTATTGCTGCTTTATTTTTTAATTTATTAAAATCTGTTCAAATTAATCATGTATGTATGTGAGCATTAGAGAAACCAGCATCTCTGATTTCATCAGAGTTTATCCAGTTTTTGACTGAAAATGACCACTTTTATTTATAATCCATATCTCTGATTTCATCAGAATTTATCCAGTTTTTGACTGAAAATGACCACTTTTATTTATAATCCATATCTTTGATTTCATCAGAATTTATCCAGTTTTTGACTGAAAATGACCACTTTTATTTATAATCCATATCTTTGATTTCATCAGAATTTATCCAGTTTTTGACTGAAAAAAATGACCACTTTAATTTATAATCCATACCTGTGATTTTGTAGAGTGACAGTGTCACCTTGTTGTAAAAGTATGTTTTTGAACACTAAGAAAATATACTATTGACATGGTAACTAAAACAATGCTTATTTGTATCCATCTCTATGATAGAGACAGTACAGGAAACTTAAGTACCAGTTTCTTTACTTTGAGACAGTTAGAAAAATATTGGCTAATAAAAGACCACCAAGAAAGAAAATGATTTTGAGTCGCAACAATCAACCATATTTTGAAGAGTGTTCAGCGATATTTCCAAAGTTCTCCAAGTTGTAATATGAGAACTGTATTTTGCAAGGTCTGTGCAAGCGACACAAGTCCAATACATGGATGAAAGTCTACCCAAGCAAGACACATGACCTCAAACATATGTTACCATTTGTTTTTAGATATGAGAAATAAATTGACCCCCTCCACGACAATTGGTTGGTATATTGCAGTAATTCTGAACATACCTTGATACATTTCACAGGGTACTGCAGTTGTCTTAATGACCAATAATTTATTGTTGATGGGACACTTTTTTTAAATAAAATAATTGTCTTTCAGGAGCTGGAAGAAATATCTTGGTCAGATTTATAGATGGGATAACCATTATTACATTATTTGAAAATATTGTCTTCAGAAGAAAATATAATAAGTCATAAGGAAATTGCAGCCCCCTCCCAAATTACCTAATTATAGATAATTTGCTACTTGTATATTACTAGTTCTTAATTTAAAAGATACAATTTGGATATAATAGACAAGAAAATTTTGAGATGGCAACACGTAAGCAATATATTTCTCAGAGAACAAGTAAATAAAAAACATACTCAACAGAACAAGAAAATATTTAGTGGACTTAAGAAATTGCATAAAATTCAACTGAAAACCAAGTCCTATCCTAAAAGCCATAGGATGATTTGCAGTCCTAGAAAGGAATGCATGTACTTAACACTTTATCATCCACTAGTAAATAGCTAAAACAATGACTTCTCACATTATCATCCCCCAGTAATTAGCTATAAATAAAACGACCTCACATTATCATCCACTAGTAAATAGCTAAGAAAAAAAATGACCTCACATTATCATCCACTAGTAAATAGCCAAGAAAAATGACCTCACATTATCATCCACTAGTAAATAGCCAAGAAAAAAATGACCTCACATTATCATCCACTAGTAAATAGCCAAGAAAAAATGACTTCACATTATCGTCTACGAGTAAATAGCTAAAAAAAATATGACTTTTCATCCACTAGTAAAAAATGACTTATCTCTAAATCCTAAATTGTTATATAAGTGACTTGGCCCAAATATCTTTCATAGTGTGATGACTGACCTATGTAACCAATGGAATAACTGACTGCTGACCATTGTAATCAGTGACTGTATTCTGTGACTGTTAGAATAACTGGCTGATCTATGTAACCATTAGAAAAACTGACTGGTGGATGTTATTATTAGAATTACTTAGTGGTGACAATTGAAACAACTGAATTAATGACTTTAGTATGTGACCATTGAAATAACTGACTGCTGACCATTGGAATAACTGACTAATGGATATAACCATTAGAATGACTGACTGGTAATCTTTGGAATAATGACTAATGGATATAACCATTAGAATGACTGCTGACCCTTGGAATAACTGACTAATGGATATAACCATTAGAATAACTGACTGCTGACCATTGGAAAAACTGACTAATGGATATAACCATTAGAATAACTGCTGACCATTGGAATAACTGACTAATGGATATAACCATTAGAATGACTGACTGGTGACCATTGGAATAATGACTAATGGATATAACCATTAGAATGACTGACTGGTGACCATTGGAAAAACTGACTAATGGATATAACCATTAGAATAACTGCTGACCATTGGAATAATGACTAATGGATATAACCATTAGAATGACTGACTGGTGACCATTGGAATAATGACTAATGGATATAACCATTAGAATGACTGCTGACCCTTGGAATAACTGACTAATGGATATAACCATTAGAATAACTGACTTCTGACCATTGGAAAAACTGACTAATGGATATAACCATTAGAATAACTGCTGACCATTGGAATAATGACTAATGGATATAACCATTAGAATGACTGACTGGTGACCATTGAAATAATGACTAATGGATATAACCATTAGAATGACTGCTGACCATTGGAATAACTGACTAATGGATATAACCATTAGAATAACTGACTGGTGACCATTGGAATCGGTGACAGCTTGATGTGACCATTGGAATAAGTGACAGCTAGATGTGACCATTTGAATTAATGACTTTTGTATGTGACCACAGGAAAAGTGATTGCTGAATGTGGCCATTTGATGTAATCAATCAGTGCCTTAGGTAACTTGACCTATTAGGTATTTCACTAATAAAATTTAAATTCAGTGAAATTATATTTTACAAATATGATTGGTTGTTTTCAGTTTTAAATTATTTTAAAAGAAAACTCTGAAACATTATAATTTAACTTTTTTTTTCTTCCTCTGAGACCAATAGCAGCAATAAGCTCTAGATGTAAAAACAGAATAAATTTCATCTCTGACTCTCATTAGGTCTATTTCATTTAAACATAAATGGTATCCAGGGACAATAGTTTTTAAAAATATATGCCATGGTGGACTGATTACTTTAGGAGTTTGTATGACAATAATGCAAAATTACATCAGTGGGTGATAATCTTGGCACTGAAAATGTCTTCCATGGGTCCCAAGTTTGTTGTACTTGGAACATTCCTTTAAAAAAAAATTTGACTTGATGATTAAAACTTAATAACTTGATTATCTATCTTACTGATAATAATTTTATACATGTTTCCCTCTACCCAACTCCACTTGTCTTAGAAATTAAACAAAAAGTTATTCTCATAAAATTCTGGTAAAATTATTCCTATACTATACAGTTTGCTCCAATTAAATGCATATCACTTAAAGTATGGCCCCGTTTAACCTTCATTAAAAAATGCATAGTAATCAATATCGGATAAATACATATCAGTTAAATGCATAAATCATTTAATTGTATACGATTTGCTGGTCTCAATCATTGACTTTATATGTATTTGACACTGCTTAATTGCATAAACATGGTCTAGACATCTAAAGTGGAGGTCAAGGCTGTATACCTGTAGACTGCTATTCCAAAGATCATAGAAAATTTAGAATGCTGCCACAGCTAACCTCTGCGCTCATCTGCTAAACCTTTTTAAAATCTAAAATGGCTAAGCACACGTTTGACATTTTCGGTGGCGAATCTTGTGGAAGTGATAAAAATGTTAGATAATAAAGTCAGTCATTGATTGCGCAGTAGTTTGGTGTTAACCAAAGTGCGATATTGAGAATTCAGACAAATAAGGAAAAGATTCTTGAAGAGTGGTAGAGTAACAGCAATCCTAACAGAAAGCATCAAAGTTCCGGAAAAGCGGAAGATATAAAGGAAGCCTTGATAGCAATGGTTCATCCAAGCAAGGAGTCGACAGTTGCCTATTATCTGTCCACTATTGCTTGAAAAAGACGATGGAATAGCACAGGGCTTAGGCAAATGGCAGACAATAGAGATAGAAAGATAGCAGTTTTATAAAGTTCAAGACATTTTTAATGCTGTGCTTTATTGGAGAGCTATCCCAGATTGAACACTTTCATTTAAAGGTGCTAATGTATCTGGCGTTAAAGTTGCGAATGATCAGTTGACTCTGTGCTACTTGCAGCTAACATCGATGGGAGTGAAAAACTAGAGCTACAACTAGTGATCGGCTAAAATCCATATTCTTTTAAGAATGCTAAGACATTACCAGTGCTATACAAAGCAAACAGAAACGTGGATGACAGGGGACATATGGCAAGAATGACTTAAGAAAATTGATTAATCTAAATGAAGCAGAAAACGCAAGATTCTCCTGCTGCTCACATTGATAATCTTCGCTTGACAAATGTCAAGCTATTGTTTCTACCCCCTAACACTACATCATTGATTCAACCAGTGGATCAGTTGCTAATTTCAAGAAGCAATGCTGATCACTAGTGTTGCGTCAAGTTGTTAACATAATTGATAATGGATGTGAAGGACATGCTGCAGAATTGGCAAAAAAACAGAGTTTACTCGATACCTTGTATCTACAGAGAAATTCATGGAATTGAATTTCAGGGGCAACCATTACAACTGTTATTGACATGCAAACTTTGTTCCTGATTCTGCTGAATACAGACTAATACTGTCATTGGATTTTTACTAGAAGACTTCTAACGATGCATATTTGGTCCAAAATGAAATTGTTGGAGATCTGATGTTTTCAGTATCCTTTTTGAAAATACTGCTATTACTACTCTTCCTGAATGGATGCTTGTATCAGCATGGATGTTTTACATGGTTGGTTCTAGCATGCCTGCTACCAGGCCATCTTGAAAATCTTATCACTAATTCTCCAAATGAATGATCATATCAGGATAGGGTTTTCACTCTAAGTGTCTTGTTCAAAAACACATTACAGTAGCCAACCTAAACTGACCCAATGGTAAGATTTAAATTTAGGTCTTTGTCTTTAAAATGTTGGCATCTCAGCATTACGTAAGATATTGTTTTGTCATTGACTAAGTTTATAAGAAACATATTTGTGTTTTGTTCACAAAGATTCTGTTTGTAGTTTGCAACACTTACACCATTATGCTATTTCTTTTTATCTTCCTCAGGTGTCTGACTAAGAACACTAGTGCTGTTATAGAGATAGAATTTGAACGACCGATCTGTCTTGAACTTTTCAAAGATAACAAAGATCTTGGACGCTTCATGTTAAGGAACAGTGGACATACTATAGCTGCAGGACTAGTAGAAGAGGTTAGAACATTGTGTAATAGAACAGACATATTGAATTTCAAGGTTGTGCCTTTAAAGAAGCAACATTTTTATCAATATCCCTAGACTTGGCAGTGTGGGTATTGTGATTGTTTCCACTGTTGGAGAAAATTCTCAGAATTTAATAATTATCTTTTTGTTTGTTCAGTGTTGGATGGGTCATTGTACTAGGTTCCCTACCTTGTGGTTTCTTAGAAAAGGTTTAAAGGTCAGATGTACAAACTTTCAAATACAGTGACATTTTCAACTATTATTTTGCCAACGTTGTTTATATGTAGTCATAGCAGAAAAACACACACATTCATTTCCTTCATGCAACTTGAAATGATCAAGGAAGCATTCTGTAAAGTGAATTTTCATATCACCAGTTGGCTGATTGGGTGAATGTCGATTCACGTCTGATTGGGAGGTGGGGGTAATTAAAAGGATCTTTGTTCTTTTGCAAATACTACCAGCTTTGTTTATTAATAGTCCATACTTTCTGGGTGGAACTTGGTTTTCAGTTTTTATATGAATAAGCTCATACAAGGGTTGAGAATTTGTTCTCTTCAGTACAAGGAAACACTTGCCAGAAATAAAGCAAAATTAGCTCAGTTTATCTTAAATTCTATTCTATTCATAAAAAAACCTTTTTATTTGACTTGTTTCTTAAATCAAAAATAGTCATTGAATAAGTTCCAGAGAACATCTTTCACAGGATGGTATTTAAATCATTAAGTTTTATATTGTTGAGGTAGTTTATTCATACAAAATGTGAATATTTAGTACTTGCCTGACTAGGCAATTAGATTTTTTTAGTACTTGCATGACTGGGCAAGTAGATTTTTAGTACTTGCCTGACTGGGCAAGTAGACTTTTAGTACTTGCCTGACTGGGCAAGTAGATTTTTAGTACTTGCCTGACTGGACCAGTGGATTTTCAGTGCTTGTCTTACTGGGCAAGTTGGTTATATAGATTTGTCAGCCTTTCTAGATATGCGCATGGAAGATTTTTGGTTGACATTGGTCACATTATGGGGATGGGATGGAGGTGAAATTGGAGTTGGGAAGTAATATGAAGTAAATCGTACTGGGGCTTGTAATTGCCAAGCCATCAGTGATGCTCAGATGTGTGATTATATTGATATATGTTTCATGCATTGAGTTTATATTAATACAAATTTTACTTGTTGAGAGATACTTTCTTTGGAAGAACAATTTATTCTGTTATGATAAGCATAAGAATAAGCTTTGAAAATAATGTACACCTTGAGTTTATTATGTGGGTAATTTAATAATTAGCAAATCTGATTTTTTCTTATCTAGCCATTAGGCGTTTATAATGTTCTGTGAATTCCCATTTGTTATTTCTCAAACGTCCAGTTTGCATAGGATTTTACTAGGAACATTGGCATCAAGAAGATTCAAGTTTGTTGTTGCAGATTTGACAGAAAGCATCCGGACATAGAGGACTTTCTTTTATATGTAAATATTGTCAGTTCACAATCAAAAATAGATACCATGACTACAAATAGAAAAATATCTTTAGTTCTTTACATCTCAAAATCCACTGAGTAGAATCTCATGGAAGGCAGCTTTGTATGATGGTCTTTAGGGTTTGTAAAAAGTGATGCCACTATGCCATCAAATATTACCATTTTAAAAAACAGTATTACATGTATTATTAAAAATGTAAAAATCTTTTAAAAGACCTTCTTAGACATTGATAAAATTTAGCAGAAAATATTCTGGCATCTTTTAAAAGACCTTCTTAGACATTGATAAAATTCAGCAGAAAATATTCTGGCATTAAATGCCAATCATTTAAAAAACTTTATACTGAAAACCGTTTATTTAAAAATATGGCTCTCACAAAAGTTGATACAGGTGTTACCTATATCCGATATGTATGCAAAAGTTGATACAGGTGTTACCCATATCCGATATGTATGCAAACGGGATGTTTAACTTGAACAGAGAACTTGGTAACATTTAGATGATAGTATAAGGAATTTGCTATATGCTGTGAAATGAAGGGTCATTCTGCAGAGATTGAAATGAGTAATGAAACACATACAGTCAATGTGGTCATCAGTCGAGTAAGGATGATGACCATTTTTAGGATGAACTACAAAATACTGTTATACTCTGCAAACAGAAGCGTATTCACACTGTATAGTGTGTGAGCCATATTGCCAAACTAAGTACATCCAAGCTTTGTTTTTATCAAGATAAAAAGAAATTTACTCTTTGAAAATAAACTGCACTTCTTTAAAAGGGTACATGTGGGACTCTGCCCCAATTTAGATTTAACCTGTTATCTCCTAACATAATTATGCCATGTTCTAATTCTAATTTTCTCCATAAATGTATATGGCAAAGGTGTAATGAAGTTTAGATAGCAAAGGTTTAATAAAGTTATGTGTTGGCAGTTCAGATTTCTGTGCCATGTGTAATGGGACAATTTTTAGTTCCGATTGTCATAAGACTAGATGAGCTTGTAGGATGAATGGCATGTTGTCCATCATTTGTTATCTACCTGTCCATTAGAACCAACTTTTTATTGTTTCTTGTACAAAACTTGATAATGGTATTTCTTTGAAAATCAATATGGCTGCCACAGTTGCCAGTTTGAAAAACTTGTTATCACTACTCCTCCGGAACATATCTCAACATATGGTTTAACTTGGAGATTTCTACTGTGTGGTTTTAACTAGATTTCTACTGTGTAGTTTTAACTAGGAGATTTATACTGTGTAGTTTTAACTAGGAGATTTCTACTGTGTGGTTTTAACTAGGAGATTTGTACTGTGTAGTTTTAACTAGGAGATTTATACTGTGTAGTTTTAACTAGGAGATTTCTACTGTGTGGTTTTAACTAGGAGATTTCTACTGTGTGGTTTTTACTAGATTTATACTGTGTGGTTTTAACTAGGAGATTTATACTGTGTAGTTTTAACTAGGAGATTTATACTGTGTAGTTTTAACTAGGAGATTTCTACTGTGTGGTTTTAACTAGGAGATTTATACTGTGTAGTTTTAACTAGGAGATTTATACTGTGTAGTTTTAACTAGGAGATTTCTACTGTGTGGTTTTAACTAGGAGATTTCTACTGTGTGGTTTTAACTAGATTTATACTGTGTAGTTTTAACTAGGAGATTTCTACTGTGTGGTTTTAACTAGGAGATTTCTACTGTGTGGTTTTAACTAGATTTCTACTGTGTGGTTTTAACTAGGAGATTTATACTGTGTGGTTTTAACTAGGAGATTTGTACTGTGTAGTTAGTTTTAAATGAAATTATTGCTTTTCTCACATGTACTATGGCCACCATGATGGCATCTTGAAAATCTTGTTATTGCTTAAGAAAGTTTAAAAAAGTGCTTCAAAACAGCAGTTTAAGAACAGAAACTTTCTTATATTGAATTTCTTTCAGCCAGTCTGAGTAACTTGTGTTCAACATTCTCCATTTGCTCTCTCTCTCTCTCTCTCTCTCATGCACACAGACACATCTTTTACATTTTCCTGATGAATACCTAAGTGATGTGTCCTTTTTTCATTGTTTAGAAGAATTTGTGATGATATGAAAAATACTAGGGCCTACTACAAGGGTAATTTTAATGCATAATGTTTGACAATTATTAGTAGGGCCTACTACAAGGGTAATTTTAATACATCATGTTTGACAATGGTTATTAGGGCCTACTACAAGGGTAATTTTAATACATCATGTTTGACAATTATTAGTAGGGCCTACTACAAGGGTAATTTTAATACATCATATTTGACAATTATTAGTAGGGCCTATTACGAGGGTAATTTTAATGTATCATATTTGACAATTATTAGTAGGGCCTACTACAAGGGTAATTTTAATACATCATATTTGACAATTATTAGTAGGGCCTACTACAAGGGTAATTTTAATACATCATGTTTGACAATGATTATTAGGGCCTACTACAAGGGTAATTTTAATACATCATGTTTGACAATTATTAGTAGGGCCTACTACAAGGGTAATTTTAATACATCATGTTTGACAATGATTAGTAGGGCCTACTATGAGGGTAATTTTAATACATTATGTTTGATACAGTACAATTGGTGTAGATTCCACCATTCTGATTAGTTTCTCATCTTGAAATTTAGAAGAAAGAAAACAATAACAATGACCCTTTTTCTGTCTGATCATAATGTGTGAATATATAATGCATAAAATCATTTGTACTTGATATGACTGCAACCAGTATAAACTTGTACGTTAATGAGTGGTTGATATGTTTTATAACGTCACAATTAGCAGCGAATCATGATTGAATTTTGGACAATAAAATTCCTTACTAATTTTACCAGTGAAATTAATGAATTTCACTCAAAGTTTACTGGAGAAACAGACCTAGAATAAACACATAGTATTCTAAAACAAACATAAATTAACATATTGAAGCTTTTCTTCATAATATACTTGTAAAAATGGTGCTGATTTGCCATAAAACTTGGATGATGTTGCTAAACAGTAAAGAACTACTATGCAGAATTTGATTGACTAAATGTGACAGAAAGTTTCCTTGGTTTGAAAAAAAGAAAAGTTCAAAAGGTGTTTGACATTCAAATAATGCCACCATTTCAAAAGCAGAAAAACACTTACCCACTTTTGTTGCAAAAATTGCTTCAATAGAAAGTGTTCTAGCATAGAGGGTTTACAGTATCTGTAAATGATACTGATGTGTCAAAAAAATGCTTCAATAGAAAGTGTTCTAGCATAGAGGGTGTACAGTATCAGGTAAATGATGCTGATGTGTCAAAAGACTGCTTTGATAGAAAGTGTTCTAGCATAGAGGGTTTACAGTACCAGGTAAATGATACTGATGTGTCAAAAGACTGCTTTGATAGAAAGTGTTCTAGCATAGAGGTTTTACAGTATCAGGTAAATGATACTGATGTGTCAAAAGACTGCTTCAATAGAAAGTGTTCTAGCATAGAGTGTTTACAGTATCAGGTAAATGATGCTGATGTATCATTCGATTTGGATGAAGATGTAAAACTAGAGAAAACTTAAAATGGTTGTTTTCATAACATATGCAGTTAACGCCTATGAGATAGACATCAAATAGGTGAATAATCTTATTTCTTTTATGTTTACACATGCATTTCTTTAGCCATAACAAAAATCACTTAATTGTTTTTAATTTTTGCAGGTATTGAAGACGAAAGCGGGTGATGAAGTAGAAGCCTCTACCAGCACAAGCTAGTAGCTACCTCCCTTGATCACACACATAAATACAAGAGGACTTTGAATTACCCCGGTGTGTTCAGACCTTCCGATATCAAGCCTAAAAACCTGATACTTTTTACTTGGCTGTTGCAATCAGCAAAAATTATGTGCAAAGGACAATAGATTTGCTTAGTAGGAAAAGAAAATTGATGTGTTTTAAATATAGAAACTTAAAGGTGCATTCACTTGCGAAGAACTTGCAAAACCTCCAAACCAATGAATGTACATGATATTATGTTTAGACTATACAATATAATGGTTTACAAAAAGTAAACACGCTAATGTGCTGGTTGTACTTTTGTTTGGACATAAGACCATCAAAGACCATCAATTTGCTTTTGTTTGGAAATAAGACCATCAGTTTGCTTTGTTAGGATACAAGACCATCAATTTGCTTTTCTTTGGAAATAAGACCATCAATTTGCTTTGTTAGGATATAAGACCATCAGTTTGCTTTGTTATGATATAAGACCATCAGTTTGCTTTTATTTGGACATAAGACCATCAGTTTGCTTTGTTTGTTGGTGTGAAGAACACATTCCTGATATTAGTCAAAAGTCAGTTTTGTGAAGTAATGCAGCTTTAATGCAATTTCTAACTGATGCAGCTTGACACAAAAGTTGTTCACTCAATGAATAGAAAAATGTGCTTTGTTTAGTATATTGACCTAGAATATTTGACATTTTTTCCTATGGGCCCAGGGTGATCAGGTGGTCTAAGGTGCTCACCTTACAGATCACTCACACATCTCGCTATGTCTTGGGTCAACCGTTGAGGTATGTGTAAGCTTCCTGGGTTCTTCCTCCACCAAATATAAATTGCCACCATGTATCATGTGCTGCAAAATTATGTTACCTCCCACAAAAACAAAAAGAAAATTTCATGTCTCTGCATGAAGAAGGATAACCTGAAGGTATTGGGGGTGGGGGTCCTGGTGGATGAGAAAGTTTTTAATGTTACCAATGTTTTAGGTCCTTACTGTTTTGTTAAATGATTCTTTTAATGCCATGCAGTATCTTATATTAGCCAGAACTCTGGCCAGATTGTTAGGCAAAAAACTATATATTCTCAAAATTAAATGTTGCATTTTGTTTCAGATCTGTATGATTGTTTAATGTTTATATTGATCCTGAGTTGAATTGGGCTCTGAATTGTTAATCATTTACCCGTCATGGGGTATCTCTTTGTTTTGCTTGCGTGTTAATTACGCATCTCATTTAATTTATTCACTCAGTGCTCACATTTGTATTGTATAAGCCCATGCTCACACAATGACCCAAACACAGAAAATAAACTCAGGACTCAAGTGTAGAAAAAAAGAAACCATGCATAGAGTTGAAAACATGGAGAGCAAATAATATTGCACCAATTCATGTATTTGGATGATTCTACCACTATTTAGATTATGAATTATTTGATTATTAATTAAAATAACAACAATGAAAAGTTTCACCTTGTGAGTTGGAAAGCAAAGTTTGTATCCAAGACATTACATTACTGAGAGGGGCCCTGAGTGGTCTAAAGCGCTGTCCGTTACGGATCACTGACGTCTCACCTCTGTCTGCATGGGTTAGAGTCTAAGATTCGGCTAATGTAGTTATGTGAGAAAACTTGCCAGTAGCTTCTCGTGGGTCAGTGGTTCTTTCTGGGGTTTTCCTGGTTTCTTCCTCCACCAGTAATACTGGCTGCCATGTATAGCCTATCGTGTGCTGAAAAATGGCGTTAAACCCTATAAAAAAAACAACACAAAAAACATATTGAGAACAAAAGTAAAAGAGACTTGGATACAGTGAAATAGCATATAAAATAGAAACTAATGTAGTTGAGGGGGTCCCATTTTGGCCCGATATTATTTTATTATTATTCCCAGTACCTGATGTCTTAATCCATCATGTATCTAAATTTGATTTTTGAAGGAGAAAATTGCATTTAATTAAATTATTTATGTATGCCGAATACAACATGTTTTTGTGGTGAAAGAGTTACTGCTAGTTACTGGAGCTGTCTCTTCTTGTTGAGTAAATAATTAAATATTTTCTAAATATGTTTTGTTTCTTGAAGATATTCCTGAAAGGATATTATGCAAAATTTATATATATTTTGAAAAGTTGCAAAATTTCCAAAAGACATTGTACGTTTTAATAATGTAAATGTTTGCAGTTTATTGATTGTAGTGAATCATTTTGACCACTGTCTTTTTCACCCATAAACTATAATGTTTCCAAAAGTATCAAATTATGTTCTATTGGATTTATTCATACATTTTGTACCGGGACCTCAGTTGGCTAAGTGGTCACAGATCAGTGATCTAACCGCTGTCTTTGAGTCTCAGGTCAGTCAACATGGTTATGTGAGAAAGGTTACCAGTAGCTTCTCATGTGTTTGTGGTTCTTCACCGAGTTTTCGTGGGTTCTTCCTTCAGCAAATATAATAGGAGCAATGTATAGCTTGTGTATGCTGAAAAAAGGCGTTAAACCCACAAACAAGCTACATTTTGAACAACATGTTTTGATATACAGTTTTTCTCCCATGGCACCATCCATCCATCTATCCAGTATGTAAAGACAATTAATTGTAAGAAAAAATACAGTATGTGTAGGTTAACATCAGATATGAACAGAATTCTACAAATGTGAACATTTAACAAGAACAATGTTTTGTGATGTTCAATTTTTGTGAAATTGTCATCAGTATCGGAACATTCTTGTGTCCAGAGGATTTCTCAAAACAGACCTCTAAATTGTCTAAAGAATAACATTTCAAAATAAAGATTTTAAAAGTAGTATAATTTATTCTATTGTCATACCATTTTAAAATTCATAGAAAAAAGGAACTTAGTAAAATTAAGATATATCCTGATATATAAACAAGGGAACAATATTAAAAGTTGAAGTGACCGATTCTTTATGTTAGATGAACCCTCCTTATTCAGCAATCATCAGAGATAATTTACCTGATAAAGTACCTGTACATTACGAAAGTGTTGCCAGTAAACTTGTAAACTAAACCACTTATATTGTTTAGAACATAAGAAGAGAAATTAATAATGAGGGAAAGATAGGCCTGTTGTGTTGGTTTTCTTCACAACAATTATTTATTTAATGCTAATCATTTTATGTCGCATCCATTGACTGAACTGATCTGAAGCCGTGCTAGTTTGACTCATAACTTACTATAGTGATTGCTTCATCCAATGTATTACAAGTTTTGCCATTTGCTTCTTCCCCTTTCAAAAGATCAAATGATCTAAATAGTGCACCTTATGTTAATCTTAATAGGACTGCTTTTTCCTCTTCAGGCATTCCATTTATAAAAATGGGGAAGATTCTCTTTCATGACTCTGACATGCATTGTATCTTGTCCCGGAAAAGCAAAATCCCAAGACTTTGTCGAAAAAGTCTTTACATATATACATCAAGAATGGCAATCAGATGCTGTCATGTGTTACATATAAGACTAAACTTGAAACATAATGCACATGTGCATGATATTTAAACTAGGATTAAACACAATAGTGTACCAGAAGTTTTATCTCCAAAGTTAACAGTGGTGTACCAGGTAGTGAAATTCCAGTACATTCCAATTTACCTGTGTGGACCAAGTTCAGAATGGTAGCAGGTATTGAAAATCAAGTCAACTCTATTTACCTGTATGGATCAAATATCAGAAGTTTATAGATATGAGGTAGAAATTCATTTTTTTTTAAAACATGATACATTCAAGCTAGTTAATCTGAAAGGCAACATTCACATTCTCAGTTTCATTTCATTCTCTTTTGTATTTGTTAATTTATTGGTGCTTCTATTTATGTTTCACTTCATCCAAAACTGTTTTATTTGACTCATTTTTTTTATTAAATCATGAAAGAAAGTAGGAATAAGAGAGATACAATTGGAAGTAGGTAATAAATAGAGAGATACAATTATACATAGGCAATAAATAGAGAGATACAATTAGACGTAGTTAATAAATAGAGAGATAACATTAGACATAGGTAATAAATAGAGAGATAACATTAGACATAGGTAATAAATAGAGATAACATTAGAGATACAATTGGACATAGATAATAGAGAGATACAATTGGACATAGGTAATAAATAGAGAGATACAATTGGACGTAGATAATAGAGAGATACAATTGGACGTAGATAATAGAGAGATACAATTGGACGTAGGTAATAAATAGAGAAGTATATTGATGTTTCAACCTTGAATTTATAGTATGGATTAAGTTCTCCTGTAAAATATGTACATCAAATTTAGTAGTCAACATTATCTCAGTCTTGTAGGAAACCTACTTTAGGTGTATGCAGTTTTCACAGCATAAAAATCTATACTAAAATGGAAATCCTCTTTTAGTATTTAAAAAAATGCACTATTTAAAAAACTACACTAGTTGCCCATTTGTTAGTCAAATTTCATCCAAATCTGTAGTTGCAAGGCATATTACACATATTTTTCCATTAAATTGTGTATTAACATAAATTATTCCAGGAAATTTATTATAATGTATAAGAAATATGATAAGGCGTAACTATCATTTGTTTGTCTGACAATCATTGTCACACAGAAAAGGCTAATAACGATTCCAAGATCAATGATTTAATATTTTTATTATGGCACTGACGTTTATGAAAATATATTATTATGAAATGCAATAATTTAAGATTAAATTTTAGCTCTACTGGTCGTAGATCATAAAGAGATTATGGAATGACCTGATTCTTTTATGTTGTTTGTCTGTCTGTCTATTAGCACTAGTTTGTTATCATTACTCTTTCTAATTGCCATGGAGGAATCAAATTTAAACTTTACAAACATATTCAGGTCAAAATCTAGTTGGTCCTAAGTGAAAATAGTGCTGCTCAGACATCAAGTATGGGTACCACAGTGGTCTTTTTGAATTTTTAAAAAAATTATCTACTGCCAGAAATTGCGTAATCAGATGAAATGTATCAAGGAGAATGGATGCCTGCCAGATGAAAGATATGGAGAATGGATGCCTGCCATATGAAAGATATCAAGAAGAAGGGATGCCTGCCAGATGAAAGATGTCAAGGAGAAGGGATGCCTGCCAGATGAAAGATATCAAGGAGAATGGATGCCTGCCAGATGAAAGATATCAAGGAGAAGGGATGTCTGCCAGATGAAAAATATCAAGGAGAATGGATGCCTGCCAGATAAAATATATCAAGGATAAGGGATGCCTGCCAGATGAAAGATATCAAGGAGAATGGATACACACACTGATAAATATATGGTTCTGATCTTGATAAAAAAAAAGCTAATGAAATAAAATAGGATGCACTCAGAAATGTGTTGTTCTGACCTTGATAAAAATGAAAAACAAGTAAATAGGATTGAAATAATTTAAAATAATTATACACACATACAGAAGTAAATCTCAACATGTTTACAGTTCACTCCATATCCATACATAATTATCATTACAACAAAAACAGACTACCGATAGATGCTTTGTTGGAACAATCTTGAAGAATTCCATAATTTTGTATATTCAGAATCATGGATGCAAAGATTGGGCTATTTTAGTAAGTCTGCAAATGTTCTATTGTCAACCATTACATTGATATATATATATTGGTGTTTTGAAAGAAGGGGTATAGTCCAGTATCGGGGTTTGAAGTTTGAGTGGAGAAGGGAGCACAAAGCAATTCATTTTTTTTTCTGACCTGCTGGCAGTGGGGTTGGGTGGAGAGCACATGTTCCCGGAAAATCCATGACTAACTGAATTCCAATTTCGTCACAATAGTATTCTCAAACGATTTTAAGAATTAACATAAGCCTTAAGTGAAGCATAAGGAGACAATGTAAATAAGCACAGATTTCTTTGCTTAACAAGAAAATACAAAATACCAAATCAATTGGACTAGCAATGTCATAGTTGGAAAATATAATTGTTTTTAAAGAGCAAAGAGTTTTTAAGTATAAAATAATCTGTTCTGATATTAAACATGGACAAAATTGATTTATTGATTTATTATTTATATTAATTTATTATTCTTTTATTTTTATAGGTCAAAAAGTCAACTGAAATGAGATTATATAAAAGTATTTTATATTCGCTAGTAATGAATGTTATGTGATATAATGTTATTATAAATAAAAAATATTTAATGTTAATATATGCAATGTTGAGGGATTGTAGGATTCATTCACAATACATGACATTGTTATATTTCAGAGGCTAGACTGTATAACTATAGAGTACAACAGGGTAAACTACCTGGTGAATCATTGTTACTGTGAACTATTGGTGTATTTCTAGTTTAAAACTAATGAAAAGAAGTATACAGTGATGTAAAGTTTAGTCTTAATCATATTGTAGGCAGTAAGTGAACTTGTCTTTCCATTGCTATATGATGAATATAATATGGAATATGTATTGTGTGGTATAATATGTATTCATGTACAAGTTTGGCAAACAATACAGACCCAGTTCTGTTGACTCATTATGTAAGTGCATAATTGAGTGTATGTAATTTGCATTGTGACCCAACTTAATAAGTGAGTATATACAGTATAAATCAGTATTTATGGTAATTGGCATACTGACAGAAAATGTATTTAAATACTGCCAAGTAATAAACCTACATATTTTCCTAGCAATTGTCATGATACCCCAGTATACCATAATGCTATAGAATAATCACCATGGTATAGTTTAGCAAGGGGGTTGACCTGTCCACTGATATGTGAGTGTATATGGAACACAGAGTCAAAATTCTTGTTGGTGTTGCTAGGTAGATAGAATAGCAGTTACACAAGGTAGCGGGAAAACATAGATGAGAAAATGTTGAAAGATTACACTAGCTCATGGTAAAACTGGATAACTCTGACTAGTAGGGAAGGGAAAAGGGTTTTACTACAATGGTAAAACAGGTTCGATATTCTCAAAACTTTCTGAGCTAGAAACTCTAGCTAGAGTTCAAAACCCCAAAATGAAATACTTGATGTACACCTTAATAAGTGACATCTTACATGCACTGCAGAGTTAGGTTTTCAGACTTGGGGTTTTGCCTAAAACATTTGGAGAATACAGGACCAATTTTTTATTAACAAAATACAGAGAATACAGGGTAAGATTTTGGTTAAATGACATTTTACAGAAAATACTTAACCAGACTTTTGGTAAAATGATATCTGATGGCCAGATTCTGTGTAAAATGACATGGCCAGATCTTGTGTAAAATGACAGCCAGATTCTGTGTAAAATGATATCTGATGGCCAGATTCTGTGTAAAATGACATCTGATGGCCAAATTCTGTGTAAAATGATATCTGATAGCCAGATTTTGTGTAAAATGACATCTGATGGTCAAATTCTGTGTAAAATGATATCTGATGGCCAGATTTTGTGTAAAATGATATCTGATGGCCAGATTCTGTGTAAAATGACATGGCCAGATTTTATGTAAAATGACATCTGATGGCCAGATTCTGTGTAAAATAACATGGCCAGATTTTGTGTAAAATGACAGCCAGATTCTGTGTAAATGAAATCTGATGGCCAGATTCTGTGTAAAATGACATGATGGCCAAATTTTGTGTAAAAAGACATCTAATGGCCAGATTTTGTGTAAAATGACATGGCCAGATTTTGTGTAAAATGACAGCCATATTCTATATAAAATGATATCTGATGGCCAGATTTGTGTAAAATGATATGGACAGATTTTGTGTAAAATGACATGGACAGATTTTTTTTATGTAAAATGACATCTGATGGCCAGATTCTGTGTAAAATAACATGGCCAGATTTTGTGTAAAATGACAACCAGATTCTATGTAAAATGAAATCTGATGGCCAAATTCCACGTAAAATGATATCTGATGGCCAGATTTTGTGTAAAATGACATCTGATGGCCAGATTCTGTGTGTAAAATGACATGGCCAGATTTTGTGTAAAATGACAGATTCTGTGTAAAATGATATCTGATGGCCAGATTCTGTGTAAAATGACATCTGATGGCCAGATTTTGTGTAAAATGACATCTGATGGCCAAATTCTATGTAAAATGATATCTGATGGCCAGATTTTGTGTAAAATGATATCTGATGGCCAGATTCTGTGTAAAATGATATGGCTAAATTTTGTGTAAAATGACAGCCAGATTCTGTGTAAAATGAAATCTGATGGCCAGATTCTGTGTAAAATGACATATGATGGCCAAATTTTGTGTGAAAAGACATCTAATGGCCAGATTTTGTGTAAAATGACATCTGATGGCCAGATTTTGTGTAAAATGGCATGGCTAGATCTTGTGTAAAATGACAGCCATATTCTATGCAAAATGATATCTGATGGCCAGATTTGTGTAAAATGATATGGACAGATTTTGTGTAAAATGACATGGACAGATTTTATGTAAAATGATATCTGATGGCCAGATTCTGTGTAAAATAACATGGCCAGATTCTGTGTGTAAAATGACATGGCCAGATTTTGTGTAAAATGACATCTGATGGCCAGATTCTGTGTAAAATGACATCTGGTGGCCAAATTCTGTGTAAAATGATATCTGATGGCCAGATTTTGTGGACAATGACATCTGATGGCCAAATTCTGTGTAAAATGACATCTAATGGCCAAATTCTGTGTAAAATGACATCTGATAGCCAGATATTGTCAAATGACATCTAATGGCCTTCTGTGTAAAATGACATATGAAGGCCAAATTCTGTGCAAAATGGTATCTGATGCCAGATTTTGTGTAAAATAACATCTGATGGCCAGATTCTGTGTGTAAAATGACATGGCCAGATTTTGTGTAAAATGACATCTGATGGCCAGATTCTGTGTAAAATGACATCTGATGGCCAAATTCTGTGTAAAATGATATCTGATGGCCAGATTTTGTTGTCAATGACATCTGATGGCCAAATTATGTGTAAAATTATATCTTATTGCCAGATTTTGTGTAAAATGACATCAGATGGCCAAATTCTGTGTAAAATTACATCTAATGGCCATATATTGTCAAATGACATCTAATGGCCAGATTTTGTGTAAAATGATATCTGATGGCCAAATTCTGTGTAAAATGATATGTAATGGCCAAATGTTTTGTAAAATGACATCTGATGGCCAGATTTTGTGTAAAATGATATCTAATGGCCAAATTTTGCATAAAATGACATCTAATGACCAGATTTTGTGTAAAATGACATTTGATGGCTAGATTTTGTGTAAAATGAAATGACATCTGATGGCCACATTTTGTATAAAATGACATGGCCAGGTTTTGTGTAAAATGACATCTGTTTGCCAAATTTTGTGTAAAATGACATCTGATGGCTAGATTATGTGTAAAATGACATCTGATGGCCAGATTTTGTGTAAAATGACAGCTGATGGCCGAATTTTGTGTAAAATGACATGGCCAGATTTTGTGTACAATGACATCACCAGATTTTGTGTAAAATGACATCAGATGGCCAGATTTTGTATAAAATGACATCTGATGGCCATATTTTGTGTAAAATGACATGGCCAGATTTTGTGTGAAATGACATTTGATGGACACACACACACAGAGGGTAGATCATATATATTCTCTCTTCTTTACACACAGGTTAGATCATATACATCCTCTCCATTACACAGAGGGTAGATCCTATATATCCTCTACACACACACACATAGGGTAGATCATATATATCCTCTACACAAACACACATAGGGTAGATCATATATATCCTCTACACAAACACACACACATAGGGTAGATCCTATATATCCTCTCTACACACACAGGGTAGATCATATATATCCTCTACTCACAAACACACACACAGATATGGTAGATCATATATATCCTCCACAAACACAGGGTCACACACATGTTAGAATCTGTAAATCATCCACACCTATAGGGAAGATTATGCAAATCCTGCTACATGGGGAAAGTCGTGTATTCATTCTTGCCAATCCTTTATTTGTGAAAAAATTCTGTCAGTTGCACAGATACCTAGTATAAATCTTTCACACACATGGAAAGATACTTTTCGACATATGAGAAATGGAACATTTAAACATCTCATAAAGAAATGTTCTGCCATTCATAGCAAAACTGAAGAAAGTGGATGCTGTGAGTTGGAGTGTGCTGAGGTTTGATTAATATACCTCATGTACTTTAATAAATGACTTTATATGAAATGCAATATCTTCAGGGAATATGTATACAAGATTTGAAAGTAAAATTGGAGTACATGAGAGATTTGTTCTCTTTTCGTCTTTTAATTTACCTACCTTGTGAAACCATGTAGGTTTTGTGTGTGTGATTAGGATTTTTAACGTAGCTTTAACAATTTTTTCAGTCATATCGCTATGATGTCTACAGTATGACAGTTTATAGTGATGTCTAGAACTGCGGTATCATGCTGCAGACATAGTATGATGTCCCACCCAGTTACATTATCCTGACACCAGGGCGACCAGTCTTAACACTAACCTCTTAATGCTGACCGCCCAGCAGAGCGGCACCATGTAGGTTTTAACACAACTGATACAAATGGTTGAGATGTTGGTTCAAGGGGCTTTAGTCTTTCAAGTATAGGAAAGTAATTGATACAGAAGAAATCAACAAATGTCGATGTGAGGCTACTTACTGTTGCATGTGCTGGAATTGGTCACTGGACAGTGTTACATATATCTGATTTAGGATAACTTTGTTTGTTAATTTTAACTTTTGTTTTATTTTTCATTACATCCTATCCGTTGTTTTCACGTGACGTCACAAAACGTGTGTACTTCCATATCCGCCATTTTAAGTCCCTATCCCACATAACCGGCACGTTTCATTTTGTGAGTAAGAATATAAAAAAATACATCACATTCTGTTGTGCATGTCAACCTCGCTAGATCGAATCGCGTGACTCTTTTTACGTGTTTTCTTCAAGTAAAATATTTATATTTCAACCATATTTGTTATTCTTTCCTAAACAAGTATATCGATCAATAAACAAACGCATAAACAAATGGATATACAACCAAGTAGAAACATAATGATTTTCGATTTTCACGGGCTTAAATCAAGCATTTGATTATCGTTAAAGTTTAAAAGCCAATTGTTTATATACAATTTTATATTTCTAAAAGCATTTCAGGAATACATAGTTTTGACATTCGAAACAACGTCATGTTCCGTCAGACACGTGTTTCGTTTGAATACACTAAAGATGAAACTTCTTTGACCGGTTATCGCTTTCATCTAGTATAAGCCTACGTCCTCCATCCCCTCCACAAGTACAATATTTTAATATACTAATTAAAATGGTTTCGCAAATATTCTATGGGACAAACACATGTTGTCGCGAAAAATATTTTGACATAAAAGTTCTAGCATAAATTACATGCTAAGAAATTTTAATTCGTGGCTGATATTTTATTCAGTAAAAATAATGATCTGGAAATACTCTTTCAAGATGACAAGTTTAGGGATATGATACGAATGACTTTTTAAAACGTCATTATTATCTGTTTGTAAAGAACAACAAAAAGTGCATTTCTTAGATATCAATTATACACGATTACGGATCTACTTTACTATTCTGTCTTTCGATATAAGCAAGGGAACCCCTTCCAGCTTTATTTTTATTTTTTTGTGCTATAGTGCACATAATTTCAAGTATAATCTATGTATTGTGTCGAAGAAGTAAATATTCTTATAGTGATAGTTAAATCAGATTATTATTCTTGAATATACAAGATGACTAATGTTGACAACGGTTTGTTAGCGACTCAAAATGGCGGTAGAAAGCGGGCGCGCGTTGAATTGAGGGTATTTGCGTACTTAATCGTGACATCTGTGAAAACAACCCATTGCAAAGTAATTTTATTTACAGGAGACGATTCTTTCCAGAAGATCAGTTGACTTGACACCTAAGGCTAGCCTAGATCCTGACATTTATTCAAAAGTCGTAACAGCCATGCAAACAAGTTTTTTTTTCAATAAATTTTTATTGTTAAATTATTAAGAGCGAATTTGAGACTGTATTGGATACATGACCATAAACTTGTAAATAGCTTTTGTGAAGTAAGCAACTTTTTTTTCATTCTTAGAGTAAAACGATTGGTTTCGCAAAGGTCATATTATGAGTACGTGACTTTAAAATGTAAACATGATCACGTGACCCTCACGGTTTTGCAACTCTGGGATTTCAGTAACTGCATTTTAGATTACTGTATAACCTTTGTTTTACAGAAATAATCTTAGTTTTGGGCTTTTACACTTGATGTCATGTCATTTTATTCTGTTGTAGCCAGTTTTCGAGATATATGTTAAATGTTCTTCAGATTATTTGTTTTTAAAAGATTAATAATTCGTTTCTCTGGAAATATTTGAGAGCTCACACACAATTCTTTGGCAAAGACAGTTTGTCATTTTTTTTTCTTTTCGGATTTCCAACACCGTATTATTATTTCTTGTGTTTCTACAGAACTGTAGTCACAGCACAATACAGGATATACGTCATCACCTTCCATCTTGGATTTTCATTGGGACTAACTTTAATTCATTAGAACACTTCATTATTAGGACTTTTAAAGTTTAATTTGTGGATTATTCTTGGATTCTTTTGGGATTTTGATTCTTATAACCGTTTTTTCGCCATTTTTGCGATTATTTTCTAGGGAAATAAATAATTTGTTTAATTTTACAAAGCTTGTTTTTTCACTTTTTCTGTGTTTGTTTTTCGTTAGAGCCTAACAATAATTGCAAATATTGCACTGTTTGTCCATCTGAGTCAAGTCCGTAGTTATTAATGCTGACATATCTGAAATTTTCAAATATATCTGTGAGCAACAACACATGTAATTAGATACAGGTCATTATAATGTCCAAAGGTTTTAGAGTCAAAATCTTTCCAAATTTGCTGAGCGTAAGCAAAGTCGACATCGCGGACACTTTCAAGATTTAATCGAGAATACAATCTTACCTTGTTTCATTAAATCTATCTGAGTCGTCTGGATACTCCTATGGAAAAATACCTTTTCTTGTAAGGTTGTTTTGTCACCGAGATGATCCGTCAAATTATCAAACTTTCCACATCCTTTCACGAGTTCGTCTAACGATGCCGCCATAAACTGGAGACTATCAATAAATCTCAACTTTCCAAGTGTCACAGACTTGTACTACTCTATATTGTTTGGAATGCATTTTATTTTATCGTTGTTGTTCATTTTAATTGGTTAATTATATCTTTGTTGCCGAATACTGCCCACCAACTAACCCGTTAAAGTTTCTGATCCACATGTAATGTTTTTTTTTATAAAACAGCAAGTTTATTGATGCTTGTTTGGATTATGCGAAATCTGATGTGGCTCGATCGCTGTTATCTCTTGGATAATTCTTTTGTGCATCATCACGGTCTCCAAATACATAAATACCACCTGGCAAAAGGAGATTGTTTTGTTTCTAAAATTTGGAAGTTGATACTAAGAACGTGAAATAGAATTCCGGAAAAGTTTAGATTGTTAGAAGAACAAACGTAATTTGATACTCTGTCAGTGTGATTATCTGTTGGGAATAACGCTGATAATAACGACCACTGGAAACATTTTTAGTTTTTAAATTTAGTTGGCAGAT
Organism: Unio pictorum; assembly: GCA_030141615.1. Lineage (NCBI taxonomy): Eukaryota > Metazoa > Mollusca > Bivalvia > Unionida > Unionidae > Unio > Unio pictorum. Next base: position 490,293 of record JARLTB010000267.1, read on the forward strand.
TGACATATATCTATGAGCTGCCTCGCAATTGATTATATTTCATAATATGAAACAAAATTGTATCGAATCTCCAATCCCATCCAGATGTATATTCATCAAACTTTTTCTGTATCTCCTGACAACGGCAACATATCTTTACGATAAAGCTATGTAATGTAAGGATCAGCAAGTTCATCGAATTGTTGTTGAGATGATTGCATCCGACATTATAACATGACAGTACTAGTACCCGATACAGTTTTCAAAGAGATTACCGGTATCCAATCAGAACTAAGATAGTCAAATTTTGGACAGGTTTCTCACGCAGCCAGACACTATCCTGTTGTATTCATTTTCGAAGACACAATACAATTTTGGAGGTCACTAAAGAAGCATCACGTACTTCGAAAGCAAATTATGTACTCGTAACAAGAGTGAAAATGGAGATCTAAGAAATTCGGACGAGATATTGAACAAAGGCTTCAGATGAAAGCTTTCCGGGTGGTATAGGACACCATTTGAAGAATATAGAGAAGAGTACACGTGGATTATACGGGAGAATATGCAGATGTGCGGATGAGCAGAGCCGGAAGAATAGACAGTAGTGCGAAAGCGCAGGGCCGGAGAACAGAAATAATGGCACAGTAAGTACCTAATCGAGATACAAGAAGAACGTTGCTGATGTTCCATAGAAGGGACACGGGAAGGAAACACTCACCTTTTATTTTGCTTGATGGAATAACTCGCAATTTTAATAGGTCTTACACGGTTGAGGGAAAAATTGTCCTGCAATTATTAAATACCGCGATATAGTTTATTATATTGTTACATCTAATTAGTTTTATACCTTTTAATGACTGAGGGCTCGGAGCTATTTAATCTTATAATTATCCGTGCCTCTCAATTGTTAGTAATAATTCAGTAGGGGGAAACGTGACAAAAGTAGACAGCATCGTCCAGGATTCGAAATAGGCATAAATAATATCTTTACGAGCAAATAATTATTAATAGGAAATATTATTGAAGTTTTAAGAGTGAGATTCCATTCTGTGTATTTTGTATTTTCGCATTTGCATGCTTGTTAGCTTTCATTTGCTTAAGTAGTGGTGAAACAAATATCGATCCAAATATCTTACCCGAAACAAGTCGGTTTGTTAGAAACGTGTAATTATTTTGTTGATAAGAATTTATAACATATATTAACTGTAGTAAGTTGAGGCAAGGTATCATTTATTGATATTATTACTTAACGATGGTTACAGAAAAGCAGATGCTAAACGAGAGAGAGAGAGAGAGAGAGAGAGAGAGAGAGGACAGACATCCATACACAAAATACAAGGGGATCTTGTATCGCAACGCCAGGAAGGGACAAGGGCACTTCAAGCAAGTCGTCGTGTCCAAAGCGAAGTGAGCAGCATTTGAACTCACGCATAAAAATATCATCGGACACATGGGATTTGCCAAGATAGATGCATGACTGTCTTGTCAAAGGATACCGGGGGAGGGGGGGGGGGGCAGGTAGACGTTACGCAGTTTTGTCCTCTACTTTGACAAGTGGAAGCGGGATGGCACAGAAAACTTATCATCAACCTGTTCCCTTGGGTAATACACCACTGATCGATAGAATCCTCGTCAGCACTAGGAACTCGTTATATTTTAACGGTCGTTGATTACGCTACACGCTATCCGGAGGCTGTCACTTTACGCAATATCGATTCAGAAACCGACGCATAAAACTTTGCTCGGGATTTGGTCTAGAGTCGGAGTGCCCGACGAAGCCTTGACCGATAAGAGGACACAATTCATGAATCTCGTGATGGGGGAGGTTAACCGACTGATGTCGAGCAAGCATATTACTCCCAAACTGTATCTTCCCCAATGGAACCGACCCGTCGAACGGTTTAATGGGACTCGGAAGATCACGTTTAAGAAGCTGTGTGAAGGCCGTCCTAAGGATCGGGATATGTATATTCCTGCTATGCTATTTTGTATATCGGCCAGTGCCGAAAGCGCGTTTTGGGTTTTCCGGCTTTGAACTATTATACAGAATGACCGTACGAGGCTCCATCGCCGTACTGAGGCAGATGTGGACTGACGACAATGCTCTTGAAGAGGTACGTACGACCTATCAGTATGTCACTGACTTGCGAAACAAACTGGAAGACGTTTGTACGCTAGAAAAAGAGAATCATCAGCAAGAGAAGCCTCATCAGGCGGAATACAACAAACGATCAAAGCCACACTAGTACCAGGTAGCCTGAGGTAGGAGACAATGTATTGCTACTGTTGCACCAGGAACACGACACGCTACAAGTTTCGTGGAGAGGTCGTACGTTCAGACCTATGGTATAGGACTACCAACTAACCATACCACGCCAATATCCTTACGAAATAGAGAGAACGAGAGCTCACTAGCGATTTCGTTGTTGCCACAATCGTCAACGAGGACACCAGAAAACGCAAACATCGTTCCGAGCTGTCCATTGACGAGGACTGAAACATCGTCGGATGTGGAGTGTGAACCAATGCCGACTAGGGAGCAGCAAACGGAGATAAATACGTTGCTTACAGTGATTGCGGATGTACTTATGGAGCTACCAGGGACGTCACCTGTTGAGTTCAGTTTAAAGCTAGTAAACGATCAGTCAGTTCACGGAAACCCTACACTTTTCCCCCACGCATAGCAACACGTGGTAAGGGAAGTAATTGAATACATCATTGCTCTGGGAGTAATCGAACCCGCTGTCTCTCCAAAAAGTTATACAGTTTCCCCCCCGACGTAACTTATCAATGGTTGTTTATGCCTTATGCAGACTACGCCGAGCATCATCACGAGGATGATGAGAAACTTATTGGAAAAAAATATAATGATAGGGGTATTTACAACTTTATTGACGATATCCTGCTAGCCACGGAGAAGTGGAGTGAGCACCTAACTCTACTAACAGACGTTTTAGAATGGTTACGTCAAACTGGCATGCGAGTTTCGTGACCTACATTGAGATAGGGCACACTGTCACCAGAGAAAGCTAAGTAGAGCAGCTCCAAAACTCCGCGCGCTCCACAACGAGGACCGAGGTGACATTCTGGGATAGGCCGGTTACTATAGAAGGTGTGGCTAATTTTAGCGCCATTGCAGACGGTTGTCTCATCTTACCCAGAAACGGGCCCTGAACAAGGTTATTTGGACAGATGCACGTGAGCATGCCTTCCAAACTTTGAAAGATAGACTGACATCCGACGCTGTTGTCCGTCTACCAGATGTATGCAACGAACTCGTGTTAGGCACCGACACGTGTGATACGGGTCTTTGAGCAGTATTATTGCTGGAACACGAGGGTCTACTTTTCCCCGTCGCATATGACAGAAACTGTGCGCGGCCGAGAACTACTCGAACTACCCTGGAATCCTGTATGGTATATCAAATTTTGAGCAATTTTTGTATGGGTGGAAGCAAAGCCGGTGCAAGGCATTTTGGCGCCCTAGGCGAGATCAGATATCTGGTGCCCCCTTCCACTCACCCCCCCCCCGCCCATAATGAAATAAACCCTTACCCCAGCGCTCTAGGCGATTGCCTAGTTCGCCTAGCTAAGAAATCACATCCACAAAGCGAATGATCATGGTCATTTGTTCAACATGACCAGCATCTGGTGTGCAATCTAGAATTATTGAAAAGTACTTAGCATCACGAGCAGATGCTAGAATTTTTTGTTTGATTGCATTGGATAAAAGCTGAATCAGTTCATTCTGTATGTCTTTGCCTAGATAATGTGTCTCATTGTCTCTAATCTTTCGAAGATGCTCATCCATAAGTGGGTCAAACAAAGCAAGAAATTCCACAAATTTCAGGAAGTTCCCGTTATCAGAAGTGTTCAGTTTCTCATGTGTTCCACGAAAAGAAAGATTTTGCATACCAAGCACTCTAACTAAGGCAATCAGCCGTTTCAGGATTTGCTGCCAATATTGTTCTTCTTTTTTAATGAGACGCAAGTGTTCGGCATCAAATGTTGTCATGTGTCGTAGTCGCAGCTCAAGTTCCTTCCATGACTGAAAATTCGCTAGATGTTCAATGCTTTTCTCATGCCCTGATAGAATTGCGGACATGTTTTTCCAATCATGTGAACCTTTATCAGAAAGAGATGACGCACCTATTGTGCTACTGGTAAACAGCTTGCAGTAGAAGCAATAAACAGAGTCATTACTTACAGAATACTGCAGCCAATGTCTGCGAATTTCTTCTCCATTCACAAGCCTGCGATTGTAATGAATTTTCGAGAATTTTCTTTGCATACTGTCTTTAGGAAAATCAAACTGCTCAACTTGTTCTGGTCCATGTTCTACTAAAATTTGTCGCATATGATCATCAAATTCGGTCCAAGTAGCCGGATCGCCATAGTTAACATGTAAACCAGTAAACTTGTCGATGTTATGCCCTTCAGATTTTGTTTCTTGGTGCGTACTGTGCATTTCATTTTGTGGCTCAAACTCTTCTGATACTGTCATCTCGTCGGATTTCTCTGCTTCCTTGTCTGCTTCAGCTTGATTGTTTAACTCCTCATGACCATATGTGTCTCTGTGCGGTGAACATAGATACTTTAGCAACGAGTCTCCTTGTTTTGTAACGTATTTGTCATGTTCAGCCCGTCGTTTACGATACTGTGCACCAGACAATCGTTTTCTCTCTGCCATGGGGTATTGAAATAACGACGGAAACTGCAAAATAAAATGTTATTACGATTTACTGTTTTGTTTTGAATTTCAAAATGACGTCACCGGATGTGGCGGTATTTGCCCGTAACGTAAGTAAGTAAATTAGTGATTACATTTATACTATACAATTCGTTTCATCTAGCGGGAAAACTGTATTATTATTCGATCCATTTATTACTAAAGGCGGCAATTTTTTACTATTTTTATTTTTTACGTAGCTCTTTGTGCCGCCCCCAGAAATTTGCCGCCCTAGGCGGCCGCCTAGTTCGCCTAGTGGTTAAACCGGACCTGGGTGGAAGTTAATTTTGGAGACCGACGTTTGCCTAGTTCGCCTAGCGGAAGCGCCGGCCCTGGGAGGAAGTCAAAATAACGTTCTGGACTAACTAATGTTAAAGAGTTGTCTATGCAACTTATCAACATGTGGACAAGGAAATGTCTCCGAGTTTAACTTTTTTTTCAGTAGGGTGAATATGTTGAATACAGTTGAATCAACGAAAAGAAATTCTAGCATGACCTTGATTGCGAATATTCCAAGAGATGTCTAGTAATTTTTGCAATCTTTAGCAACTGAAGCAAAACTTGATTGAAGAACTGACTTTATCGTCATCTAAGTCTATCAAAGCATTAACATTGTAAGCAGAACTGACTGACATTGGATGATGGCATTCCGGCGGAGATAAAATTCTAAGATTTTCTCAAATGCTGATGTGAACTACCATTCCTTTGCTGAATCAACACGTTTCAGCATTTCCTTTTCATAACCTTGATTAACAGGGAATTACGAGGAAGTATTATCATCATCATTTCCTCATACTGGTCAATGGATATGCCGTCAGTACTGATCGCATTACAGAATCCTGGTCTGGAGCAGAGGCGTAGCGGGGGGGGGGGGGGGCGGGGGGTACATATGTCCCCGGGCGCCAAGGTACAGGGGCGCCAAAATGAGGCTTGCAACGTTACATTATAATAAGAAAACAAGCGTAATAAATCTGTCATAAGATCGCTGGGGCGCCAATTTTATAGCTTGTCCTCGGGCGCAAAATATCATCGCTACGCCTCTGGTCTGGAGCGCCTGATTAAGTTCTCGGACGACTTTATAAGTAATGCCAGTTCACAAAAATTTAAATGAATGGTAGGTCCAGTCAATTGGTCAGCTGGTTCGACTGTCAGAGAGAACATAGTTGTCCATTTAAAGTTTCCCGGTAATATTGAAATTTACAAATCGGAATTGCATCATGCAACAAAAATGAATAGTACGCTATTTTTTTGGTGTTCTTCACAGGTGCCACCTGGTATGTTTAAGGAGTGTTACATTACGCTAATGTAAGCAGCGAAATTATCATTCATTAAACTTAAACTCAAAACATGTATTGAACAATGCAATAGCAACAGAACAAGATATTTTAAAAAATCATGCTGCCAAAATAATATTTTGGTCCGATTTTTCTTTTAATCTCACTTCCACTAAATGGCAACCAATTTCAATAAAAGACTCAAAAGCCACCATGGACCACCTTTGATCCCTTTACTTCTTGTATCGCCTTAAAAATACAAAAACGCCCAACATTAGACCTAAACTCTCCTAATTACAACAGTAAGGTATTCAAAATAACAGCATGTTGTGTATACAGGTTAGCCTTAATCTCAAAACTAAGCTATGCATCACTGTACTGGTTGCACAAAACAGCTGGAACATTTCTGGTCCATAGCACACTGGTTCTAGCTGGGTGTGGCTAGATCGTGTAAAATTTAATTTAATTTCTTTCCATTTAAAAAAAAAAAAATCTTAATTTTCAAACGTAACAAATTTAAAGTATGTACGTGCTGTTGATGACTGTAAAGACTAGAGTTGTCTTACCATGTGTTAAATCACACGTTAAAGCCATGTTTGTTTGATAAGAGTTTTTAACGTAGTTTTTAAAAAAAATTCTGTCATATCGCTACGATGTCTGCAGTGTGACAGTTTATAGCACTGGCACTGGGGAATCATGCTGCGGACACATAGCATGATGTCCCACCCAGTCACATTATCCTGACACCAGGCCGACCAGTCCTAACACTAACCTCTTAATGCTGAGTGCCAAGCGAGGCAGCTGTTAGTACCATTTTTGTAAGTCTTTGGTATGACTCGACCAGGGATCGAACCCACGACCTCCCGCTTCCCTGGCGGATGCTCTAACCACTATGTTACTGGAGCGGTTTATTAAAGCCATGTAATCATTTGTCAATCTGTTCTCTATTAAAAGGTAATATGCTTCACTTTGAACACACTCACTTTTCAATAAGGTATGTGTCATACATTGGGATGAAATTTTTTAACTTACTAGTCTTTCAAAAAAACTTGAAAATGACTTTCCAGGGCACTTTTCCCCAGTACTTTGTATGATCATCAATCAGTGTTACTGTACTTTTCCCCAGTACTTTGTATGACCATCAATATGTGTCACTGTACTTTTCCCCAGTACTTTGTATGACCATCAATGAGTAACAGGGTACTTTTCGCCTGTACTTTGTATGACCATCAATGAGTGACAGGGTACTTTTTCCCAGTACTTTGTATGACCATCAATTACAAGTTACTTTTCCCCAGTACTATGTATGACCATCAATGACAGGGTACTTTTCTCCAGTACTTTGTATGACCATCAATGAGTGACTGGGTACTTTTTGCCAGTACTTTGTAAGACCATCAAAGAGTGACAGGGTACTTTTCCAAATACTTTGTATGGCCATCAATGAGTGACAGGGTACTTTTCGCCAGTACTTTGTATGACCATCAATCAGTGTTACTGTACTTTTCGCCAGTACTTTGTATGACCATCAATGAGTGACTGGGTACTTTTCGCCAGTACTTTGTATGACCATCAAAGAGTGACATGGTACTTTTCCCAAAATACTTTGTATGACCATCAATCTGAGACACAGTACTTTGTATGCAATGATAATCAAACAGTGATAGGGTACTTTTCCCAGTACTTTGTATGACCATCAATCAGTGTTACTGTACTTTTCCCAGTACTTTGTATGTAACGACCATTAATCAGTGACAGGTACTTTTCCCCAGTACAGTACTTGTATGTAATGACTATTAATCAGTGACAGGTACCTTTCCCCAGTACTTGTATGCAATGATCATTAATCAGTGATAGGATACTTTTCCCAGTACTTTGTATGTAACGACCATTAATCAGTGACATGGTACTTGGTATATAGTGACCATCAATCTGTGACAGGGTACTTTGTATATAGTGACCCTTACTTGGGGATATATATTTAACTAAAGGCTGCACATGAAAATGTACTCCAACCCACATATTTTTAACTGACTTTGGCTTGATTGAACTCTCAGCTATATAAAAATATTTTTTAGAATGTTAAATTCATCATTTTACAAGCAATCATCCAGAAGATTTGTATAATATAAGGCACTCTTGCTAAAGATCGTACACAGGATTACTTGACCTGGTGGAATCTCAGCCATACTGAGTTACATATTTTGAATAGAAGAGAATAGCAGAGGCAGTATAGAAGCATGAGCAGCAGAAATCTCAGAATTGCAGCATGTCCTCTGTTGGTCAGGCAAACCCAAGTGTCCTCTTCTGTCAAGTGTGCCAGATAATCTAGATCAACCACTCATGTACTCACAAAAACCAAACCAGTCTGTCATGTTATGGTCATTTTCAATCTAGATCAACCACTCATGTACTCACAAAAAACAAACCAGTCTGTAATGTTATGGTCATTTTCAGTCTAGATCAACCACTTGTGTACTCACAAAAAGCAAACCAGTCTGTAATGTCATGGTCATTTTCAAAATCAAAGGATGAACAACACATCAGCATATAGCAAAGGCCATACCATCATCTATGCAAACTATGGCAGGAAAAAAAATACCATCATCTATGCAAACAATGGCAGCAAAGGCCATACCATCATCTATGAAAATTTTTTTGCAGTAGAATTCATTTTCAAAGTCACATTACTTTCATGATGACAATATGGAAACCATATAAGAGAATCAAGCACAAACACAGCAATAAATTTGGTCAATTCATTTTTTTTAATACTTGTCTTTATACATTTGGTCTCATCCATATAAAAAGCTGTCTTTACTATCTTTATATGATCATTTTTAACAGCTGTTTCTACAAAATATTCCAGCAATTCTTTTCTAAGAATAATTAACAGATTAAAATACTTAAAAGATTTCATGACCTATCAAATTAAGCAATCTGAAAAATGAATATGAAGGAAAATAATCCCCAGAAAAAAAAAGCTGTAAAAGAAATCACAGAAGATTGTGTCCATCACAATACAGTGAAAACTGTCTTTAAGGAATACTCAAGTGACAAGAAACTAATTTGCCTTGTGTTGGGGTTCAAAATAATCAAAAGTAAAAAACAAAAGGCCCATAAATGCTGTCCTTGATGAAGATGTTCTTTAAAAAAAAAAAAGTGTCCAGGTTTCACTTAATGAATTTAATTAAGTGAATAGGTGTCCTTGACATCAATGTGTCCAGATTTTACTCAATGAATTCAATTAACTGTAAAGGTACATGAAATAAAAGCCCAATAAACACTAAATCATCATTTCAAACTATAAGCAAAGGTACAATATACAGAAACAGTGGTAAGATTTCACCTTCCACATAAATGCTATCTGATAATAGATCTGAATAAAGGCTACACATTGGTCTATTTTTTTAATGTTGTCATGGCAACCATTCATTCAAGTACCAACATGCTGTAATGCAAATTATGAACAGAAGACTGGCATCCTAAATTCATCTTATACTACAATGGTGTCATAAAAGGAACAACATATCTTATAAGAGCTTAGCGAACAGAAACACTGTAAAACAAACAGCATAAAAAGTCAAAATTGTATTCTGCAAATTAAATATCAATAACTGACACAATCTTGCTGATTTTCATCATGAGAGAAAAAATGTTAGAGAAAATGATTCAATACTAGGATAAACAATGCATATTACCCCACTCCAAATGAAATTACCAACATGTTTTATTTACCATATAAATCACACCCAACAATGCATATTACCCCACTCCAAGTGAAATTACCAAGATGTTTTATATACCATATAAATCACACCCAACAATGCATATTACCCCACTCCAAGTGATATTACCAACATGTTTTATGTACCATATAAATCACACCCAACAGCTAACTGCATGGACCCGTATCTCCTGCTGCATAATACACCACCAGCTCTGGTTCTATGCAGATTGTTATAGTAAAAGTCATAAAATATAAATAAGCATTAAACATAAATTATTTCAGTTCTAAGCACAGTTTAGTACATGGACCCCACTGTAAAAGTTCAAAGTGGTCCATAATTTTTTTCCAGAAGTTTCCTGATGACAGTTAAGGTACATTCAGTGATTAGGATTGAACAGACTCCTAGGTTAAACAAAATTAGTATTAAAAACAATTTATATTTGACTAAATGTGTATATATGATCTGTATGACTTTTACTATAAGTGTAATCAAACAATACAGACAATGAAATGCCAGTACATTATACAATGGTAGACATGAATTTATATTTGCAGTTGGACTTAATTTGTAAGCAAGCATCATCAAAAATCAATCACCATTTATGACAAAAAATAAACATTAATAGGAACAAGAAAAATATATTTAAACCCCCCAAAGAATTAATACTAATAAATCAAAATAATCTAACAACCCTCATCCATACAATACTACCTAAACATTCAAGAATATTCAAAAACAAAAAAATAATTTTCTAGCAGTTTAAAGCTTTATTAGAAATGTTAATTAGAAAGAATGTTGCATATGGTATGAAGTATCGATACAATATCAGAATTAATCTCTGCATTTTTAGTTATACAAGAACCAAGAAATATATTTGGTTAAATTATGTCTAGGTAAAAACCTTCTGGGCATGAGACAGATGGGAGTTATCAGAATTAATTGCCAGGGTCTATATCTCCTGCTTAAGGAAACTATATTCTAAATCCATTCCAACTCTCCGTTTTTCACAATTCCCTTCAAAATTCCTTTTACTCACTGATCTATTTTAGGTTACACAAGTTATATATTTCACTAATCAAACTGATGGTGGGGCAATGGTTCTTAACATTTTTGGCTTGTGACCTAGATTCAGTTTGTGTTATTAGCCTCATGACTTTCCACCCATCAAATGCTACAAAATCACTTGGAAATTTTTTAATTATTATGGCTCATCTCAGTGACCAACTCAAAATGGCAGGCTAGTTTGGAGTTGTGACCCATGGGTTAAGAACCACTCACCTAAGGTCAAATGCATATACTTTTTCATCAGAAATGCTGGATCCTAACAATTTGTAACTTGTATGGTATTTCTTCTTCAATCTGAATTCAGTATTATTGTACTACTGTATCCTAAAATCAATATTCTACTGTTATGTGCAAATTTATGTCACAGAATCATATGTGTCATTTTAAAAGTTAGATTTCTGATAACTGTGATAAGGAAGTCAATAACAAAGTTAGATTTCTGATAACTGTGATAAGGAAGTCAATAGCAAAGTTAGATTTCTGATAACTGATAAGGAAGTCAATAACAAAGTTAGATTTCTGATAATTGTGATAAGGAAGTCAATAGCAAAGTTAGATTTGTGATAACTGTGATAAGGAAGTCAATAGCAAAGTTAGATTTGTGATAACTTTGATAAGGAAGTCAATAGCAAAGTTAGATTTCTGATAACTTTGATAAGGAAGTCAATAGCAAAGTTAGATTTCTGATAACTTTGATAAGGAAGTCAATAGCAAAGTTAGATTTCTGATAACTGTGATAAGGAAGTCAATAGCTTTTTTAGATTTCTGATAACTGTGATAAGGAAGTCAATAGCAAAGTTAGATTTCTGATAACTGTGATAAGGATGTAAGTCAATAGCAAAGTTAGATTTTTGATAACTGTGATAAGGAAGTCAATAGCAAAGTTAGATTTCTGATAACTGTGATAAGGAAGTCAATAGCAATTTTAGATTTCTGATAACTGTGATAAGGAAGTCAATAGCAAAGTTAGATTTCTGATAACTGTGATAAGGATGTAAGTCAATGGCAAAGTTAGATTTCTGATAACTGTGATAAGGAAGTCAATAGCAATTTTAGATTTCTGATAACTGTGATAAGGAATTCAATAGCAATTTGAGATTTCTGATAACTGTGATAAGGAAGTCCATAGCAAAGTTAGATTTCTGATAACTGTGATAAGGAAGTCAATAGCAATTTTAGATTTCTGATAACTGTGATAAGGAAGTCAACAGCAAAGTTAGATTTCTGATAACTGTGATAAGGAAGTCAACAGCAAAGTTAGATTTATGATAACTGTGATAAGGAAGTCAATAGCAAAGTTAGATTTCTGATAACTGTGATAAGGAAGTCAATAGTAAAGTTAGATTTCTGATAACTGATAAGGAAGTCCATAGCAAAGTTAGATTTCTGATAACTGTGATAAGGAAGTCAGTAGCAAAGTTAGATTTCTGATAACTGTGATAAGGAAGTCAATAGCAAAGTTAGATTTGTGATAACTGTGATAAGGAAGTCAATAGCAAAGTTAGATTTCTGATAACTGTGATAAGGAAGTCAGTAGCAAAGTTAGATTTCTGATAACTGTGATAAGGAAGTCAATAGCAATTTGAGATTTCTGATAACTGTGATAAGGAAGTCAATATCAAAGTTAGATTTCTGATAATGTGATAAGGATGTAAGTCAATAGCAAAGTTAGATTTCTGATAATGTGATAAGGATGTAAGTCAATAGCAAAGTTAGATTTCTGATAACTGTGATAAGGAAGTCAATAGCAAAGTTAGATTTCTGATAATGTGATAAGGATGTAAGTCAATAGCAAAGTTAGATTTCTGGTAACTGTGATAAGGATGTAAGTCAATAGCAAAGTTAGATTTCTGGTAACTGTGATAAGGAAGTCAATAGCAAAGTTAGATTTCTGGTAACTGTGATAAGGAAGTCAATAGCAATTTGAGATTTCTGATAGCTGTGATAAGGAAGTCAATAGCAAAGTTAGATTTCTGGTAACTGTGATAAGGAAGTCAATAGCAAAGTTAGATTTCTGGTAACTGTGATAAGGAAGTCAATAGCAAAGTTAGATTTATGGTAACTGTGATAAGGATGTCAATAGCAAAGTTAGATTTATGGTAACTGTGATAAGGATGTCAATAGCAATTTGAGATTTCTGATAACTGTGATAAGGATGTAAGTCAATAGCAAAGTTAGATTTCTGATAACTGTGATAAGGAAGTCAATAGCAAAGTTAGATTTCTGATAACTGTGATAAGGAAGTCAATAGCAATTTGAGATTTCTGATAACTGTGATAAGGAAGTCAATAGCAAAGTTAGATTTCTGATAACTGTGATAAGGATGTCAATAGCAAAGTTAGATTTCTGGTAACTGTGATAAGGATGTAAGTCAATAGCAAAGTTCCTAGCATCAGTATAACATAAGATGACCATAGTTACCACTCATCAAATGTATTTCAAGAAACAAAACACAGCATACAAAATCCTAACATGCATTTTACTTTTGATTTGCATCACAAAGAGCTTACATAACTGATCATTTATCTGCCAAATCAACGTCATCCATTCATTTATATTATCTCTTGCTTTCAATCCCAAATGATTATCAACCAAATCAACATGGCATCCATTCATTCATATTATCTGGTACTTTCAATCCCAAATGAGGCTCAATACTGATTAATATGACAGAACATGAACTATTAATGATTACCCAATCAAAATTTCACGATGATTGTCTTTGAGATTTTATTTTAAAGGATTTTTAAATTTTCTTTCTTTATGTTCATATCAGGAAATTAATGTTTTGCAATTAAAAGTGTTTCAAAAATTAAAGCTGTTTTCAAGGTAACTGCTAAAATTCAAGTTCTTTTCAAGATAACCACCACGATTACAGTTAATTTCAAGATTGTGCAAACCCCTATGCATCTTAATTTAACATTTTCCTCTTCTATCTGTCTTAACATTAGATAATCTTGTATTTGTTTCCTTTTCTTAACATTATTAGATAATCTTGTATTTGTTTCCTTTTCTTAACATTATTAGATAATCTTGTATTTGTTTCCTTTTCTTAACATTATTAGATAATCTTGTATTTGTTTCCTTTTCTTAACATTATTAGATAATCTTGTATTTGTTTCCTTTTCTTAACATTATCAGATAATCTTGTATTTGTTTCCTTTTCTTAACATTATTAGATAATCTTGTATTTGTTTCCTTTTCTTAACATTATCAGATAATCTTGTATTTGTTTCCTTTTCTTAACATTATTTGATAATCTTGTATTTGTTTCCTTTTCTTAACATTATTAGATAATCTTGTATTTGTTTCCTTTTCTTAACATTATTAGATAATCTTGCTATTGGTGTGAAAAGCAAGCCAGGTGAATGCTTACATCCTATAAATGTGTGTGTGTGATTTGGATTGTTAATGTAGTTTATTTTTCAGTCATATCACAGTATGGCAGTTTATAGTGAAGTCTAGCACTGGAGCATCCTGCTGCAGACATGTAGCATGATGTCTCACAAAGTCACATTATCCTGACAAAAGGATGACCAGTCCTAACACAAGCCTCTTTATGCTGAGTGCCAAGCAAGTCTTTGGTATGACTTAGCTGGGGATCGAACCCACGACTGCCAGCATCCGTGGCAGATGCTCTAACCACTAGGATACTGGAGTGGTCCCTATTAATGTATTTTATAGTCTCACAATAATTTTCAGTTTTTACATGTTACTGCAGTAGGATTTAAACATATGACTAAACCTTTAGAAATCAAAACAAATGTGAATAGATTTCCAATGCATCACTACTTAACACAGACTTATATTTCAGCTTAAAAACCACTGGTATCAGAAACAAACAATATTTATACCATTCTTGGGATCATTACTGTTGGGCTGTCTTCAAAGTGTGACTTTTGTTTATGGACTGCCTGTATTATGTACTCGTTACAGAGTTTTAAAATTCTTTTCTTTTCACTTATGATTTATTTTCCCATGGCTGTTTTTTATGTGCAATTCTTTAGCTTTACATTTTAAGAACCCACCCCCTTTCAGTCTGCATCTTAATAGCCATGCTAGCATGCAATTAGACCCTATACATACATACTTGATTGCACATACAGACCAAATGCATTATTTGAATATATTGCCAGCAATCATAGATAAACATAAAATACTCTGCACCATACACAACTTAGTAAAAATGGAATCAACAATGAGAAACAAGGCCTGCATGTAGAGCTAGGATCAAAATCATTGCTTTACAACATGCCCACACAACATCAAAAGATTCAGTAATTATGTCACGGAGTGAATCTGCTCAAGTTTATAATGATTCATCTACAGCATGAAGAAAATCAATTAAAGGGTTAGGAAATGAATGAAAATCCATTAAATGGTTAGGAAATAAATGAAAATCCATTTAAGGGTTAGGAAATAAATGAAAATCCATTTAAGGGTTAGGAAATGAAAGAAAATCCATTAAAGGGATAGGAAATAAAAGCATATCCATTCAAGGGTTAGGAAATTAAAGAAAAGCAATTAAAGGTTTAGGAAATGAATGAAAATCCATTAAAGGGTTAGGAAATGAAAGAAATCCATTAAAGGGTTAGGAAATGAATGAAAATCCATTAAAGGGTTAGGAAATGAATGAAATCCATTACAGGGTTAGGAAATGAATGAAAATCCATTAAAGGGTTAGGAAATGAATGAAAATCCATTCAAAGGTTAGGAAATGAAAGAAAATCCATTTATGGGTTAGGAAATGAATGAAAATCCATTAAAAGGTTAGGAAATGAAAGAAAATCCATTTACGGGTTAGGAAATGAATGAAAATCTATTCAAGGTTTAGGAAATTAAAGAAAATCCATTAAAGGGTAAAGAAATAAAAGAAAATCCATTAAAGGATTTAGAAATAAATGAAAATGAAACTTTAACCAAAACCTTAACAAAATTTTGACAGCAGTGATATAAGGTCAGTGAACATTGTTATTGAATGAAATGTCTAATTTCATAATGATCCATACCAAACAGGATGGGAATCTAACAAGTTATTAAGAAAATGTAAGCAAATGAAAAACTTCTCACAAAGCTTCTCAACACAAACATTCTATGACTGACCTTTATCTCAATATATATATATATAAATAGGACAAATGAGAATGTCACAAAATAAACTGGTATAGCTTCATAACAATTCATTTTAAGTATGATGGGTTTAGGAAATACATTTAAACATTTAACCAAAACCTTAACTGTGGATACTGATATCATTACTGCCAGAAAGTATGTCTAGCCAGTGTGAGGTCAACAAAATACATGCTGCTTTGGAAGGGAAATTAACATGACAATTGCTTTCTTCTTTTATGTAAAGTCAATTATTTCTCTTTGTACACAAGTTGTTTCCCATATAAGTAGGTGACATGACTCCATAATATATAAGTAAAACAACAGCAAACATTTCAGTAGCATTTATAATTAATTCTGTAAGAAATCAGTAGTTCTTATATAATGACCAACCCCTCAAATCACAAAAAAACTGATCAGACAAGTTTAAATTATCTTTCTCAATGCCAATCAAAAACTATATAATAATAATAATAATAATAATAATAATAATAATAATAATATTGAGGACTTTGTATGGCGCTTAATCTTTAGAAGCTCTAAGTGCTTTACAACATCTATAATATGACTACAAAATAACCCCAAACCCGAGAAATTAGAAAACAAAAAAAGGCTGAAAATATTTCTGGTAGGAAACATTAGCGTTTCAAGTTTGTACCAAAGTTTATCATGACTGGTCAAGTATAAAATCGCAAGCTCTAATTCAATCTCAAAACTAGAACATTTCCAGACCTATCCCTGAGATTAAAACATTTTTACACTCAAACTCAACTCGGATCAATTTTGAAACTTCTTATTGGTCAGATTTTGATGTTAGACAACATGATGCCAGAAGTTTGAGTTTAGTCTGAATTAGAGTAGTTGAATTTTTCACAGCTTCACATTCCAGATACCTTTAATATTTAAGAACCTGAAATATAAATCAATTTTCCAATCAAATATTAACAAGACAACTTTACACAATTATCAGGTGACAGAGGATCTTGTGAGGGCAAGAAGCTGGTAAGTAAGGTAAAACATGGTATAATGTGAGACCATTAATGGAATAATGATATCAAACAAGAAAATTTAAATACAATGTCATTCATTTTTATTGTGCACAAATTATGATGGACTCTGCAGATGTTACATGCCACAAATTTATAGAAATGAAAAAGCTCCATTGGTGAACAACAAATAACCCTTCCATGGTGATCTCCATTGATGAACAATATATTACCCCTCTCATCATTAGCAGTCCATTGGTGAACATTACCCCTTTTGTTATTAGAGGTCCATTGGTGAACAAACATATAACCTTGTTTATGAGAGGTCCATTGTGGAATAACAAAACCACTTTCATAAAGAGAGGTTCACCGGTGAACAACAAAAAACACTTATGATGTGAGGTCAAATGGTCAATAACATATAACCCCTTTCATCAACAGAGGCATATACATGAATTATACATTATTTCTTCCAAAACCAAAAATGTCAACACAAATTTAAAATATTTATACACAGTACTATTTCAATATGTGTATTTAAAAACCAATTTACAGGTTAACCCTGCAACATATAGAGGAGTGGGAAAACTTAAACATTATAAAATCTTTTATTTTTTTATTTAAAAAAACAGTAAAACACGTAACTGATGTAACTTATTTATCATCAATAATTATATTTATCAACATCTATCCATATTTAGGTTGAAGGACATCATGCCATCAACAAAAGCAAGTACTCTGCATACAATTCCAAATAGTATTCAATCAAAACTGACCCGGGTCTACACCTTCGTCGAGGTCAAATGTAACTGAAAATCAACAAAGATTCTTCTCTGCCATCACACAGTGTGACTGCAGATTAGGGCTGTGTTGTTTGTTGTATTGATTACTCCTAACAAACTAAACAGACCCAGATCTATGGCATGTTATGAGATTGCAGATCTGGGTTGATGCACTTCTTCAGGTGGACTGATCTTGAAAACTAATATAATATGCAATTTATTTTTAAGACACTGACGAATATTCTCAAAGAACATATTTTTACGAGTTATTTTGCCCAATACATTAATTTCTTATGCTGCATTCATATAGAATTTGAAATGTATAGGAATTTTGGCATGTCTATGGCATAAGTAGTTATGTAACAAGCCTGTTTTAAGAAACAATACGTCAGAAATCCATTAATTTTTTAATTCATTCATCCGATACTTTTACTAGTTGATAATTAGGCTTAATTTATTTCCTCTGCATGCATACTGACTTTCAACTCAGGAGTTCTACAAGAACCGTCATTCACAGGGACACTGTGTACATATCTCCTCACACTTCAATGACTAGCTTTTACTGCATGCCATTTACAATGTGACTCTCATGTTCATCAATTTTCTCTCCTGGGTTTCTTCTTTTTACTTTTTGGTTTGGCTTCAATCCAAGATTCTGAAATGTAAAAACAACAATCCATTAAAAAAAAATAATATTGATTTACACTTTATAGCTCAAGCACACTTGTTTCTTTGATTAAAATTTAAATTAATTAAAATTTAAATTAATTAAAATGCCAACAAAGTTTCCATTTGACCTTATGTATTTTATAAAAAGACCTAGCAACAGTTGCTATGTTAATATACTCCTCTGAATTAAAAAAAACGAGGCATAGCCACTGAAGTATGTCAATATACTACTTTGAATTTAAAAAAATTAGGCATAGCCACAGGTATGTCAATATGCTACTTTGAATTTAAAAAACGAGGCATAACCACTGAAGTATGTCAATATACTACTTTGAATTTTAAAAAAATGAGGCATAGCCACTGAGGTATGTCAATATACTACTTTGAATTTAAAAAACGAGGCATAACCACTGAAGTATGTCAATATACTACTTTGAATTTTAAAAAATGAGGCATAACCACTGAAAAATGTCAATATATTACATTGAATTTTAAAAAAAAGAGGCATAACAATTGTGGTATGTCAATATACTACTTTGAATTTTAAACAATGAGGCATAACCACTGAGGTATGTCAATATACTACTTTGAATTTTAAAAAACAA
This sequence comes from Unio pictorum, assembly GCA_030141615.1. Taxonomy (NCBI): domain Eukaryota; kingdom Metazoa; phylum Mollusca; class Bivalvia; order Unionida; family Unionidae; genus Unio; species Unio pictorum. The sequence goes on from JARLTB010000267.1 coordinate 509,221, forward strand.
GGCATAACCACTGAGGTATGTCAATATACTACTTTGAATTTTAAAAAAGCCTAGAAACAGTTACCTGTACTCTTTATGATGTAACAAAAAAGTCTAAACAAAGGTTGCTATGTAAATATACTCCTCTATATAAAAAACACTTAGCAACAGTTGGTATGTTAATATACTCCTATGAATTTAAATTCTGGTTGACTACATCTTCGTGAGAAAAAAAATTCTGCACAGAACTGAGTATTGCCGGAACACAGTTTTCCAGGAGCAGGCATTGGAAGTGACCATGATTTATTATTGACGACATTTCACCTTTCACTTAAAATGATCAAAAAGCCTAACCAACCAAGAATCAGATTTTACCTTGAAAAATTGAAAGATCTAAAATTCGCAAAAGCCTTCCAAGCAATAATAGGTGGTAAATCTGATAACCCTGGACAGCCAAAATACAGACCTAGAGTCCTTAACAACCACATTCAATACAGCCAAGATCTAGAGTCCTTAACAACCACATTCAATACAGCCAAGATCTAGAGTCCTTAACAGCCACATTCAATACAGCCAAGACCTAGAGTCCTTAACAACCACATTCAATACAGCCAAGACCTAGAGTCCTTAACAACCACATTCAATACAGCCAAGACAGACCTAGAGACCTTAACAGCCACATTCAACACAGCTGTGAGTGGCACAGCTAGCAAGATCACTGGCAAATATTGTCCAAAAAACCTTGGGTCACAGCAGATGTCCTTGAACTATGTGGTAAAAGAAGAGAACTTAAAAAGGAAACGAGATCATGAAGAAGCTAGAAAATGTTATGGAAAAGTGAGAAAAAGCATGAAAAAGGCAAAGGAATCCAGGATAAAAAGACAATGCTGCAAAATCAAAGACAAAAATTAAATGACAGAAAAGAGCATATCAACTGGTGAAAGATCTCCCAACCCATGAACAAGGGAAAACTACCGCCATAAAAGACAAATCAGGAAAATGACTCACACTGCTCAGATTTGTATAATCATAAAACCTAGGAAGATCCAGAAGTACTAAATTGCACATACACAGAAGAATTTGGTGACATTCTCCATGAGGAAGTAGAAATTGCAGTGAAGTCATTAAAGAAAGAAAAGTCAGCTAACATTGACAACACATCAGCAGATCTCATTCAAGCAGGAGGAGAAATGATAGTCACAGTCCTAACAACATTCTGCAACAAGATATGGCAGACAGGAAACTGGGACACCACATGGACTCAATCCATGGTCATTGTTCTCCCGAAGAAAGGAAATCTAAAGCTATGTCAAAACTACAGACCATCAGTCTGATCAATCACCTAAGCAAAGTCATGCTGAAGATAATTCTCAACAGACTAAAGCCTAAAGCAGAGAAAATTATTGCAGATGAGCAGGTAGGTCTCTAAGCAGGAAGGAGCATGACAGAAAAAATCTTTAATCTCAGACTCCTCTGAGTGAAATACCTTCAGCATCAGCTGAATCTATACAGTGTCTTTATAGATTTCAAAAAAGGTTTTGACAGGGTATGGCAAGTAACCCTATGGGTAACTATGATGAAGTACATTAGCTCAAACCTGGTGCTGATTGCTGAGCACCTCTATGACAAAGCCACCAGTGCTGTCCTCATAAAAAGCAGCTGAGGACATTGGTTTCAAACAACAGTTAAGAGTCAGACAGTGATGTATACTGTCACCTACACTCTTCAACATTTTCCTGGAGAGGATCATGCAAGATGCCTTGTATAACCACAAAAGCACTGTCATCATTGGATGAAAAACAATCAACAACCTTCAGCAGACAGAAAAAGTGGTAGGAGAACATTAAGGAGTGGAGAGGCATGGGATTTGATTATTCTCAAAAGGCTGTAGAGAACAAGAAAATATGGAGAGAATTGGTTGTAAAGTCAACTGTGGTGCAACAATGAGTTCATGGGTTAAGGGATTTATGATGAGGAAGAGTATAAAATGGCCTAGAAATAGTGGCTATCATGTCAATATACTCATATGACTTTTCTAACATTTATTTAGCTCTTTGAATATAAACCTGCTTTTGACTGATCAATATGGCTGTAAAAAACCATGGAAAACTTACCCGGGTACCGGTTGCACCGCTTAACGGGTACCTGGGTACTCGCTAGAGCATGGAAGACATGTACAACCCTTGAGCAACAAATTTTTCCCCACTAAATTACGCATTACGTGTAAACGTATATGGATTACGCTTTTTCGGTATATCCACCTTCCAGAAATCTTGTTTATATTGTTACGTGCTTAGGCTCGAATAAGCAGCAACATAGAAAGAAGTGAAAATAACAAGCTTGTAAAATTTAACAAACAATTTATTGAGTACAAATATTTTCATAAAAGAAAATATTTAAACTTACGGTTTTAGAGAATCAAGTCAAAAAACGTAATCCAAAAAGAATACACAATATAATCCACTAGTAGAATTGCAAGAGTCCTGATAATAAAATGTCCTAATAGTTCCCGGTTTGAATCTTGACGATGTAATCCAATATGGACGACAATGTCACTTGATTTAGTCAGTTCTTGTTAATCAAAATCTATGAGCACATATTCTTTTCCAGATAAATGATAAAATAATTCCTCTTGCTCCAAGTGAACTGACACAATTTCCAGTACACGGTAATTAAAAATAACTCAAGAAGAAGACACAACTTAATATTATAAATGCCCAACTTCTACTCAATAGCTCTCTCCTAAAACATGGTTTATATCTGTTTTTTACGTAAACAAGGGGTCACGTGATATTCTAGAAACTATCAGAATGAACCTACGTTCAAGAAATCACGTAAATACCATATGACCCAACTAAAATTAGAAAGATGTTTATACTCTACTCCATTTTGTCCTTGGAATCAACCAATCATTTTTAAAGTAAGGCTCTAATGTCCTTGGAATCAACCAATCATTTTAGAAGCTTGTTTACACTCTGAAACAAGGTCAGAAAATGAGGTTAACATCTGTTGTTTACTTGTAGAGGAAATTTCTAGAAAAATTTCCCAATGAATGAATTTTTAATCCAAAATGTCAAATTTGAATCTGACAAAAATAAATAATTTATTTAAATCAAATATACGTAACAATATTAACATTTCATTAATTCCACAGACTGTATTTTAGAAAAGATCGCTTTATGTAACTACAATATACAAGTACATGTATTCTTGTCCATGGACTTGTACTTTCCTACAATAACATGTTTTATTTATAGCAAACCTTGTTCTACTTTCCCCATGAATTCTATTTATAGCATCTGTATGGCTTAGTGAGGAGAGAACAGACTATATTTATTTATATGTTTACTATATAATATGTCCAACAACTTTTGGAAATTTGCTTTTTGTCGATATCAAGTGACTGTATGACCAAGGTTGTGAGATTTGTGTAGTCATGTGACTAGAAATACAAATACAGTCCTACCCGTTTATATCGACATCGCTTATCTCGACAAGCCGCCTATGTCGACAAAAAAGCAAAGTCCCGGTCCCATGGTCTACTATTACTATCAAATTGTCATGCCTATGTCGACGTCGAGATAAAAGAAAAACGTATATGTCGACAGAAGCCCTTGGTCCCAGCTTGAAAAAATCCTTTGTTTTCAAAACGTTTATCTCGACAAGCTGCCAGTTAAGACCAATACTTTGTTCAACAATTAGTTGATCTTGCCGCCAGGCTTTATTGTCGCGGTCGGATGAAAAAAACAAACAAACCCATAGCAGCACGTTTTCTCACCACTCTGCAGCTAGTTAAGTCTTTGATCTTGCCGCCTAGCTTGTGAATCATGTTATTCAAATGTACTCTTACAATGACAGCATGTACATCTGTGGGTCTTTCAACCACTGAATTTTCTGATTGTAAATATATCAGCACAGCGAAAAGGATCAATTGATGTACACAATTTCCCAATCAACAGGTGGTAGAAGCAGGACTAGCAAGCCCTTAAATTTGCCGTCCAGGAAATTGATGCGCACAGAGGACTCCTGTATACGTGATTTTCTGAATCCCATAAATAAAAATTGCATCAAAATACGGATTACACGTTTCCGAGACCTTTGAAAGTGATCGGTGATTTTTGCTGTGAAAGTTTCGTTTTTAATTTTATTTACATTTACGATGGCTACCGACAGAAGGGTAAAACGCAAATTAAATTTACAGTCTTTGGAAACTAATTATCTGGCTGTTAATGAAGTTAAGGGATGAACATCTCGCAAAGAGGTCTGTGAAATTTTTCATTTAAAATTAACACGTCCAGGAAGGATGAAAGCTGCAACAAGTGGTTGGTGCAGTCGCTTTAATGTTCGTCATAACATCGGATACAAAAGTATTTGTGGAGAATACATGTACTGTTGACAGTTTTTCATTTCCATGTGAATAGCCCTATCCCCTTGATACCCTCAATACCATGGGAACAGACTGACCGATATCTAGGCTGATTTAAGTACATGTACTTGAAGCATGCAACTAACAACTAGACAAACACGTGCTAATGCTGACATTGAATCTCGCATGTTTTTCATATCAGGATTTGACCGATGCAATATTTTATTGTGGACTTTATTACACAAAGGTAACCAAAATGTTATTTGTCAATATACAAGTGTATTTCACTCTAGTTTTGTCCCCACATACTAAAAATTTACATTGTTTTTTTTTTCAAAGTTTAAATACTGATGACCGGTTACCCCTTACTGAAGAATTTAACTTTCATTTTTTTTTTACAGACCCCCCCCCCCCCAACACTTATCTCGACATCCGCTTATCTCGACAATATTTCCTCGGTCCCGAGGATGTCGAGATAAACGGGTAGGACTGTAGCAAGATTTGGGTTAAATTTCAGCAATGATGTACTTTCGTCTCGTCTGTCAGCAGATTAAAGGCAGAACAAATGCTATGCTCACGATTTTTGAGAAAATAAATCATATTCCTATCGATTTCATACTGGTATATCTCAATGAAAGATCGTTTGCTGAGCCGGCATGTAAGCTGCTACCCATGCCGACATCAAATGGTGTCAGCAAATTCCAACTTTTTGATAGGAAATGTGCTCTGACCCTACACATCAACAAGAATGTCCAAATATAAAAAATGGGGTGGCAAGGGCCAGAGGAAACTCGGACTACTCAGACCAGTGTGCTGCTGATGATATATGATATTTGATAGTGTTGTCGACAAATTTTTTGTGAACTGGTACTCGTCATTAATTTTCAATATCCGGGTCTTTCGCTACGGTCGGGTACCCGAGTACCCGTTGACAGCCCTACTGATCAACACAGTTTAATATAAAACTAATAAAGTTAACAAAAGCCAAGTACAAGCCCTGACCTGCATAAGATATTTGGCAAACTGTCAGACAATAATGTGTTTTCATAATATGTAACTTGCTCTCAAATTGCAGTGGAATGTTACATGATTATGAACTAAAGGCATAGGAAAAAGTTCAGACCTTAGGGCACAAGATACAATCATGGCCTGTAGGCTTGGGACACAATACATACCTGGAGCATGACCAAACAACATATAGATTTGTATGCACTAGACATAATCATCATATGTAGGCAAAGGGATACACTCGTGACCTGCAAGATGTGGGATAGAACCTGACCTGCATGCATAGGGATACACTCATGACCTGCAGTTTTGGGATGGAACCTGACTTGCAGGCCTGGAATACTAATCTGACTTGCAGGTATGGGTCATTACCTGGAACTGCATTACTGCAATAACTAGTGTCCTTAAGGTACAGGACATTACCTGGAACTGCATTAATGCAATAACTAATTAGCGTCCTTGAGGTACGGGACATTATCTGAAACTGCATTAATGCAATTACTAATTAGCGTCCTTGAGGTACGGGACATTATCTGAAACTGCATTTATGCAATTACTAATTAGTGTCCTTGAGGTATGGGATATTACCTGGAACTGCATTAATGCAATTACTAATTAGTGTCCTTGATGCATGGGATGGTATCCTGACTTGCATCCACAGGACTACTTAAAGACCTTGAGGCATGGTGTGATATCCTAACTTGCAGACATGGGACTACTAAGTTACCTTGAGGCATGGGGTGGTATCCTGACACGTGACTGCATAGCGCCCTTGAGGCATGGTGTGATATCCTGACTTGCAGACATGGGACTACTAAGTTACCTTGAGGCATGGGGTGGTATCCTGACACATGACTGCATAGCGCCCTTGAGGCATGGCGTGATTACCTGACTTGCAGACATGGGATTACGAAGTTACCTTGAGGCATGGGATGGTATCCCGACACATGACTGCATAGCGCCCTTGAGGCATGGGATGGTATCCTTATTTGCATCCATGAGACTACCACAGATGGAAACAGCTCCAAATAAAACACCTCAAAATTCTTCATGCATCTCCATTATACATGTAAAGTGCAAAATTTCACAAATACCCAAAAACATGCAGAACACTTTCAAAATCATCAAAACATGTAACAAAAGATGAACCATTTTTATCATTTATTAACTTAAATACTCTTTCAATGTTTTAACAAGCCACTTGTGAAGAACTGCAGATAACACTTCTTTCAGCCTGAATGAAACTTTTTTTCTGATCTAAGGACAGTTCTGATGGAATATTATTTGTGCTGGACACTATTGGCATATTAGAAGCCAGCCAATACACAGCCTGGGGCACCTGATGTGAGGTAAAATATGAAGTCAACTGTCAAGGGCCATAACTCTATCCAAACATAACTGACAAGACAAAACCCATAAAATGCACATTTAGATATCTGAAACATGTCCAAAACAAACTGCTTCAGAATATGTTGAATGGTTACTGTTACATTGGTTACAATGATCAAAAAAAATAAAAAATGCACATTTCCTATTGCACTGGTTTTAAAATCAGAGTAGGTAGGATTTTGTTGTTGTTGTTGTAAACACTATATATTATATTGATTAGTATATATAATCTACTAAACACTTCAGGTACTGGACTGAAACAGTATTTTTTTAAAAAACGCAGGATAAAAAAGGTGCTAGGGTCAGCAATGAAAAACAGATGGTTTGCTGGCCAGAAACATTTTCTTTAAGACTCTGGTGGTCAATGCCATTTTGAAAGATGAAAGTGATTGAAAAACTGCTGGATGCTCCATCTAAATGGATTTTTTTTTAATAACTGGTCAAAGTTAGTTATATACATACAATTTCCTAATTTAACAATTTTTTTAAAATAACCGGTCAAAGTTAGCTATATCCATACAATTTCCTATTTTAACAATTTTCAATTCTGTAGAACCAATGAAAAGATCTGAGTTTCGCACCATAACTTGAAACTACATAATGAATGACTAAAACAATGAATTCACCTGCCTGCACAATTAACTTCCAGTGTATGGTGTTTTGTTAAATTCTTTCCTACTCAAATTACATCTAGGAACAAATACTCTGATTTTTAAAGAAAAGAAAAATTTCTGCCACAAATTTTACACAAAACATAAGAAAGAGACAAATTGGTCTGCATTAAAAAACGGATTTCCAACTAAAACTGGAAAATTTCCATCTCTGGACTACTTATTATCCTTAATGCATGGGATGTACTCCTGACTTGCAGACATATGACTATTTTGTGCCCTTCATTCATGGGATGGTTGCCTGACTTGCAAACATGGAACATAATCCAACCTAACATCCATGAGAACACAGACTATAAAAAATGTTTCCTATTGCACTAGTTTTAAATTTAAGGTAGGCAGGTCTTTTATTAAAACTTATTTTTAAATAACATAACATATATTTAATGCAATTTTTGTGTATTAAAAAATTCATTTGAAAAAAAATCTTTTTACCATGGGGGATTAAGGTGCTAGGGCTGGCACCGAGAAATGGCCGACCATGAAACATGCATATTTTAATGACTTTATTTTGTTTCAGTCAACAAAGTCATGACATGTAGACATGTGACAAGATTTTGGTTCAGTATTATACTCGTACATTTACAATACTGGTGCATTAACATTTGCATTTAAAAACTATACTGGTACATTTACATGTATATACAGAAACATACTGGTATATTTACATGTACATGTATATACAGTAACATATTGGTACATTTACATGTACATGTATATACAGTAACATACTGGTACATTTACATGTACATGTATATACAGTAACATATTGGTATATTTACATGTACATGTATATACAGTAACATATTGGTACATTTACATGTACATGTATATACCGTAACATATTGGTATATTTACATGTATATACAGTAACATACTGGTACATTTACATGTACATGTATATACAGTAACATACTGGTACATTTACATGTACATGTATATACAGTAACATATTGGTACATTTACATTTACATGTATATACAGTAACATACTGGTATATTTACATGTACATGTATATACAGTAACATATTGGTATATTTACATGTACATGTATATACAGTAACATATTGGTACATTTACATGTACATGTATATACAGTAACATACTGGTATATTTACATGTACATGTATATACAGTAACATATTGGTATATTTACATGTACATGTATATACAGTAACATACTGGTACATTTACATGTACATGTATATACAGTAACATATTGGTACATTTACATGTATATACAGTAACATACTGGTACATTTACATGTACATGTATATACAGTAACATATTGGTACATGTACATGTATATACAGTAACATATTGGTATATTTACATGTAAATGTATATATAGTAACATATTGGTACATTTACATGTACATAGTGTCATACCAGTATATTTACATATAGAGTAACAAACTGGTACATTTACATAAACATTATACAGGTACATATACATACACAGGGTTCATACTGAACTATGGATGATAAATTCAAAGACTTTTCCCAAACTTTCAAAGACCACAAACAGAGATTTCCAAGACCTATTTTTGCTAATATTGTGTATACAGGTTATATGAGAAAAATGAACGCCAAATACTACAATATTGATTACTGATTAAAGTCAAACTACAATTAATTTCCTAAAATTGTATTATAATTATCTGCAAGATAGGTTAACATTTGTTGTTCTTTCAGAAATATGTAACATACGTGTCAGATTTAATACAAAATAAATTGTTCTCTTAACAGACATCAGCATTGCTTTAAATGCATTATTATATTTGCTTTCTTTTCTCTTCAATCATTTTGGAATAAGACGCTACCACTGTCATTTCTTCCTCTGCTTTTCTCCTAAGAGCATTTGACTCTGTGACAAGCACAATGGGTCCTTTTAACTCTGCCTCTTCTGCTTTCTGTACAGAGGAAGCATGTAGGCTGGCAATGTTAGCTTCAAGAGGCAGTTTTCTGGCTTCAAGTTCTTCCACTTCATCCAAGGCTAACTCCTGTTTCTTTCCTCTTTGGTTTTTCTCATCCTTCTCTGCTTCCTTCTTATCCAGATAAGCATGGTACTTATGTCTTGCAAAGGAGCCATGTGTCATCATTTCATTGTTAATGATGATTTCCAAAGGTCCACCTGCTTTTCTCATTGTGTCAATGATTAGCCCTTGAGCTCTGAGGCTTTCTCTGCTGAGGTTCTCAACAGATACCTGTTTGTTGACAGAAAATCCTCTCTCCACTGTTGCCTGCCCGTGTGACAACATTTTCTGGAGACCACACCAAAGCTCGACATATTCCTTTCTTTTGGAAAGGACAGAATAAAACACTTCATCAAGGTTGGGCGTGTTTTTTTTCTCCATTTTTTAAAAATAAACATTATCTATGAATCTAGTAATATTTCAAGCACTTCAAAGTACTGGGCAAAACAGGCTCAAATATAGTCCAACTATACCTACCCGTTTGTTTCTTTGGAAAGTCCGTTAATCATGAAATGTGCAGGAGATGGCAGTATTAGTGCCATTCTGGTCACATTCAGGTTAGAAATTATAAATCACTAATTCAGTTGCCTTATTTCTGTGCACTTTTTACCATTTAATTATTTTCGTTATTGAAATCGATAGGGGTACAAACAAACGGGGATGTATAGTCATACTATAGATACACAAATCAATTTCGGCAATGTGATTTTAATTTATTTTTTTTAATACCATTGAAGAAAAAGTCGAGGGTCGGCAATGAGAAACGGGGATATTTCGTCAACTAGAAATAAGTTTTTTAATTCTTTTATTTATTTACTTAATCAAATGACTTGACTTCTTACAGTTAAAGCTTCACAGCACACATTTTTTTATATACTCACAATTCAAGAACAACAACTCTTGCTTAACCCTACTATACTGTACGCATGCGCACTTTGAAACTGTTTATCCGTGAATTGAATTTATTACAATGTATGTTTTTATATTAAACAAAGGAATATTATTATGTAGCACAAAATTTTCGAAAATTATTTTTGTCCCTCAAACGTGTTAAATAAACCGACGATATAAGTAAATTTAAACGGGCACTCATTTGCCATATCTCTCAAATCATCACATTAAACAATATCTTATTTTATACCCGAAGAGTAAGGAGTTAACATTATTTTGCCCAAAATTACCAATAGCTTATACTTCTGCATCTTCGTTCCCTAAATGAACAGTATGTAGTTACTAATTTGCATGGACTCCTTCTCCTATTGAAGCCAAGTTGCTCGTCTTTTTACACAATGTACAAAACGTCTTTCGTTTACATAATTTATCCTTTTGCAGCCATTCCTTGTATTTCTCTTGTTCAAGCCAGATATCGTTGAAAGACCAAAGACCTGGCATTTTTAAACACTGAACTTGCAGAAGATGTAAATCGAATGAACAAATTTTGAATTCTCGAGCGTGTAGCTTTCGCGAACTTTCTACGTACAATTAGTGTAATTAACATTTTGATTGGCTAAAACTGATGGACTCGTCCAATCAAATTGAACTATTCGTCAAACGAAAGAAGCCAGGAAAACCAGCTATATCCGAAGCTAACGACCTTGGGCAATTTTATTGGTGAATTCCTTTGATGAAGTGTGTAGCGGCACCGTCTTGTTTTGATGAAGAGTGCATGTGTGATTGAAGTCGCCGCCGAAGCATACTTTGGATGGCCAAACAAAACAAAGCTTCTTTTGTTAATGCGGCGGCAATAAACTGAACGGGTCATCAAAAAAAATGAAACCAGGATAACTAGATTACATCTGAATCTAACAACCTCTGATAATTTTATTTGTGATTCTGGAAAGAAATTAATTTTTGGGGGGGTTTATTTCAATTTTCAAAGACTTTTAAAGACCTCAGGGTAATATGCTCGATTTTTCCAAACTCTCAAAGACCTTCAAAGACCGTACGAACCCTGCATACAGTACCATAGTTGTACATTTACATACAGTATCCAACTAACCCGATAATTCATCAAAAGACAAATTTGGTGTTTTGCTACTGTCCACAGATTTTGTGGCCATGTCACCATCTCCATCCTCAGTTTTTGCAGAACTTTCAGGTTCTGCTGCAAGAAAAAAGGGATCAAAAGGTCAAATAATAAAATTTTAAAAATAATAGTAACAATTTTACAATAATAATAATAATAATAATAATAATAATAATAATAATAATATTAATAACAAATTTACAAAGTTGAAAGAAACTTTGTTTACTATATGAAATGTGCTTAAAAGTATGTATCTGGAACAAAAAGTCATATATCACTAATTGTCAAACCACAATTATCAATGACTAAAAGATTAAAAACACAAAAATTTTATCATTTAAATAATGATGATACAGAAATGTATTATACACCAGTGGTGGATGTTTTCTATTATCTTATCCCAACTGCAGTCTTTTATTTACCAATACTGTTATGTATATTTAATTTGCATTGTGGAATTGACTGTTGTCCATAAACAAGGATAGGGGTTGGGCCTACCTGACTAATGACTTTTTTTTAAATATATAAACAACAGACTACATAATTCTTGTTGACTATGAGTGTGTGTGATTTGGATTTTTAATGTAGCTTTTAAAAAATTTCAGTCATATCACTACACTGTCTGCAGCATGGCAGTTTGTAGTGATGTCTAGCACGGAGACATCATGCCAAAGACATATATCATCCTTTTCCATCCAGTCACATTATCCTGACACCAGACCAACCAGCTCTAACACTAATATTTTAATTGCAGAGTCAAAAGCAAGACTTGTCTACAATATTAGATTATATTTTAAGATCATTACTACCTGGAGGCAAACATATTTACAAATCTTTAGTTAAATAAAGGTCTAGTTGCTTTTATAAATTAAGAATGTTAATTAAGAATGTTCTTGTAGCAAGTTGTTTATGAATCTGATGGGAAAATTACCCTCATCCTGATTGTTATTGTGTCTGAGCTTTTTATATAAATGTTGTTTATTTCAGAATTACGCATTTCATATCTTGACAACAGTCTTTATGTTGTGTTTCAGTAAATATTTGGGAGGATTAATTTATTTAAATTATTCACATGGTGTTCGTTAATATTTTACAATGTGCTCAATAATAATTTTAGGCAAATCACTATTTAATGTAATTTATTTAAGGACATTTTGAACTATATCATGGTGATACACCAAGACTAGAACATCACCTAATTCTGGCTATTGGTAAATCAGTACATTCAAGACTGGAATTCATTTGGAACACCACTTGGATTCTCTACACTTTTGAAACTCATGAACTTTTAGGACTATTTCTGATTAAACTCACAATACTTAAATTTGTTCATGTGTGTGTGTGTGTGTGTGTGTGTGTTCTGGATTTGTAATGTAGCTTTAAGAATTTTAGTAATTGCTACAATGTCTGCCGTGTAGTTATTTATAGTGATGTCTTTCACTGGGGCATCATGCTGCAGACATATAACATCATGTCCCATCCAGTCACATTATCCTGACACCAGGTTGACCAATCACAACACTAACCTCTTAATGCTGGGCACCAAGCAAGGCAGCTGCTAGTACCCTTTTTATAAGTCTTTGGTAGGACTTGGCCAGGGTTTGAACTTGCAACCTCCCACATCCAAGGTGAATGCTCTAACCATTTAGGTTACCTGAATGGTTGTGCACATTCTTTAAAAAGTTTTACTTTGTATTCTAGGGAAATAAATTATTTGTTGAACTTAACAAAACTTGTTAATTTTGCTCTTCTCTGTTAGTTTAAGACTAAAGTGATAATAACACAAAATCCTCTTTCTACATTATACTGTTTGTGAGAATTTAAAAAGCATGATTGTATGAATGTATGTCATATATATCTGTATACATTTAATGGCATCTCAGCATAATACTGACAATATGGTGCCAAATTATAGGTACAATTCTAAAAATGAGAAGATGAAGAAATATTTTGTAAACAGTATCCTGTAATACTGTATAGATTATTTTCTCTTTTGTAAACTGGGTTGCAGTCATGTGGTTTATAATGTTGAGGTCTGAATACCTTTTGAATGGAGCACCTCTTACTCTTTGTTTGCATACCTGAATATCTAATTTGTGGTGACAATCTGTCCCTGGCTACTGAGCTACTGGTAGTGTCTGTAATGACTTCATCCTTGACTGGGGATACCTCTGTCTCAACTGATTTCTGACAAAGAACAACAAAAGAGCAATCTTTCATGATGATAACTGCAACGTTTTTCAAAAGAAATTTTTAAAAAATATTACTGTTTAAGATGATAAGTAGTGAGGAAGTCGACATCAACAACCTTACTAACTTTGAAGTAACATTAAAGACTTGCTGATTACAGTGAAGGACAAAATCCTTAACTATGCTTGATACATTTTGATAGCATGTGTCTGTGTGATATTTATACCACTGCGATGAGAAACTGGCTGGTAACCAACTCACTAAGAAGGTTTTTGCATTACCACCATGAGATGCTTGAAAATGTCTGCAATCTTCATTGACAATGACAGAATTCTGAAGGATGGGACTTCATCATCATGTCCCTCTACAGAGGTAATGACCTTGCAGTTAAAAATGACTGATGGAGAATGGAGCAATCAGATGAAGATTTCCTGTACTTCCATTTTGAAGCTAAATTTTGTTCTCTCTATTGTGAGATCCAAATGTACAGGTATTTCTGTTTCATCCCTTTCATCAACTTGTATCTTCTTTCTATTCTAACCCAAAGTCCAGGAATAGAGTATTCCATATGACAATAAAGTATTATTAAAGAATCATCTACTGGTCATGTATTTGATGGAGAAACAAGAGTCCATCAAAGGGACTTAGGCTCTACTGTCCAAAAAGAATTTCCTGGTATTGTAGATAAGACCATATCTTCCTTTGAAACTTATGAGTACTTAAAACCATCTGATACTCTCAAGCTAAAAGATTTTCACATTAGCTGTCAATGTGGTAGCCATACTGGCTGTAATATCAGCACCAATTTCATTTTCACAATACAATCACACCTTCAACAAATGTTTGATGAAAACTCAATAGTGACATGACCAATCTATTCAGGAGAATTAGTGCCATGATTTTCAATATGTTCATTGTGGCAGCGATATTCTACATCAGATCAGCACAATTTTCATTCATGACAACCATGTATCATTATTAGTCTTTTGATAAAACCCCACATTGATCTGACTTTCCATTTAGAAGGAGTAGCAGAAACATGTTCAAGCTGACTGCCATGGTGGGGCCATTCTATTCTGGATGTCAGATAGGCACCATTTTCATAACAAGCAACTAAGATATAATACAAAATCTTGATGAAAACCCAATGTTGCTATGAATTACCATTTCAAGATGAATATTGAAAACAATATTTTCAAGATGGCTGCTATGGTGGCAATAATCTTCATTCAGTACCAACTATGACTTCCAAAGATATTAATAATGATACGAGTTCCATTTAGAAGGAATGGCAACAAGATTTTCAAGATGGCCACTGTGGCAGCCATATTGAACATCAGATTGGCTGAACCAGCCAGACATCATACGAAATCATCTGGTGAAAAGCCCATGCTAAAATACTTTCCATTCTGGAGTTGTAATAAGAAGATTATCACGATGCCTGAGAAGCAGCATTTTCATTTAGGACCAACTTCACAAGAAACCTTCTGGTGAAACCCACATACATATATGACGCTCCATTCAGATTTTCATGATTGCTGATATATCAGAAAATGCCATAGCAAATGTCAGATCAGCATCATTTGCATTTGGAAACAAGCAAACCTCATAAGAAATGAAACCTCCATATTGATATGCCAATATATACAAGTAGCAGTAATAAGATTTTCAATACGGCTGTTTTGGCAGCCATATTGGATGTTTAAGGAGCACCATTTTCATTTAGAACCAACAAGACCAAGTAATTCAAAAGTTGTTGTTGTTGTAGGGTTTAACGCCATTTTTCAGCACACGATTGACTATACATGGCGGCCAGTATTGTGGAAGAAGAACCTGGGAAGACCTCTGGAAAGAACCACCGACCCACAATAAGCTACTGGCAAGCTTTCTCACATACTTACATTGGCCGAATCTGAGACTCAAACCCATGCAGACTGAGGTGAGATGGCCATGAACCGTAACGGAAAGCGCTTTAGACCACTCGGGGCCCCTTAATTCAGAAGTAATAACAATGACACACTCATACTAATGGACTGATGGAAATCAGACAATGGATGGCAGAAATCTGAATTGTAATTCACTCCAAAGAACAGGATTTCGCTGATTTTGGGCATTTGAAGCAGATGACAAATAAGCAATTAAAATTTCTTACAGATTTTGTATCTTTTTAGACATGTAGGAATGACTTTTTCACTTATGCTTTCAAAGCTTTGTTATGAATTTAGTGGGGTTTTCATTTTAAATGTGGCTTTAATAATTTTTCAGTTACATTGCTATGATGTCTGCAGTGTGGCAGTTTATAGTGATGTCTAGTACTGCGGCATCATACCACACACAAGTAACATTATGCCCCACCAAGTCACATTATCCCGACACCTGGACAACCAGTGATAATAATAGTCTCAATGTTTTCTTTAAATATAAATCTTTGGATATAATGTTTGGTCAGTTATAGAATTATTCTGAACCAGTCAGGTCTACAATACCCTGTAAAACTTACATTGTGTTCCAAATAATCTGGCAACAGAAAACATGTTGAGCTCAGCCATGGGCTTCAATAAATGGAAATAAATTACTTGAATACATGGGTTTGGACAAATATGTCAAGCTTTTGCAAATGCCAGATGAACAAAAATTCTTCTCTAAATTAAATTAAACTTTGCACAGCCAGGGCTTGTTCAACAGACACAGTATCTAACTGACATGTCCCCGAGATAAGAATTTAGCTTCCATTGCCTTGATACAATACAGCCAATAATACAAAATCCGAATTTCTTTGCTTGCCAACAACTATTGAGAGCTCTTATTACTAGAGCCAGTAATCATTTTTTTATATTTGATGAAATATTACTTTCATTAAATCTGGAAGATGAACCTATTTTAAAAAACAGCTTGAGTGTTAATAATGAAATTCTCACTGACGTCAAATCGGTCACAAGATAACATTGTCAGATTATTTTCACTCTTTACCTTATTTTTGTCTTTACTTTTCTTTTTCTTTGGACTTCTGACTCTCTCAAATTCTGGCTCTGCTACAGACAAAACTGGAGATTTCTCTTCTTTTTCTTCCACCTGCTGACTTTTAGGAAATGGATTGGTTGTTATAGATATACTTTTTTTAGGAATCTCTGGTTCAGGCTGTTTCTTGTGAATCTCTGGTTCTGGCTGTTTCTTGTGGATCTCTGGTTCTGGCTGTTTCTTGTGAATCTCTGGTTTGGGCTGTTTCTTGTGAATCTCTGGTTCAGGCTGTTTTAACTCCTCCACTGGCTCTGAAGGAGATGAAGATTTTCTCTTTTCCTTCTTGGATTTAGCTTTCTTTTTACTCTGACTTTCTTCTGTGGCAGGAGAAGTCTTCGTAGTTGACACTTCAGTCTATTAGGAAAGTATACTGTCAGTGCAATATGAAAAACGGAATCCAGTGAACAAACTACAGGAAGCATAAATTCTTGGTGACATTACGATTCAATAGATTTACTATGAATAATGCTTTGTAGAAGTAAGAACACTTACATGGAACAGGCTTACTTCAGTCTTGGAATGATTAACAATCTCTGAAAGGCTTTGTGATATATGGCTGTACAGAATAAGTGTTCTGCAGAATGTGTTGACTTACCTATGTCCAATGATATAAAAATTTAACTTTGCTAAATCAATTACATTTTTGAACTAGGTTGTAAGGAATCTCTACTTTGCTAAATCAATTACATTTTTGAACTAGGTTGTAAGGAATCTCAACTTTGCTAAATCAATTACATTTTTAAACTATGTTGTAAGGAATCTCAACTTTGCTAAATCAATTACATTTTTGAACTAGGTTGTAAGGAATCTCAACTTTGCTAAATCAATTACATTTTTAAACTAGGTTGTAAGGAATCTCAACTTTGCTAAATCAATTACATTATTAAACTATGTTGTAAGGAATCTCAACTTTGCTAAATCAATTACATTTTTAAACTAGGTTGTAAGGAACAGAGCCAATGATGTAAAATCTTTGACCTTTCCCAATGTCAAAAGGTTAATTAGGCAAAAAGTTCAGTTTATGAATAGTATTATCTTCAAAATGACTTATAAAAAAAAGAAAATTCATTAAGAAATTAAGGAAATAGAAGCAATTGAAGAAAAAACAAAAAGAACTTAATCCAAAGTTTCTATGACTGGCCTTCACCCAAACACAAAAGGTGACAACAGATAAGCATATGTCAGATATTGAATTATCTTAGCTCATAAAGATTCATCCCATGTACATCCATGAAGGATATATGGGGTTAAAAAAAAGGCATATACTTTTTTAAAATACATGTTCTATTATGGAGACCTTGACTCCACAATAAAAAAGGGCATATGAACAACATGATACACGTCTCATGGACCTTTTTCTGCTAATGACCTTGACCTTTATGCAAGGGAATTAGCTACTGTATGACAAGGCATGCACCTTGTTAAAATTTCATTTAAATATTTATACATGTTAAAAAGGGACAGCCAGAATAAGGAAACAATCCATCTACTTGCATTATCACTTGATGTGACATGATATGGTTGAAATGATATTGATGTGACATGATATGGTTGAAATGATATTGATGGGTTGATATGGTTGAAATGATATTGATGTGACATGATATGGTAGAAATGATAATGATGTGACATGATATGGTTGAAATGATATTGATGTGACATGATATGGTTGAAATGATATTGATGTGACATGATATGGTTAAAATGATATTGATGTGACATGATATGGTTAAAATGATATTGATGGGTTGATATGGTTGAAATGATATTGATGTGACATGATATGGTTGAAATGATATTGATGGGTTGATATGGTTGAAATGATATTGATGGGTTTATACGGTTGAAATGATATTGATGGGTTGATATGGTTGAAATGATATTGATGGGTTGATATGGTTGAAATGATGTTGATGGGTTGATATGGTTGAAATGATATTGATGGCTTGATATGGTTGAAATGATATTGATGGCTTGATATGGATGAAATGTTATTGATGGCTTGATATGGTTGAAATGATATTGATGGCTTGATATGGTTGAAATTATATTGATGTGACATGATATGGTTGAAATGATATTGATGGGTTGATGATATGGTTGAAATGATATTGATGGGTTGATATGGTTGAAATGATATTGATGGCTTGATATGGTTGAAATGATATTGATGGCTTGATATGGTTGAAATGTTATTGATGACTTGATATTGTTGAAATGATATTGATGGCTTGATATGGTTGAAATGATATTGATGGCTTGATATGGGATGAAAGATGTTTAAGCATTAACTAATGGGATTATTTATTCATATAGTAAAATTAAGAATATGAGAGCAATTTAAGTTTTTTTTCTCAGTCCCCCAATTACTTGCTTAACATGTTCCCACTTAATAAAAAAGACATGATTTATACAAGACATGTCTTCTAATACAACCTGTGTGTAGCATGTTTGCACAATATTGGGCTGTCCGTGTCAAAGAATTTCTATATTTACCTGATTGTATGCAGTCCTTACTAAGCTAAAATATATATACTTATGATTCCTGGTTCTAATTAGTTTAGTATTACCATGAAGAAAAGCATAATCAGATCTTTTCTTAAACATGTAGGCGTATCTTCATTCAATATAGATACATCATTTGATACAGTATTTCTGACCACATGACTCATACTGCAAAAACTGAATGTCAATTGAATATATTTCTATTATCAGTTTAGTTACAAACTTTGTATATTTTGACCCGATTAATGCAAATAAATGATTTTGTTGCCAATGAACATGTACAAAATGCATATTTAAACAGGGTTTAGCAATTAAACCAACAATGTGAAATTCATATGTCCATATTCAACCAAACAGCATTGAATATATTGCTAAGCAAATACAAATTTAAAGTCTCTTGAACAAAGTTTGTACAAAACTGAATTAAATCCACAGTTAAATGCCTAAAGATATACATGGATAAAGTACATACAATGGATGTGTCCTGTTGGCCAGTAAGTGCTGATGGGAATTGTTTTTAAAAATTGCAGTAGTGGTCATATTATCATCTTGTGAAATTTTAATTTTTCTTTCAAATAAACATATACTTGGTATCATGAAATATTTGTACTAATGAAAATTACTACAAATTTTGAAAATGGTTTCTTGGCAATCAGAGGGATGAAATGTTTAGGTAAATGATGGCATAGGCATGGGCAGTTTCATTAAAATAGTTTCTGGGAAATCAGAGGGATGGAATGTTTAGATTAATGATGGCACAGGCATGGGCAAAGTTTCATTAAAATAGTTTCTGGGAAATCAGAGGGATGGAATGTTTAGGTAAATGATGGCACAGGCATGGGCAAAGTTTCATTAAAATAGTTTCTGGGAAATCAGAGGGATGGAATGTTTAGGTAAATGATGGCACAGGCATGGGCAAAGTTTCATTAAAATAGTTTCTGGGAAATCAGTGGGATGGAATGTTTAGATTAATGATGGCACAGGCATGGGCAAAGTTTCATTAAAATAGTTTCTGGGAAATCAGAGGGATGGAATGTTTAGGTAAATGATGGTACAGGCATAGGCAAAGTTTCATTAAAATAGTTTATGGGAAATCAGAGGGATGAAATGTTTAGATTAATGATGATATTTTCATGGGCAAAGTTTCATTAAAATAATTTCTTGGAAATCAGAGGGATGAAATGTTTAGATTAATGATGGCACAGGCATGGGCAAAGTTTCATTAAAATAGTTTCTGGGAAATCAGAGGGATGGAATGTTTAGATTAATGATGGCACAGGCATGGGCAAAGTTTCATTAAAATAGTTTCTGGGAAATCAGAGGGATGGAATGTTTAGGTAAATGATGGCACAGGCATGGGCAAAGTTTCATTAAAATAGTTTCTGGGAAATCAGAGGGATGGAATGTTTAGGTAAATGATGGCACAGGCATGGGCAAAGTTTCATTAAAATAGTTTCTGGGAAATCAGAGGGATGGAATGTTTAGATTAATGATGGCACAGGCATGGGCAAAGTTTCATTAAAATAGTTTCTGGGAAATCAGAGGGATGGAATGTTTAGGTAAATGATGGTACAGGCATAGGCAAAGTTTCATTAAAATAGTTTATGGGAAATCAGAGGGATGAAATGTTTAGATTAATGATGATATTTTCATGGGCAAAGTTTCATTAAAATAATTTCTTGGAAATCAGAGGGATGAAATGTTTAGGTAAATGATGGCACAGGCATGGGCAAAGTTTCATTAAAATAGTTTCTGGGAAATCAGAGGGATGAAATGTTTAGGTAAATGATGGCACAGGCATGGGCAAAGTTTCATTAAAATAATTTCTGGGAAATCAGAGGGATGAAATGTTTAGGTAAATGATGGCACAGGCATGGGCAAAGTTTCATTAAAATAGTTTCTTGGCAATCAGAGGGATGGAATGTTTAGATTAATGATGGCACAGGCATGGGCAAAGTTTCATTAAAATAGTTTCTGGGAAATCAGAGGGATGGAATGTTTAGATTAATGATGATATTTGCATGGGCAAAGTTTCATTAAAATAGTTTCTTGGAAATCAGAGGGATGGAATGTTTAGATTAATGATGGCACAGGCATGGGCAAAGTTTCATTAAAATAATTTCTTGGAAATCAGAGGGATGGAATGTTCAGGTAAATGATGGCACAGGCATGGGCAAAGTTTCATTAAAATAGTTTCTGGGAAATCAGAGGGATGGAATGTTTAGGTAAATGATGGCACAGGCATGGGCAAAGTTTCATTAAAATAGTTTCTGGGAAATCAGAGGGATGGAATGTTTAGGTAAATGATGGCACAGGCATGGGCAAAGTTTCATTAAAATAGTTTCTTGGAAATCAGAGGGATGGAATGTTTAGATTAATGATGGCATAGGCATGGGCAAAGTTTCATTAAAATAGTTTCTGTAGTAATAAAACTGTTTTATATTTTAGACAATAGTACAAGTCATGGAATTAAATTTTTCCTGAACTTGGGGACTGGGGACATTCTTGTTGCTGTTGTAGAGTTTAGCACCATTTTTCAGTACACGATAGGCTATACATGGCAGCCAGTATTATTGGCGGAGGAAGAACCCGGGAAAAGCCCCGGAAAGAACTACCGACCCATGAGAAGCTACTGGCTGGGAACATTGTTACGGTATGTGACACACCATCTAACCAGGATGCATAATCGCTTGAAGCTTCATGAAATCTCTCACACCATTAGAAAGTTATCATTTTGACAAGGATATGTTAACAGAGGGCAGTGAAACACCATAACAAAGAGCAAATTTACACAGATGGAGATAAATGCTTTACAAAAAAAAGCAAAAAAATGTTAGTCTTGTATGATCCTAAAAAGTATTCATAAATCAGTTATTAAAAGTGAATACAAGAATCTTCTTTACAGAACATACCTTGGCATCAGTTTTACCTAATTCCTTGACTTCAGGAATAGGCTGTTTGACATCTGCTTTAGGCTGTTTGACATCTGCTTTAGGCTGTTTGACATCTGCTTTAGGCTGTTTGACATCTGCTTTAGGCTGTTTGACATCTGGTTTAACTTCCAAAACTGGCTGTTTAACTTCAAGAATTGGCTCTCTGACTTGTGGTTTGGCTTCCAGAACCAACTGTTTGACTGCCAGAACTGGTTGTTTTTCCACCAAAACTGGTTGTTTAACATGCTTTTTTCCCTCCTGAACCACTGTTGTCTGCTTTTCTTCTAAATCCTCCCAAGGTTCATTGTCGGGTTTTGCCTGGATAAGAATCATAACAGACATGGGAACATCTAATCCAGAACTATTTCCCAAACTGAGCCAATGATGTCTTCATATCTGTATACTTACCTCTAATCTTTGGGGTTTTTTTTAATGCTCATCAAAGAAAAGGTGTGGATTATGTTTTGTCTCATTTCCATATATGTATGATTGTGTTTCCAGTCTAGAACAACTATAGGGAATATCTCTATTTTTCATCACATGACTGCTGTCTTTCACCAAATGACTTTCTCAGGGTGAGAAAAAAATTCTTGAATCTGCAGTGTAAAAACCACAAGTTCCATCAATTACTTTTCTCATCCTCTGACACAACATGATCATGTTTACTGTCTAATGTTCAATGAATAATATACATATTTGTCTAATTATACTATACAACAGACTGTGATTCTGTAAGTAAAACAAATGGTAAATTAAGCACAGAAAACAGGCTGTAATAAGGACATGAGACAGTCCACTGCTCAACTGCTTTCTGGCTTTGATCATCCCCATTATTAAATAATGTGACCAGTCACAATCATCTTTCTCATATATTCGAGACTGTCACTACTACACAGCTGCCATGATGTTTGCATCAATCTCTTGCTGCCGACAAATGACTTACCCAGCAAATTAAGCCTGGTCCAAACTGCGATTAAAAATGGTTTTATTTGCAACCAAATACTCAAACTGGTGAATCAAAACTTGTTACACTTCAGAATCATAATGCAAGAATCAAAACCTTGCATAAATAAGCGTATTCCTTTTTTGATCGCACTGCTGCTTCTTATACTAAGATGTCATTTTACAATGCAATCAACCTATGTGAGTAGTTTGGCTAACAGATTTATACATGTGATCAGACTAATACACAGACGACCTCAGCTAAAGGTACAGATTTATACATGTGATCAGACTAATACACAGATGACCTCAGCTAAAGGTACAGATTTTATATTTGTCTCCTATAATTTCCATCTAAACAACAGATCATGAACACCACTTGTGGGTGCTACATTTTCGTAACATCAATCATGCTTTGATTGAAATCCTCATGGTTGTTGACCATGAGAAACAAGTGCCTTTAATTTGTAAAGACATAAAAAATCTAATGATTAACATCAAACATCTACTTGCCATATATTTGTTGACATGAATCAAAACGATCTTTGAAAAGCAAATTGTTTAGAGCCAGCAGTCTGACAAACTGATTGCTCAAGGCTAAAACCCAGAAATCCAGTATACATACAAATATTGTAATTAATTCACAACTGATAAATATTTATTCCTTATTCATCAAAACTTGTTTCAATATTAATATTCAGATGATCACATCTGAGTGAGAAAATGCGACCTTAACAATGACTACAAATAATTCATACAATAGAAAAAAAATGGCCACTTATGTAGAAGAAGAATGACCTAGTTATTAATGACAAATAAAACTGCACTGTGGCATGATCACATAGTATAAAACTTTCAGAACATAAAGCACTGGGGATTGAATGCAACCCCTTGTTGGTAAAATAACTAGTTTTTTTTAATTTATTTTACCCAGCCCACTGCTGTTGAATAAAATCCTTTAATCTTGTATCCCTTTCTCAATATTTTGGGCTTACCTGTGTGCAAGTGCTTTGCAAGTTACTTGAGCTTGCCTGGACTGAATTTCAACTTGTCCTGAGAGTCAGGCAAGCACATTTGTAAATCCCTGTTCTTGTATAGTTACTCTTTAACCATCACTTTTTGTCATCTTGTAACAATGATTCCATGCTCAACTTAGATCTGCTCTCAATGTCTGAGGCAACAGAATTATTAAGGCATGGCAACCTAAATATGAAATAGCCACTAACATTTTCATTGCCCTATAGTGACTAAAGTTTGTTATCTCCCTTGCACAATTCATGTAATTGGCACAAAAGTACAAGTAAGGATTAATATGTAGTCTGGTTTCAAGTTGAAAAATACATTGTTGTCACTTTTCTGAATTTAACTTCTTGTAATTATTTATTAGATAAAAAGATCTATTCTAGATCAAGCTGAATCAAGAAATGTAATATTTAATCTTTGGAATAACAGTGGACTTTATTTTGTACCTACCGTATTTTCCGGCCTATAGGTCGATGCGGAGTATAAGTCGAATTGACGAATTTTGTAAATTTTCTATCCTTCGTCCATATATAAGTCGATTCGGAGTATAAGACGAGGCCAGGTCAATAACTTGGCTATGTATTTTATACTACCGGTAGTAACTTCCGGTTGCATGAATATTGATGGTATCGTCATATAATATTCCATATTACCGGCAATATCCATTGCAACAAGAGCTATGATCATTCCTTCCAGTTGAAAGTTTAAACCTACGGTAATTTATTTGAGAAATTTTGTCAAATACAATTACGGTACTTTATTCAGAGAACCATGCATTGGTACATACACGTGTCTAATTTATATATACATGTATAATCAATTGCATGAAAAGAGTAAAAACACTGTGTACTCACCAGCGAATCTTGTAACATACATTGAATCCATAATACAAATATTTCCATCGAAAATATCCACACACGGATGTAAAATATTCAATAATTTTGTCACAGATCATTATGTGACTGAATTCAATGAAAAGAAAATAACAACAATTACGTAATGGGTGTACGTAATGAATGATGAAATAGTACATGTCCGTAGATTAAATAATGGAAGCTAAAGGACATTTTCCCACACAAGCTGCTAGTCAAAGTTCTTTGAACTTGCCGCCCAGCTATTGCGTCATGTTCTTTTGATGTACTCTAATACGCGGCACGTTGTGTCAAAACATAGTCTTCTAATTTATCCTCAATATTACTCCATCTTGCTTTGCAGCCACGATTTGCTTTCTTTGTTTTTTTTTGTAGCGCATAATGCAACCTTAGCTTTACGCCAATCCCGGACACATTTTTCACCATATTTCCTGTGAGCAGCCATATTCCCACCATTCTCTTCAGCGAACTTTACAACTTCCAGCTTAAAAGCCGCCGTGTAAGACTTGCGTGATTTTACGGGAGGCATTGTGAGAGAAGTTGTATGATTTGTAAGGGGATATTTATATGAATGATTATGACTGAAAAGATTGATCAAAATATACCGAACTCATTAAAATGTGCCCGTACTAAAGCAATGAAAACAATGCCCATGGCTAAATTCACTATTTACATCGAGAGAAGGGAGTGGGCATCATTTCCTGTTGTACTTAATCCCATTGATATTAAACACGAGTAGCGTAATTGATGCGGATTAATGATAAAGAACAATGGGGTACCGGCAATATGGTAACTAGTATCGGTAGCTAAAGCCAATATCAAGATCGAAACAATTGAGGCAACTGGCTTTGATTGTTGTTGGAAACCAAATACCAATTTATCAACAACCGATATAATCAAAGAGAGACACCGAAACGTCAGCTGGTTAAAAATGAATATAGGTGAAGTGTTGACATTACAATTTGCTTTAAACTGAATTGCGAAACTAAAAATCATGGATCACTGATGATCTATGAGTACTGGTAGTCCATCCATATATCTGATTTTAGTGTAGTTTAAACCTACGGTAATTTATTTGAGAAACTTTGTCAAATACAATTAGAAACATATGATTTGGGGGATTCAGTAGAATGCATGATCTACATTATTTTATAAATAATCATAGAACACTCGAGTTAATATGGATTACATCCCTTTTTAGGATCAATTGGATCAATAAAAAAAGCTATGCCGGTAATTGCTCACGTGTGTCCAAAATTATACTGGAAAATCAAATATTAATGGACCAGTTATTTCATATCTTTTTTTTTAAGGAACAAACAATATGATTTGAATTAGTACAGTAAACTATAGAGTATAGACCGTAAGTGTGCTATGCGGCCCGGTGAAGTTTTTACCGGTAATTGTTTTCTTTTATTTTATGTTTGAGAAATAAGAAAAAACACGCAGAATGCAAAATAAATAATGACAAAACTTACAAATATAAATGCAGTCATATTATTTTATGACAATTTATTGACATAGTAATTTAACATGAATTTGTACTTCTATGTGACCTGTTTTCGATTATGCCGATTATAGAGCAATATCAATAAAATACCGGATACTGTAATCCATATATAAGTCGATGCAATTTCAATGACAAAATCCATATATAAGTCGATTCGGAGTATAAGACGAAGACCGAACTTTCAAGTCAAAAAGTCTCGACTTATAGGCCGGAAAATACGGTAATTTAAATTTAAATCATTAGCCAATCTCAGTATTCAATTCAGATGTTGTGTACTGCCAATAAAGTATATAGTCAGGTTCAACTTCATGGACCAGTTCATACTGCACTGGCATATCTGGTTCTATACAACTTAAGAGTAATAATAATAGTAATAATAACAAGGACTTTGTATAGCGCCTAATCTTTTGAAGCTCTAAGTGCTTTATAATGATATGACTACAGAAAAACAACCATCTCACCTCTGTCTGCGTGGGTTCGAGTCTGATTCAGCCAATGTGGGTACGTGAGATAGCTTGCCTGACCTGAAAGATGTAATATAACATACCAACAATCATATTTAATGACTGACAATGCTGAGGCCAATAAATCTATAGTGTTAGCTTCAATAAATCTATAGTGTTAGCTTATTAAATAGCATTAAAAAGTTTGTATTTAAGTTCAGTTATCACCTATGTACATGACATATTGTGATCAGTCAAGCTTATCAGTCAATGCTTCTCTATAATGATTTTCCTTATATTCTGAAATCAATCTATATGCTTATCAAAAAAGATGGTCATTATTTTATATTTTGTTTTACAGAATGAGTAATGACAACAAATCTCTTTGATCTTGATGCAACCTCAAAGAAGTTGTAGAATCTGGCAGATTCTCACTTGCTGCCCAAAACTAGCTTGATAACATGTTTTACAAACTGTAGTTCTCCTATAACATAATTGCTGCCAGTTACTTCCAAAGATGGAGGCTTAAATTCACATGTTGATAGGTGACAAAGAATACTGCTTGTAACCTGAATTGTGTTTATAGCGATCATGAGAGGGAAATGCAACTTGAACTTTGTCTACATCCACTAAGGAAGGGTGGTCATATCTGGTAATGTTAGCTTTGTCTACATCCAATAAGGAAGAGTGGTCATATCTGGTAATGTTAGCTTTGTCTACATCCAATAAGGAAGGGTGGTCATATCTGGTAACTTTGTTTAAATCAATCAAGGAAGGGTGATTAAAATTGGTATGTTGCATACACAAAAATATGAGTAAATGATGAGTTGGAATTCTGGTTATGACATAGCGTGTGTGTGTCTGAGTTTATAAAAAAATAACATTAAGTATGCAGCTGGAAATATTTGTGATGGCTTCATATCATGTTTCTGTTTTACATCTTGCTGCAAAATTTGTTTGGAAAGATAGTGATTATTAGTTTCAGGGTGACCTGATATAAAGTCCATCTAATCCATAGTCTCTGCCACAAAAAGACTGTCACAACCTTCCCTGACTAAGGTTAAATGAACCCCAGAAAGGCTATCACGTCCTTCTCAAACTAAGGTTAAATGAACCCCAAAAAGGCTGTCACAACCTTCCTAGACTAAGGTTAAATGAACCCCGAAAGACTGTCACATCCTTCTCAAACTAAGGTTAAATGAAGCCCAAAAGACTGTCACAACCTTCCCTGACTAAGGTTAAATGAACCCCGAAAGACTGTCACAACCTTACTGGACTAAGATTTATTAAAACCTTGTACCTTCTTATTCTTTCTATCTTTCCTCTTCTTGACAGCCATTTCTTTAGCGGAAGGCACGTCTGTCTCATCCTCTATGATTGGCTGTGGATCATCTAGCTTCTTTTTCTTTTCATTTTGGTCTCCCACAGGTTTTTCATCAACAGCTTCCTGTCTCACTACACTGTCCTCTCGAGTTGATTCTTTTTTCCCTTTTTTCTTTCTGGAAACCAGTGTCTGCCACTCACCTGTAATAAAGAGATTTTTTAAAAACTGTAAACATACGAGTACATTATCTCTTCCACTCATGTGTGTGACTCCACTTTATCATGTTCCCATATGTGTGACATTACATGTGTAACTCCACTTTCACATGTTCTCATATCTGTAACTCTTTTCAAACATTACCATACATATGTCTGCCTTCTCATGTTCAAATGAACGACTGTTTTCTCACAGTACCATTTGAGTAACTCCACTTTCTTGTGTTCCCATATAAATAACTATTTTCTCACATTATTATGTGACTATACTTTCTCACATTCCCATGTGTACCTTCACTTATCTCGTATTCCAATGTGTGACTCCACTTTCTCACGTTCCCATGTGTGAAACCTCATGCTGAGTTTTCTTTCCTTCTCAAACTAGTGTTATGACTGGCACATCACTTCCCTGACCTTCTCTTATGATGTCTCTATGCCCATCAAGTTAATTTCTGAATTAATGTAAAATTATTTTTCAAATTTTTTCAATTGCATTCTATAATGAATTCTAATTATTTTCTGTCAACAAAAACTTATATACTCTTTCAAAACATTAAAAGTTTGTAAATAGATAATTTGTCATTTTAATTCTTATATATGGGATGCCATTCTACTTAAGAACCCAGGGAGTCCTCACACATGTATATCATGCTTACCGGATTTCATTTGTATAGGTTGGTTTATGGATGATCATTACATGTTTGTTTTTTTTATTTAAAATAATCTTCTTAATTTCATTGCAAACATAATAAAATCAACTACATGTCTCACAAATATTGTAACATTTTTCTTTTAAAATGCTATTCTATATCTGTCAATAATGTGAGAAAATAAGCTGTGGGTAGGATTACCACTTGGCAATGCTGGCCCTATTCAACATTCAGGACTACTGATTAGTATTATAAATGTAACTCCAAGTTTTATTACTTAACTGGCTGCATAGCTGACCAATTCACTAAGGAGTCTTATTCAGTACTGTAAGCATACAATCTAGTATGCAAGTTATCTACAAAAACTTTAAATTTTACCATCTTCTGACATGAAATTTGTTCTGGCATAATTAATATACAGTCTCTTGTTCATATTCCAAAGTCATTCAATATACTGATGACAATATAAACATATTTACTAAGTTTTATACAAAATGGATAAGCTTCAAGGTCTAGAGAGGAAACCAGATCAGCAAATCGACTGCATGGTATCTCATTAATATGGTCAAATTAAGAGTGGCAATATTCCCAGTCAATCAAATGCATGATTACTTCATTAATATGTGTGATTTTTCCTTCTTATTATCCAAGATCGTGAAGATAAAAGCCCTTATCCTGATTTTGATCAAAATCGGATCTGAATTATGGCTTTCAGAGTGATAATATCAGCCAATCAGGTGTAAGATCACATCATTATATACATGGATCTGACTTAATAACAGAAACTGTCCAAGATCTTGACAATACAAGTCCCAAGCTTGATCAAAATTGATCAGAAATATGACCTCCAGAGTGGTCACAATCTCATCCAATCAGATGACAGATTGTCATTAATAGAGGTGGATCTCATTATTGAAACCACCCAAAAGCTTGATGGCATAAGCCAATATTTCACGTTTGATCAAAACCAGATCAGAAATGCAGCTTCCAAAGGGATAAAAAACCTCAGCCAATCTGAAACCAGATTATCTAATTAGTATGCACAGATCTTGCACATTAACAAACTAATATGAAATTGTAATGATAGAATCAATGATTCCATGTTTGATCAAATTTTGATCAGAAATACTGCCTCCAGTAGAGCAAGAAATTCAACTAATCATTGCAAGATCATCTAATTAGTATGAAGAGATCTCACTCATTGAATCTTTCCAAGATCTTAACGATATAAGCCTATATTTCCAAGATCTTAATGATATAAGCCTATATTTCCAAGATCTTAACGATATAAGCCTATATTTCCAAGATCTTAATGATATAAGCCTATATTTCCAAGATCTTAACGATATAAGCCTATATTTCCAAGATCTTAACGATATAAGCCTATACTTCCAAGATCTTAACGATATAAGCCAATACTTCCAAGATCTTAACGATATAAGCCTATATTTCCAAGATCTTAACGATGTAAGCCTATATTTCCAAGATCTTAACGATGTAAGCCTATATTTCCAAGATCTTAACGATATAAGCCTATATTTCCAAGATCTTAACGATGTAAGCCTATATTTCCAAGATCTTAACGATATAAGCCTATACTTCCAAGATGTTAATGATATAAGCCTATATTTCCAAGATCTTAATGATATAAGCCTATATTTCCAAGTTGATCAAGATCAAATCAGAAATACAGCCACCAGAGTGCTAAGTAAGGCAAGATCACCTCATTTTTATGCTTGGGTCCCCTTTCATTATTTAAGTCATCTTCAACCAACTTCCGAGGCGGATGCTTTAACCACTAGGCCAATGGAGCGGTCTTTTCCAATTGGTAAGCAGTGCAGAATTTAATTTCATCAATTGAATTCGGTATGGGTTTTGCACCAATATTGGTGACTTTAGATGCGCAGAATAGCCTGACATTGGTATAACTTTTGTTAGTCCTTAAGGGTGAAAATTTTATTATTCCAAGGTCTTATTCCAATCACTGATCCATCATCACACACTTTCTTACACTTGGCAACTATCCTATCCAAACAGTTCTAGCAGCTTAAGCACTCTTCTGAATCTCATTAAAATCTCTGAATTAAAATCTCTGAATTAAAATCTAATCAAAATCTCTGATTAAAATCTAATTAAAATCTCTGAATTAAAATCATTGCCATTTAACCCCAAATCTGCAGACGACGTTTTGTCCAAGTCTTGATGTGTCCTGATTTCGAGGTCACATGCACTATTATTTGGCAACAATCAGAAATTAACACAATAATGGAAGCTAAAGTTCTGATGTACTCTAATTATAACCACATGTACATCTTGGGGTCTTTCTGCCTTTGAATTCAGTTATTGAAAATAACAGCACATTTTCACATCCATGCTGCTAGTTAAAAACTTTGAACTTGCTGCCCAGCAATTGCATCGTGTTTTTATGATGTCTCTTATAAATACAGCATGCACATTGGGGGAGGGGGTATTTTAACCAATGAATTCTGTCATTGTAAATATCAGCACAGCTAACTTGATCAAATAACACATTCTCCAACTCTGTAGGTTGTCAAAGTAGGACTGGCAAGTCAATGAATTTGCCACTGTTAGTTGCATGCATACAGAAGACTGCATGGGTGATTTTCTGCATCCCAGATAAAACAATACGTGTCCAAATATACAAAATTAAGTGTTTTCTGATACCCCTGACATTCATATAATTCAGATATTTATTGCAGAGGTCACAAAATGCCAGTCTTTTAGCATTCAGTTTTCTTATAAACTGACCAACTAAACAGCCATCAACATTTCGACCCAGTCTTTCCCATTTCCGTATGGTTTTTAACCCTTTATGTAAACTTTTTATAGCATGGTCTCTCTCTAAAACTCAGGATGCCATGTTCTGCAAGCGTGCTTCTTTTCTGCATTGCCATCAGTTTCCATTACACGAAGATTCATTGGATAAATTAAAACCTTTGACCAACAGAATACTTTTTATGAGAGTCATGTGCTAATAAATATAAGGAACAAATAATTTACAAGGGTCATTGCAAAATTTGATAGGACAGACCGTTTTTTTAAAAACTGGATTGGAGAAGATATAAAAAAACTGACAACATCAAGACAAATCTGATTCAAGTTAGGAGAACCAAGTTAAATTTTGCTTTAAAATGGGGAAAAATCACGCCTGTTAATTACACATTAGGATGCATGATTCTTGAACATAACATTGTAATGCATTACACATCAGGGTCACTTTGTCTAATGGTAAAATGAGCTAAAAGTGTTAATTATTAAACTTTCAGTTACCTTCCTTTGCTACAGTCTTCTTTGCCTTAGTCTCTGCTGACACGTTTGTTGGAGGTGATTGTTTTTTATTCTGAAGAGAAAGAATCTACGTTATCATAATCCTCTGAATTGCAGCATGATATATCATACATTTCTAAACATAAACAAGAATGCCTCAAAGGGTCTGTCATTCTATTAAAGAATTGCCAGAAATCCAATATTGGACTGCTTCTTTATTTTAAATGAACTTTGAAACTACCACTGATATCCTTGAGTGATAGATTTTGAAGATAGCCTAGCCATAGTAAATATCAGATTGTCACCATTTTCACTAGGCCAAAACAGACATCACAAGAAGTCTTTAGGTCAAAATATGACCATCCATTAAAAATAAGTAGCAATACCAACATCAAACTGACTATGTTGGATGTCAGATCAATATTCATTGAGAACTAACTAGCTCTGGAGAAAGAGTGATTCAACATGACTTTCAATATGGCTGCTACGGTAGTCATAGTTAATGTTAGATTGGCATCATTTTTATTTAACAACAACTAGACATCATAAGACATCAATAAAAGCATTTATCCAAGAAAATTAGCATTCAAATTCCACAAAGTCAATATTAGTTGTTAGATGGGCACCATTTTCATTAGGTGTGTAACAATTAGCCGAATAACCATACACAGTTTGAGATCTACCATCGATACTCGCTTATAAGTCGACTCAAACAACAATGATCCTTACTGTAATGTACCTGCAGATCAGGGTTTGTGTTGTCTGTTCTACTTATTACTCCTAACAAACTGTAAAGTCACAGATCTGCTTCTGCATTATGCGATTGCAAAATCTGAAACTGCATTTTGTCATTGGATTCATTTTATAAGCGAGTCCATTGATATTTGATTTACCAGTATTTTTTTTTTTGGGGGGGGGGGTACATGAGTGAATTCATCCTACAAAAGGAATGTAACTAACCTATATTAACAACTCTAATGTTCAATAAATATTTTAAAAAATACCCTAGATTAAACATGTAATTAGCATATATTCACATTACTACATATACCCACTAAAAAATGTCCATAATAGGAGTTAATTCCGAACCGAGATGGACTACTCATAGATCATCAATGATTTGTTCTTAGCTTTGCATTTCAGCTTCAAGCAAAATGAAATTTCAATACATGATCCATATTTATTCATAGCATTCTGTTAATTCAGTGTCTCTCTTTCATAATTGATCAATTGGTCTTTCGTTTCTGGCAATAATCCAAGCCAGTTCACTGTTTAAATCCAGATCCTAGCTTTGTATAATGAATAATGCCAGTACTGATTTCTTCTCTACCATTAATCCACAACACATAAATTACAATTTAAAGTGGATAGACAACCACAGGAAATGATGCCAAGGGAACTGTTTAGAGAGTAATAATGTAATTTGAACACTTGAGTGCTTTCAATTACAGTTAATAACGTGTATGTATATGTATATGGAAATTGCGTAAAATTTTTAATTTCCCTATTGCTAGTCCTACTAATTTGATGTTATCTTATTGGTAGCCTTACAAATTTGATCTCGTCTGATTGGTAGCCTTACTAATCTGATCTCATCTTACTGATAGCATTACAAACTGATCTCATCTTATTGGTAGCCTTACAAATTTGATCTCATGTCATTGGTAGCCTTACTAATTGGATCTCATTTTACTGGTAGCCTCACTAAAATCTTATCTCATCTTACTGGTAACCTTATTAAAATCTGATCTTATCTTACTGGTAGCCTTACTAATTTGATCTCATTTTATTGGTAGCCTTACTAATTTGATCTCATCTTATTGGTAGCCTTGCTAATTTGATCTCATCTTTTAAAACTTGCTCTCAACCTGCCAAAGAATATTTAATTAGTATTGTAAATAACAATGCATATACAAAATAACATAATACCATGCCATATCATTAACTCCAATATTGTAATACATAGAAATTATCATGATTATTCAATGAGAATCATGCACTGCAATACACAGCAAGAACAAATTTTGAAGAATTGTTCACATATGCTGATAGATTACATTTACTGATCTTAGCATAATCATTTGATTTTAGAAACTTCTATCAAGCAGCAGCTAATGCTGACAAGAAAAAAGAATATATTAAAAAAATCTGAGAGTAAGTGCTATAATATTGGTAAATTTCAATGACAAGATCATAGAATGAATCAATTCCGTGACGCATCCTGCTATGCAAATGTCAAGAAATGGCTCTTATTAGAATTAGAGTTTTCATTTACTATATTAGTTCCAATATAAATGGCATCTATCTATCTATCCCTTAGTCTTGCCAACCGTTGGGGCACCACTGATGACCTGACAACCAGCTTCCTCCATTCTAATCTGTTCTCTGATACTCTCACTGTGTCACTCAGCTTCAGACCTGTCCACTGAGATGTTATCCTCCCATCTCTTCCTCTGTCTTCCTCTCCTTTGCCCTCCCTGCACAGTACCCTGCATGATTGTCTTAGCAAGCCCTGTTGATCGTGTGACATGTCCATACCATTTCATTTTGCGCTTTTTCACAATGGTCAACAGCTCCTCATAGGGCCCAATCGCTTGCTTAATTCTGTTTCCCACTTCCTCATTCATGACATGATCCCTATATGTAATGCCAAGCAACCTTCGAAAGCATCTCATTTCAACAGCCTGTATCCTCCTTTCGAGATCCGCTGTGAGGGTCCATGACTCACAAGCATATAGGAATACAGATGCAACCAAGGAGCGCATCAGTCTGAGTTTTGAGCTGACTGAGGTGTTTCTGTCTTTCCAAACTGTCTTCAGCCTTGCCATTGTTGTTATTGTCAGCGCAATCCTGGACAATATTTCTGGTTTCGATCCCTCGTCTGCCACGATGGCTCCTAAGTACTTGAATCTATTAAGTGTTTCCAGTTTTTGGCCACTAATCATGATGTCATTGCTGATGCCACTGGTGTTGTTGGTCATCAATTTGTTCTTCTCTGCACTGATTTCCATACTAAAAGCAGTAGCTGTCCTGTCCAGTTTTTCCACCAACTGAGCTAGCTCCTCCTCATTTCCTGCAAGGCCATCAATGTCATCAGCAAAGCGCAGATTCGTTATTATTCTGCCTCCAATACTGACAGTTCCTTCATGGTCTTCCAGTGCATCTGTCATGATTCTTTCAAGGAAGATTCATGGTCTTCCAGTGCATCTGTCATGATTCTTTCAAGGAAGATGTTGAAGAGAGTAGGTGAAAGCAAGCAGCCCTGTCCGACTCCCACAGTTGTCCTAAACCAATCTCCTATTTGACCATTGAAGCACACTGTGCTGGTGGCCTTTCTGTAAAGGCTTTCTATGACTTTGATCGGGTTAGTGTTGATGTTTTACAGCTTCATGGTGGACCAAAGGGCTGCATGCCACACCCTGTCAAACGCCTTCCTAAAATCTATAAA
This sequence comes from Unio pictorum, assembly GCA_030141615.1. Classification (NCBI taxonomy): domain Eukaryota; kingdom Metazoa; phylum Mollusca; class Bivalvia; order Unionida; family Unionidae; genus Unio; species Unio pictorum. The sequence goes on from JARLTB010000267.1 coordinate 544,998, forward strand.
GACATGATAAAGGTCTTGTTGGTGCTGGAGGTATTTCTCACATAGTATTCTCAGGTTGAAAATCTGTTCAGTTGTGCTTCGCCCTGGTCTGAAGCATGCCTGTTCTTCAGCTATGATTTCCTCTGCCTGCGGCTTCAGTTTGTTTAATATGATTTTTAGCATGACTTTGCTTGGGTGGCATATAAGACTGATGGTACCATAGTTCTGACATTGCTGCAAATTGCCTTTTTTTCAGGAGAGTTACTATGAGTGACTGAGTCCATGGTGTTGACCATTCCCCTGTCTGCCAGATCTTGTTGCAGATTGTTAGTAGGGCGCTTATCATGACTTCACCCCCGTCTTGGACTAGTTCTGCAGGGATGTTGTCGACTCCTGCTGCCTTCCCTTTTTTCAATGCTTTCACTGCAGCCTCTACTTCTCGGATGATGGGGTAGTTATCAGTGTTGGTCACTGATGGGGTGTTGAGTATGTCTGGGTCCCCCTGTAGGTCTGTGGTTGTACAGGTCTGAGCAATATTCTGTCCATCTCTTAAGAATGTCTTGTTCTTCTGTAAGACATTTCCCTCCCTTATCTTGAATGATGGAGGAGTACCCTTGTTTTACACTGGTCAGGTCTTTCACCAGTTGGTATGCTTTTTTGCTATTATTTTTCTTTAGATTGTTTTCTATATCTTTACACTGGTCTTCAATCCATGTCTTCCTTGCCTTTCTCATGCTTTTCTTGATAACCTGGTTGATTTCCCTATATTGTTTTGCTCCTTCTACTTCTGACTTCTTCTTCTTTAGCTCTCGACGCTTGTCACACAGATCAAGTATGTCAGTTGTAACCCAAGGTTTCTTTGGTCGTCGATGTTTGCCAAGGATCTCACTGGCTATTTGGGTCACTACTATGTTAAATGTGTCAATCATTGTGTCTATAACTGTGTTCTCTGCACTAAGAAGTAACAGTGGTGCAAATTTCCCTCCTATCCTTGCCTGGAAGGCTTCCAAGACCTCTGGGTCTTTTAGCTTGTCAAGGTTGAACTTGATTCTTGTGGGCAGTGGGCAGATGTTCACATTTGGACGGGATATAGACAACCCCGCCCTCCACGAGTCCCCTGCTGCCTTGCAGGTTAGGTTTTGGATAACCAAAGGCTAGGGTGCTGACACAGTACCTGATTGGGCGTATGAACTTTCTCAATAAGGTCACCACTCAGGGCAGAGAAGTCCCCAGAAGGACTCAACAGCCATGTGGCCAGGACCAAGGCGAGCCACTAGTAATGTGGAGTTCAGCTGTGGTCAACAGCCTGGAGAGGGATGGACTCCGCCAGGTTCATTGCCCAAGACACACCACTTGCAATGACAACTTTACCTCCACCCATACCGGATCGGTCGTCGCCCGGAACAAGGACCGCGTCTTTTGTCTTGCACCAGGGCAGAGGTGTTAAGTGTGCTACTGGTGCACAATCACCACCAAAACTCTGAATCAGAAACAACATCAGCATTGGTACAAGGATCATCAGAACAATAAGAACACCTGGAAAGGTAGAGGAACTGACACACGAAATGAACAGATACCACTGGACCATCCTGGGACTGTGCAAAGTACCATGGAAGAACCTTGGGGAAACATCAACACAGGATGGCCATAAACTATACTACTCTGACAGAGATGATAAACATGAACATGGTGTCAGATTTCTCGTCCACAAAGACACCGTGAACACTGTCATGAGTTGTCGGTCAGTCTCCAGCAGGCTTATCATCATATGCTTGAGGGCAACACCACTCAATATCACCATTGTGCAAGCTTACGATCCAACTACAGACCATGATGATGAAGAATTAGAGGATTTCTACGACCAACTGCAAGAAGTCCTGGATCAGACCCCAAAGAAAGACATTCTTGTGGTGCAAGGAGACTGGAATGTCAAAATAGGAGAGGATGCCGTTGATAACTGGAAAGGCACATGTGGAAGCTACTGCAATGCAGAGACCAACGACAGAGGCTTAAGGCTCCTGGAATTTGCCAGCTTCAATGATCTTTAGCTGATGAACATGTTTGGTCCACACAAAGCATCCAGAAGGTGGACCTGGCATAGCCCGAATGGAGAACACCATAACCAGATTGATTATATCATGGTCAAGAGACGTTTCCACACCAGCGTAAACATTGCTAAGACAAGAAGTTTCCCAGGAGCAGACATTGGAAGTGACCATGACTTAGTGATGATGACCCTCCGACTATGTCTAAAAAAAAGTCGACAAAGAGGGCCCCACAAGATAAATGGCATGGAACAACAAACCAGTCAAATCAAAATGGCCAGGCAGAAATCACTATGGAAGACTTTTATACTTAGATATTTATCTTCTGTTATTATGCCAGTAATTTTCAGTAATTTCACATGGAGAATATGATTTAAAGACAGATTCTAGGAGTAGGTTATTTTTTTCTCAATCAGAAGATTACATTTTCTTTCTTAAAATAATAGGAAATGCTACATGTATATATTAGGCAAATGAAATGCCAATCTGATACAAGCAAACGATTTTTATGAACATGAAGTAATCTCAACTTTAGCATGAAAACTAACGATTTTTTATGAACATGAAGTAATCTCAACTTTAGCATGAAACCAAACGATTTTTATGAACATGAAGTAATCTCAACTTTAGCATGAAAACTAACGATTGTTATGAACATAAAGTAATCACAAATTCAGCATGAAAACTAATGATTTTATGAACATTAAATATTTGCAAATTCAGCATGAAATCTAATGATTTTTGTGGCAAATTTAGCATGAAAACTAACGATTTTGGTGAACATGAAGTAATCACAACTTTAGCATGAAAACTAATGATTATTGAGAACATGAAGAAATCACAAATTTAGCATGAAAATTAATGATTTTTGTGAACATGAAAGTATTTTCAAATTCAATATGAAAACTTAAAATTTTTTGTGAACATGAAGTATTTGCAAATTTAGCATGAAAACTAATGATTTTTGTAAACATGAGATAATCACAAATTCATCATGAAAACTAACGATTTTTTTGAATATGACGTAATCATATTTTCAGCATAAAAAAAACTAATGATTTTTGTGAACAGGAAGTAATCGCAAATTCAGTATGAAAAATAACAATCATGAAGTATTTGCAAATGTAGCATAAAAACTAAATTCACAAAAATTTAGTTTACCTAATGGTTTTATTGGTGTTTGTCATGTGCACAGTCAAGGAGCAAATCAAGAAATTTCTAAGATTTAAATCAGTTTAAATGTGTCATTTACAGTAAAATTGTTACCTTTTTCCCTGACTCTACCTTGTCCTCTTTCTGTTTAGTAGCCTTAACAGTGGGAGATTGTTCCTGTTGTTGCTGCTTAACAACTTGCTTTACACTCTGTTGTTGTTGCTTTAGACTCTGTTGTTGTTGTTGCTTTACACTCTGTTTGGGTGGCAAGTGCTGCTTGTTTACTCCCGAATCTTGAATTTCTGTTGGAGACACTGCATGGCCATTGCTTTGATTCTTGGTCTGGAATATAAATATCAGAATATTGCATCCAATCAGATTAATGGCTCGGGTGGCCTAGTGGTTAGAGCATCTGCTGTGAAAGCAGGAGGTCAAGGGTTTGATCCCAGCAGAGTCATACCAAAAGACTTAAAAAAATATGTTACTAACAGCTGCCTCGCTTGACGCTCAGCATTAAGAGGTTAGTATTAGAACTGGCTAGCCAGGTGTCAGGATAATGTGACTGGGAGGGACATAACGCTACATGTCTACAGCATGATACCCCAGTGCTAGACATTACTATAAACTGCATCACTGCAGACATCATTGCAGACATCATTGCAATACGACTAAAAAATTGTTAAAGCTATGTTAAAAAAACAAACAAACAAACCAATCAGACTAATAGGTCTCCTTATAATCATTTTTACAGACACTGTAAATTAAACATTAATTATGGAACATTCTTTAAGACCTGGTTTTTTTTGTGTGGTTAACACATTTACAAAATTAGATCTGCCACAAAAATGCTAATCAGAAGTGAACAATAACTCTTATCTGATGAAACCAGATCGTCACAAAAATGTGTTTTTGAATCCCATACATTTAACGCTCACCCCATGAATATTTTGGATTAATGACTGTATTCTTAGGTACCATATATAATTCCCAAAATTGATTTGTGTATCTGGTTTAGCCTAGAATTTGAAGTGCTTTATATTATACTAATGTGTTTTAAATGAGTCTTATGTACAAAATTGTACCAGCATTAACTGAAAATAATTCATACCAGATTATATCCCACTAAAAATATTTAGGTAAATACACTTTTCATAACTTTTACCTGTCCATTTGGTAATATTCATGAGATAATAACAATGAAAGATGATAATACTTGCATCTCTCTCTGTTGTTACGGAGGCCCTGAGATACCAAGTGTTCTAAAGCACTCGCCATTCCAGATCACTGCCATCTCACCAATCGCTATGGGTTAAAGTTTCTGGCTCAACTATTGTGGGTATGTGGAAAAGCTTGCCAGAAGCCTCCTGTCAATGGTTGTTATTGGGGTTTTCCATGGTTCTTCCTCTCCAGTTATACTGGCTGCCATCTACAGCTTTTATTGAAACCCCAACCCCAATATCAACTCTGTCATTAAAATTACTATAATTAAACTTTGTATAATTTGTTAAGTATAGTCCCAGCATTCATTGTTCATAAATGTATCATTCATCTCTCACAATACACCTACCTGAATGTGATTCAGTGTGCAAGTCTTTGAATATTAAAAGGCAATGTGTACAGTTAACTTAGCCTAAATTTCAGTTCCGCATGATGTATTGGATCTTGACTATTACATAATTATATTTCTGTGACTTTTTAATCAGGGCAATAACAAATTTGTCCACTATGAGACATGGCATGGACAATTCACAACAACCACCATGTTTTTCTGTGAAAATGCTACAATATTTATTAATAATAAATATGTAAATTTATAATAATAATAATAGGCCTTCACTCCTCTAAATGTTTGGAACCGGTTATATTGGCAAGTAGACCTGAAAAGATTACACTAAAGCAAATCTTTCTGAATACACATTCCTTTCCTTAAACGAACACCCACCTTTGACTTTTTACTTTTCTTTTTTCGGCTATCATCTTCAAAATCAAAACTGGGAGGTTGGGCTGGAGACTTAAAACCAAATGCGAAAACAAGAATTGCACAAATTAAGACCCCTAAAACTGGCAGGGCTACATGTGGTGACACCACCTCTGTGAACTCCATACTGTGTCACCGCTTATTTTGTCCTAATCAAGAAAACAGCACCCACAATATGGACATTTAAATCTAGTCTAAATGAAGATATACACGTATGTATGATGCTGACGTTGATTGCCAAAAACGTCATCACTTTTTGTTATTTGTTAAATTCAGGGAAAAGACAGAGATATTCCAAGTTGTAAATTTAGACTGTTTCTACTATTTTGAAATAGTAAAATAATTGAATATTGATAAATATGTATATAACCAGACAGGCTGTAAAGAGAAAAACACCAAAAAAAATTAATAGTTTTTCATTTATTTTACATTTTATTGTAATGTTTGATTGATAAATTTTAATGTTAATAAAAATAAAATCGATTTCAAATATCTCATTGTGGCTGTAATTTACTACATGACGTCACACCATAGTTCGTAAATCGAAAATGGCTTCCAAAGTATGACGAAGTAGATGAGAGTACAGATTTAGCTGCACAGCACACAACATACCATTGGATCTGGCTGGGTTTGTAAATTTTAATTAGTTTATACAAAAACAATTATGTTAAGCCTTTTAAGGTGTAGTTTATGTCTTTTAAAAAAAAGTAATGTATTATGGTTTTGATAGAAGACTGGAAAACAGCTCTGTGAATGTGTAGCTACCTATTTCCGTTAGTAAGTTGAACCTTAAAAGCTGTCTATCTTCTCACACATTGAATAGCTCCAAAAATAGTGATGATGTAACTGCAAATGTTATTAAGAAGTCATTATATATTATTAAGTTAAAAAAGCTCTCAAGACCGGTCACCCTTAACACAGTAATGGCCACAGGAGTCTGACGTTTTATCAATAAAGTACGGCGAAATGTCTGACAAAATGAAATACCCTTAACAATAATATATATATATATATATATATATATATATATATATATATATATATATATATATATATATATATAACACAAGGAATGCAAGCGTGACCACAACCCTTCGCTCGATTCAACATTTTCTCACGAGTCTTTTATCGCTTCAGAATCGCAAGAAGACTGAAACACTACATGTATGCATTCAAAAGACAGTTACTTACCAACGCATAGCTCTTAAACGACCATGTCCTGAATCCAACCAGCGAATTAACCTTTATTTTCACCATTACGGTCACATTTGCCAAGGTAGGCTGATTACCGTATTTACCGTATGTTTTCGGACACTGTATGTTTTCGGACACCGTTTTTTTCGGGGAAAAATCATATTTAAATGCCTTGTAAGTTTTCGGACGTTGCTCCGCTATAATTGTTTCTACAATTTATGTTTTCGGATACAATCTTGGATGATCTGCTTCGTCGTTTTAATGTAAAATTTACAGCGTGTTTGCCGTTAATTTAACTGATACAAAGTTCGCTTCATTTGGTCGCCAATTATTTAATGCAATCATGAACGTCCATGAACTAATATAATTTAAAATTATTAATTACATGTAATTCGGGATAGTGACAACACCTGCTGCATTAGTCGGACGTGTTACACGAGCTCTAAAGTGTATATCAACAACGGATTGTCTTGTTAAATCAAGATGTTCCAACGAAAAGTAACAGATCGGATATAGATTTCTCAAATCATATTGTGATATTTGCAGACCGGTATCGACATTTTGATCGCGTCACATATATGACAACATACGATGATACACGCGTGCTATTTTATTTTGATCAGACTCGTCATCTAGAGCAGCTTTCTTCGTAGGCGGTTGTTTTTGTGATGCTTCCTCAGAATCATTAATTCGAAGTCGCTTCTGTGGACGGCCTACTGGTCTCTTTGGAGACGATTTTGGCAAGGGCGAGTCCCTCCAAGAACTAGGCAGTGCCTCCTCACTTGTTGCATAACGTATGATAAACTTATTCATCAAATTTATTACAGTACTAACAATATTATGTTTCACAACGATAGCTATCCAGTATACTAACTTTTGTATGTGGTGGGTATTTTATTTATACTTTTTATTTTAATAGTTTGATTCAGCTAACAAAAATATGATTGGTTGTCAGTATAGACATTGTTACACACGAAACCACTTCATACAGGCGTGACAGTTATGGCTTTGATTAGAAACCATGACCCCTGCTTTATATCATTAAACAATACATCAGAGTCGGTATGGATTAGTAAAATTCATTGGCATTGTCCAACAAAACAAACCCCTTATCCCTGAGGCATTATATACAAAGGTTTAAACATAGTTATTGTTCTACAGGTAATAAACCTCTTGGTAGACGATATATTTGATTGTGGGTGCTAAATGTTAGGTACATCGTGTGCTCTTTTAATAAAATCCAGATGGCTGCCTTTTATTTCCGAACACATCTGTCAAAGAAATCCCACCAGTTATATTATTAACAATTAACACCCAGACACTTTGAAATCTCTGACATGCATCGCTACAATCTTCGAGCAGTAGATCGTTTCCAGCCGGCAAGCTTTGCTCATTTTAATCTACCCTCAGCTAGGTGGGGAAAAAAAAGAAGAGAGAACCACAACAAATGCATCACCTTTATTTAAAACAAATATCAACATATTAATCACGCCGACTCGTATATTGCAAATTGCTTTTTATTTTTACCCTTCGTAGGCGTACATACAACACTCACCCCATTTGGAGCCTCTCACCCTTGGTGCTCTAAGAATAGCCATCATACATGTACCGGTGTTTCGACTCGCGATACTAAAATGTTTCTGCCCAAAATATCTTAAGAATTATAACTCCAAAATCTTTTTATTTAGTTTGTATTAATATCTTAATTACACAGAAATAAAGCTTGCGTGCGTTTGTTATGTAGATTTTAATGATCATTAGCAGAAGGTTAAACTGGATTGCAAGATTACTATGTTAATATGGCGGTTCTTTCGGAAAATACGTACACAATCGTGGCTCTAATACATGTATGGCTTTGTTTTCTGGTGGATGGACATGTATCAAATTGACAAAATAGGCAAGTAATGCCAATTTTTCATTAATTATCCTTTCCGTGGTGTTAGAAAAATACTTGTTTTACTTCATGGCAGCACGTTGTCATGTGAGCTAACGGTAACTTCGTTACGGACGGGTAAGGGGGGGGGGCGGCATAATTCTATCTTCACTTGTATGTTTTCGGACACCTAATCAAAGAATTTAATATGTATTCGGACAACAAAAAAAGTAATTATTTGTTTCAGTCCGAAAACATACGGTAAATACGGTAGCTGACGGAAGTTACCCATTCTACCAGTTTCTACCCTGCAGTAAATATCCGTTGGTGTCTAATAATTGTACCGAACACGGCGCATAATCTGTGTTTTTAAAGTTACCAGATCCAGCAACAGTCGTAAATATTTGAAGTATGATGACGTCATCAACCGTTATTTCTACTATCAGAACTTTGACTACATATTTCTGTTCTGGAAATTAAATCAAATTATAAAATGATACAATCTGAAATAAAAACCAAGATGAACATTTTATCTTGAGAAATTACTTTCATCATGTTATTCAGCATATTTACTGCAGGGTAGAAACTGGTAGAATGGACTACTTCCATCAGCAAATCAGCCTACCTTGGCAAATGTGACCGTAATGGTGAAAATAAAGGTTAATTCGCTGGTTGGATTCAGGACATGGTCATTTAAGAGCTATGTGTTGGTAAGTAACTGTCTTTTGAATGCATATATGTAGTGTTTCAGTCTTCTTGCGATTCTGAAGCGATAAAAGACTCGTGAGAAAATGTTGAATCGAGCGAAGGGTTGTGGTCCCGCTTGCATTCCTTGTGTTTATATATATATTATTGTTAAGGGTATTTCATTTTGTCAGACATTTCGCCGTACTTTATTGATAAAACGTCAGACTCCTGTGGTAATGGCATAGTTCTCATGTAAGACTAGTCCTGCATATAAGACCTGACGCTGATATTTATGTTTGGGGCATCCCTAATGAACAGCGCTGTGTAGTGTGTTTTGAACTCTACTGACAGAAGAATAAGAGGTGAAATTTTCATGATTATCACATACTTGGCAATAAATATCAACATTCATCCACATAATTAAGAGTTATTGATATACTTACTTTGTTGTTTTGATCGTAATCGACTCAAAATCTGACACTAGCAAATGAACGCATTTTAAGTTCCTTTGACACACATGTCAATTGGTTGCAATGCGATGGTGGCTGAAGAATGCTGAAATAGGTTTCAACAAAGTCGTTTTATTTTATTTAGGTTTCGTTAAAGAAACAATTTCCGATTGGAACCTACTTAAACATACTTCGGCATACCTTGACTACTGTCGCATTTCAACAAATTCAAATGTATGTCAACTGAACTGAGTAAGTATATTAACCCTTAAAGTGCGTGTCACGACTATGTTGCGCTGTTGTTTTTGGCCCCTTAGTACATGTCGTGACTATAGTCACGCTCGAGGTGAGCAACAATGATCGCATTCTATGACTTCATCTTGCCATAAATGCCTGTAAAACTATATTTGATTGTATTAAAAAGGCCCGGAACAAGCATTCTGCAGTACTTTACTATCCTATTAACGATGTAATTTTACAAATGTTTGCTTTTAAACACGTGGTACTTGTGCAAAGCTAAAATGGCCGACGCTGAACACGAAGGTGATTTCTTGCAACAAATATTCGATTCTGATAGTGATGCTAATAGTGATTTTGAATAATTTGAGAAAAATGACATTATTGGAGCAAGCGAGGTATTGATGGAAATACACATGAATGGTTTTGAGCCAGTAATTTACGTGGAACTGGAGTCAGATGTACATGCTTGCTTGATGTGAAAAGATGGTGCGCCTGTCAACCCCCATTCACTGGTAATTCAAAATTAAATGTTGAGATGGTGAATAATGAACCTACGGACTGTTGAAGACTTTTTCTTAGATGATGAGTTATTGCATCTGATAGTAGATCAAACAAATCATAATGCAGATCAGAGAGTTCATGGGGCAGACTTGAAGGAAAAAAGTCGCATGAAGAAATGGCGGCATGTTACTCCTGAGCATCTAAAACATTTTCGCATCGTTTAAAACAATGAGTTTGGTACATATGTCTGTTCTCGATTCCTAATGGGCTACTGATGATATCAACCGCATACTTCAGCAAAAAAATATGTATGGGATAGATTTCAAGCTATTCCAAGCAATTTACACCTGTCAGACAATGAGAACAATCAAGGTGACTCTTCACACAAAATCAGCCCAATGATTGAACAAAAATAAAGCCGTTGCTTAGGTTTAATCACCAGATATGGACCTCCTTTTGATGATATAATAATAAATAACAAGTGATAGTTTTTCATGAACATTAATTGCTGACTAGAGGGTTTAAACTTACCTCTGACATTCATGGAGTGGATATTTGCAAAATTGTCACCCTTCCTTTACCTGTGATTTTCACTATTTATATATAACATTGTGACAGACATAACATGTGCATGGTTGGACTACTAAAGAATATAACATTTCTTGGATATATTTGAACTTTTCCATAAAATACAAACAAAAATACTGATGAAATACAATTGTAACTTGTCATTTTACCTGTATTTACACCTGTACCTGCAAATATGTTAAACCTACACATGTGTCTTGATGCTAATCTTAAAGTATAGACACGCACCAACATTTTTCATATAGGGTTTGTCTATCAATAGTGTATATTTAATGAAATACATGCAATTTAAAGACTGCAGTTTTCTTCTTTTTCCCCCTGAAACAATTCAGCACTGAGGGACCTTGTACTGCAAAACAATGCAGCACTTTAAGGGTTAATTAAACATAAATTATTGGAAGAGTGTAGATATAGGTTGCCAAGTATGTGCGATATTCCTGAAACTTTGACTACTCGTTCCGGTCAACGACATCGGAACAGACTACACAAGGCTGTTATTCCGATTGTAAGACATAGCACCTAAACAAAATCAACATGTGCTATGTCTTACATGTAGGGCTAAAAGTAATGTGATGAAAATACTGTAATGTATGATAAATTACAAGAATGGAGTAAAATAATGGAGCTATTTTTATAAGATTTATGCTATTAAATTACTCTTTTGCTCCACACTTTTCTTTTTTACATCATTTAGTGTTTTTCTCATCAGGCTATCTTTTTTTCTTCTTGTACCTATACCCCAGTATAGCTCAACATCTAGCTGTTTAAAGCCTTTATACAGAGAAAATGACTTGTGTAGAAAAAAAAAGAATTGTAAGGCAAGTTGACAGTTTATTCGCTGAGTTATTTTACATTTGGTAATCCTTCTTTTTCATAATGCTTTTAATTTTAGGACTCATGGCTGATACTTGTCAATTGCAAAACCAGCTAAACTAGATTGTCATCAAATGCTGTATTCACACCTGTATTCACACCTACGCACTGTGCACTGTGTTTGATGTCCACTTTAACTGCACATATAATCCAGTAAATTGAATAGGCAGAGTCATGTATGACCAAACATAATTATCGTTTAACTACGTACTTTGAGATGTAATGGATCATAGTCAATGAATATTAATAGAATTGAATAGAGGTAAGAACAATATTGTTTGCTATAGACTCGAAATTCCAATCTTGAATTGATATATAAACAATAGTGATTATTACAAACTTTTGCTAATGTTTCAACATAGTATAGAAAAATATAACTACAACTTACAAGCCTAAAAACTCAACTGAATGAATTGTGCTGAAAGTGCAAGATGGTGTACTGCAGAGATCTTACAGAAATATTTAAACACAAAAAGAGCTGAAATAAAAGAAAGAAAGAAAACCTTCAATGGTATCAATAATGAATGTTATCAAATAAGTAAACCAACACTTACTAAATTAACTGATAATCTAAATAGAAGGGAACAACAGGCTATATTTTAAGACCATTGGGAAACCAGCTGATAATCCCATACAGAGAAAAGCAGTGAGGTATGGGGGCCCAAGGCAGCAAGTGGTGGCAAAACAAAATTCATTGGAGCGTTAATTTCCACGGGGCCAAAAGCAGTTGCTAAAATTTACATGTATCCCTATAATCCAATTTTTAAAAAAACAACAGGATAAGGATTCTGGAAATAGAAATTAAGTGTTCCTACTGAAACCTGAGTCTCCTATTTTTTTCAGCTCTTCTTTTCTCATTGGTAAATCTAGTATTTAAACTTTGTGGTTTCTTCTCACAAATTGCCAGTCATTTCACAGATGAAGAAATAGAAACTTGATTGTCAGCTCAAATGACAAAAGAGGCCCCAAGTGGTATAAAGCCCTCTGCTATGGATCACTGCCATCTCACCTCTATCTGCGTGGGTTCGAGTCTAAGATTCGGCCAATGTGACTATGTGAGAAAGCATGCCAGTAGCTTCTCATGGGTTGGTGGTTCTTTCTGTGGGTTTACAGAAAGATCATACTAACTTTGCTATGAGGATAAAAAAATGTAGACACCCACTGGACCGAATAACTGGAAGCAAAATGATATATCAGATCTTATTGATATACTACAATCGATAGTCAGTTCCCAGTATAAAGATGTGAAAATACCATTGATTGGAAGAGGCAATTTCAAGCTGGCATCCAGTTTTATGCGCAAAAACTGAAAGCAAAACATTAATTCAAAAGTTTCTCAATGTCAGTGTACAAATAAGCAAACAATATCTACAAATAGTAAAATAACTGTACCAAAGACACCTTCAGAAGGGAAGAAACTGCACCAGAGAAAAGGAAGAGAGCTGAGTGAAGTCAGACGAGAACAAAATAAAAATAATGGACAATCTGTGCTTCCCTTTACCCTCGTTTGTGCTTCAGAGACCCACTAAATTTTTAATTTGACCCCCAGTTTTTATAGCAAAGTTTGTTTTTTACTCAGTCTGACCCTTATTTCTAACACCACGGATATTTTTTACTCTAAATCTTGCACCTCTGTGGGAATACTAATGCGATTAGGAATGAATGAGTTAATCAAAAAAATAATGAGAAAAGAAAGGAAAAATATGTTTGGCCGTTGGAAATTTTGTGAGTTTGATTTCAACATAGAAATTTCCGAGACTGAGTTGTCAGACAAAGAGGATGCTGATAGAGGCAATGATAGAGTTGTTTAGACAAATTCATTTATAATAATTGGGTAAAACTTCGTGGATTTTTATTGGAAATAAGAAGAGAAATTAATTATAAGAAGAGTGAATGCATGTGCATGATATTTACAAAAATTGTCTAAACAAGTAAAACTATATGGGTCACAAGCAGCTAGACAGCATACTGCTGCTGGGGCAGAGCAGCAGTGATACTATTAACAATGCTATGGCTGAATGAGATAGGAATACAGTTCTACAATACAATTGGTTCATTCAAAATTGATGCTTCCATGCCTGTAATCCACCATATTGACTTTTGCAAACAGTTACCATTGTCACTGAATCTCATCTTCATAATATTGAACTTCTAATCATGTTAAATAGAAAAAAGAAATATTTAGATATTTCGCAAGGAAAAAAGAATAAAACAACTGTTTAAGGACAATTGTGCCTTCTTGTGTAGATTTCAGACATGATTTTTCTCTGTTTTAAAACGGATTCCGCTTTTCTCCTGACTTTAATCCGATTTTTCTTTATATAGTCCGCTTTTTTTAAAATAATCCCCAATCCGTTTATTTTCTGTTTTTAACTGTTCTGTTTAGTTCCATTCTGCAACAACCCTTGTAATGTATTCACTTCATATATTAGTTAGCCCACGACTCTCGTAAAGAGTATTCTGATTGGTCAAAAGTTTAAATTCATCCAGTGAATCTTTGTGTAAAGGAAACTGATGGCAATGGAAAGAAGAAGCATGCTTGCAAAAAATGGTGTCCCTAGTTGTTGAGAGAGACGATGACATGAAAAATTTAGATAAAGGTTCTTAAAAAACGGAAGGGAATGGCTGGAATGAATTGTCGACAGAAATTTAGTTGGTCAGTTTATAAGAAAACTGAACACTCGAGGACTGGCATTTTGTGCCCTCTGCAATACATATATTACAGAAGTCGGGGGGGGGGGGAGGCCCCGAGTGGTCTAAAGCGCTGTCCGTTACAGATCACTGCCATCTCACCTCTGCGTAGGTTCGTGTCTAAGATTCGGCTAATGTAGTATGTGAGAAAGCTTGCCAGTAGCTTCTCGTAGGTCGGTGGTTCTTTCTGGGGGTTCTCTTGGGTTCTTCCTCCACCAATAATACTGGCCGCCATGTATAGCCTGTTGTGTGCTGAAAAATGGCATTAAGCCCTACAACAACAGCAAAAGAAGTCATGGTTGAAGAGTCTGGAACCGAACCTGCAAATGAAGCTGCATACGGAAAACATGAAGTCCTGTCAGAATATGTACACTGCATGTCGCCAATACAAGCTAAAGCTTGAAAGGGAAAAGGCTCTCATTGAGAAGGAAAAGAAATGATTGCACATTGAGCCAGCAAAAGACAAAAAGCCATTGGTGACAAAAAGGAAGACTAAAGAAATTTTTCTTAAAGCTGCAAAAAGAGCTCAACTGGCATATCCACAGGTTGTGTTCAGTGGACAAAAAGACAATTGAATATATGGGATTATTTGTACTGTATATAGATGATGTATTTGGGTGTTTATTTTACATATTTGTTATGAAAAGAGAGAAGTGTAATATGTTGGCAGAAAAAATGTCTAATTATTGACTTAATTATGATGTGAACACTGACTTGCACATGAAATAACTTGAGTACCAATACTATTGGAGAACAAATTCATGTGACAATAAATATTGTAAAATTATTCCAATTTTTGGTAAATTTGTTAGTTTTTCAAATGATAATTTTGTTACATATTATGGTCACAAGTTGCACCAGGACCAGCTTTTCATGCCTGTAAAATGTATTTTTAATCAGGGGTTTTCGACGCCTGAAACCCCCTGATCAGGGGCACTGCCTCTCGAGACCCCGTTGGGGGAGTACCCCCAAACCCCCTTTCACATTTTCAGTTGTTTTTTTTGTGTAATGTGATTTCACTATGGGGCCTTGCCCATGAAATACAAGAGCATGAAAATGCTAATAAACATCAGCTTCCTGCTTCATCACATAGAAGTCTGCCTGACATATATAAATACTATAGAGAACCTTAATGTAATTCAATCAAAATTTGATTTATTTTACAAACTTTTTCCAGACAAAGGATAACTCATATCCTTGAGTGAAAACTGTTCAGTAAGAAAAATCACAGAATTGAGATCATCAGTGAAAGTTGGTACATTGGAATCAATGATTGGAAAAAATATAAGGCGTGAAAAAGGCTCCTATAATTAGCCTGTGCATTCTTACACCTTCTGAATGAGCATCCGAATGGAACACGGTGCAAGGTACCAGTGTGCAACACGTGCATCTTTGACATTAAATAATTATGTAAGGTACTGTCCTACTTTACTGATGGTTGTATGTGTTGTAAATAGTTACATATGCAATACAATTTTTTTAAAAAAATGAGTATTTATTCCTGAAAATCTGTAATTTTGTCACAAGCAGTCAGGGGTTGGCATCTATGTTGCTGTGTTTATGAAGACCCCTCAAGACTGGTAGTCCCACAATTACCCGTAGTCCTTCAGTGTAAGACATCTACCTCGATATTTATGTTGTGCAATAAGGCATGTGTCTTTTAAAGAAAATTAACAGACAGCTTGGTGATCTTATTTAAATCTAAAATGCCTGCAGAATGTTCTGTAGAAAAAATATTTTTACCAAATAATCACAAAGAAAAATATTTTTACAAATCTCAGAAGAAAAAATTTTGAAGCCATAAGTAAATTGTATCTATGGGGGCACTGCTAATGTAACTTCTGCCTTCAAAGGTGAGGATGTTCAGTACTTGACAAAAAAGAACTGTTTAAAGTCTTTCAAATTTTGGGATGTCTTCTCAATTTTCATACATGATTGTTTAAGTGCTCAAACTTGGCATGCATTTACTTTACAGGTGAAGGTAATGCATAGGTAGCCAATGATGGGTGGTGAAGAGCAATCAACCTCGAAAACCCACGAGAGCACCGATCTTCATACCACATTCAAAAGGTTGAGGGTTGATCCTGATTGGTAAGCTATGCACAGACTATTTTTAGAATATAGGTCAAAGAGACATTCTGACAGTATTGAGTAAAAAGACATTTTTTAGAGTGACCATCCTGTAATGATTTACAGTGCTTATATTTGAAGATGCTGATATTCATTTTCATTGTCATTTTATTATTTACCCTTCTTTCCATTCTTTAGCATGTTGTAAATGATATCTCAATAATCATTGGTCATATTGTTATACCAGTTGTTTAGTATGATAATATCTAATGTGGTAGTCTTCAGTATGATGGCTTCATCATATTCACTTTGGTATTTAAAGAGGGTTATATATTTATATAGTTAGACCTAATTGCTTGCAGTACTACATTGTTGCCATCAGTTCTGTGAATGTAAAATGCGAGACATAGGGAAGATGATGACAGATTGGATGTGTTCAGTCGAATATGAATCAACTCTCGGACAAGTTACAATAGTAACATAACCATTCTGGTACAGAAGGTGACTAGAACAGCCAATCAAATGGGAAGGTACACTTTCACATCCAGTCATTCATCGTGTTCAGCAGCATCACTGTTGTGTTTGTGATTGGGGAAGTATTCACAGTCCAGGTAATCAGGAGAGATCAGAGTTAAATAAACTAACATTAGGCCATGCTGGAACTTTGATATACTGATGCATGGGACCTTAGTAACCTAATAAAATTATATAAATAAAAAAAATTAAACTCATCGATACATAGCCACTGAACATGACCTTGCTTATATAATTACTCTATACAATGTAACAGAAATTTCTTCTCAGATAACTTACTACTGACTTTATTGATTTTTGGAGTTTACAAAATCATAGTAACAAATACTAACAGTAGAAAATTCAGTTCAAGATTAAAAGCCTGTCAACTGCTTGGCTATAATAAGTATGTCCCATTAAACACAACTCTTGCAGAAGCTAAATCTGTCCGTCAAAGTCACTCTCTTATGCACTTAGATCAAAATATCTGTATGAGATTCAAGCTACTAATATTTTACCATGCAATGCAGGACCTCCAAAAATAACTGAAACAAGTGATTCTGATGTACTTGTAATATTCAGTGAAAACAAGAATTTCTGAGGAGAAACTGTATTTTTATTATCAAATGCCTAATTGTATTTTTATTATCAAATGCCTAATTGAATTTTTATTATCAAATGCCTAATTGTATGTTTATTATCAAATGCCTAAAACTTAATTGAAAGCTTCTTCCCCTTTGTTAATGGAGTCTAGAAATGTCAAGATATATGCAAAACATTGATTCATTTTTCTTATTATTGCCCACTTGTAAGATATGGATCTCTGATGTCAACTTTACAGTCAAGTCATGAAAGTAGAATCTAAGTCGGCGTGCTAAAGCTTACATTCTTCTCACCCAAAATATAGCTCACAATATGCATAGCTGCCAACTGTCCCGTTTTTTCCGTATTTGTCCCGTATTTTGGACCTGAATACGGGTGTACGTTTTTTTCTCCAAAAATCCGTTTTTTAATTTAAAAAATAATAATAAAATTTCTTTGGAATTGTCGATTCAGAACGCACTCTCGGTTCTATTTTGACAGAATATATCGCATGTATATACGAATTCAGTTCTACAATACGATTGGTTCATTTGAAATCGAGGCTACCATGCCTGTCGTTATCCGCCATATTGGATTTCACAGTAGTTACTGCTGTTGCTGTATCAAGTCTTCGTAACATTTAGCTTCTAATCATGATAAATTGGAAGTCAGAATATTCAGAATTTTCTCCAGGAAAAATAGTATACAACTGGAAGGATATTTGTGCCGTCTTGTAGAGATTTGTGAAACCATATAGTAAAGGAGAAAAATTGAGGTTTTGTAAATTGTGTAACGTGATTTCGCTATTGGGCACGGCGGCGCCCGTGAAATCCAAGAGCACGATAAAGCTAATAAACATCAGCTTCCTGCTTCATCACACACAACTCAGCCTGAACTTACGACATAGTTAAATGACAGAGAAAACCTTAATGTACATCGATCGAAATTTGATTTTTAAATTTCTTTTTAAAATAAACTTTCCTTTTTCACTTACTAGTGTTATTGCTGATTTATTTTGCACACGTTTTTCAGACATTAAAGTCGCAAAAGATAATTCTTATGCTTGAACGAAGACATTTCAATAAGAAAATCTCAGACGAGAGATAATCAAGGAAAGTTGGTACATTGAAATCAATGATTGAAAAAGAAACAAGGCATGGAAAGGGCTCCTATAAATACCGTGTGTTTGAGTGTGTTGCACTCTTGCACCTTTTGAATGGGCACCCATATGGTGCAACTCCAGAAGCTACAAATGTGCAACATGTGTATCTTTGACATTAAATAATTATGTAAGGCACTGTCCAACTTTACTGATGGTTGTATATGTTTTAAATAGATACATATGCATTGAAATTTAAAAATCAGTATTTGTTCCTGAAATTCAGTATTTTTGTCACAAGTAATCAGTATTTTTGCACTCTGGGGATGGCAGCTATGAATATGTCATATGCATCACTATTTCCAAGGCCATTCCATTGGTGGCATTCACCATTCACAGCAGTTTATTTATGATTTCTCTGCTTCTGTGGAGTTAGATTACTTTTGAGAATGCAGTTGAAATGTTATGCAATTGGTTCTAAGTGTCTATATTGAAATATAAATAATATTCAATAAAATAGGGGAGCAAATCCAGATACCTTCAGAAAGAAAATAGATTATAGTTTCATTATGTTCCCATATCTAGTAAGTTAAGTTCAAACTTGGTCATATTGTAAATAGTTCAAACATTGAGGTACAGAACACAGTTACCTCCCCTTCAAATGAGCAATACATTCAACTCTTAATTGATAGGTGGAAAAAAGAAGGAAATATAATGAAGATAATGCATAAAAATTACTTAAATATATACAAAGAAACTGATAGATATAGTAGATGTGGCTGACTGCTTCAAAAAAATCAGTTCATCTTAAGGGACAATTTTTATGCACAAATTTAATAATGGATTCACTGGCCTAGTATAAAAAATCATTTAAAAAAAATACAGAAGTGAGGTATATATAAAAAAGAACATATATTTTATAGCTGGAATAAAACAAAGCATAAGAATATTATTCACTTGACCAGAGAAATTAATGCCAGTTCATAGCAAACAATGTTGATGCACTCCAACACCAAATTTATACCTGCATTATTTACACCCTGAATTCATTTTTGACACCATGTCATGCACACAGTGCAGAAACAAGTCCTTTTCCTTGGTGATAATTTTGCAGAACCTTGTGTACTGCACAGGCTGATGCAGTTGAAAATAGTTGTCATCCAAGCCGTTTTTGAGAAATTCTTCTTGCCCTAAATCCACATGTTTACTGCTATGGGAGGCTAACTCTTCCTCACCATCTACTGGTATTTCACTATCTACATTGTAACTGTGTGTGGTTTACATGTCTCACATCAGTTCAAGAACAACACAGGCTCAAAACACATACTTTGCAAATATATCTATATCTTCAATTAGTAAAACAATAATAGCTATCACACCATATAGTTGAGAAATTTGATCGGCCAATTTACAAAACTATCTCTTGCCTACCACAGTGCTAGACATAACTATAAACTGCCATATTGCAGACATCATGGTGATATTACGGAATTTTTATTAAAGCTATGTTAAAATTCCAAATGACGCACACACAGACCCTCTGTTTAATCTACTTGAGATCAACAAAGAAAACAAAACCATATCCATTTTTGACCATATCTTATTTGCCATCAGCTTTCTAGTTTTGGCCACCCCTGGCCTAAAACCTATAAATATTATACTGTTACATCATTACAGTTAATCCATTTATACTAATCCTTTGATGCAAATTCAGAAAACTGTGCACATGGGAATTTAGCTTAGCCATTACACCACAAGCTAGTATAGAAGCTATCAGCTTTTGTTATTCTTGCTTCCCATGGGTTGGTGATTATTTTTGCGGGTTCTTCCTCCACCATGTATAGCTATTATGTGCTGAAAATGGCATTCAACCCAAAACAACAACATTTAGTTATTAAACTTATGTTAACAATCGATTTTTTTAAAATACATTTTTAGAATTTTTCTTTTAACTGGCATCATGTGCTGTACTCTGGTACTGCATACATGCCAAGCATTGTGCTTTTGGCGTAATCATTAGGTTTTTTTCACTAAATTATGTGTTACATGTAAATGTAAATGGATTACGCCTTTTTAGTATATCCACCTTCCCAAAAAATCGATCATTTGTTTCCTTGTTTTTATTAACATTCCATTAATCCCACAGACTATATTTTAGAAAGGACAGCTTTTGCGTAACTACAATATAAGAGTACACTTGTGTGCACTTTCCTAACAGTATCATGTTCTATTTATAGCTGACCTTGTTCTACTTTCAAACTTTCGACCTCAAATTCTATTTATAGCATCAGTATGGCTTAGTGAGGAGAGAACAGACTGGTTTTCTAATTTAATCTTTACACGAAGATTCTTTGTTCTAATTCATATTTACTGCAGAATCAGTCTAAAGGTGTTTGGCACTCAAAAGTATATTTTGTTTTAGTTGATGCATATGTAAGAGCAAAAATATCTCCTTTCAAAATTTCACAGATGGATTAGAAAAAGGCGACAAAAAAAAAGAATCCTCTAAATATGAAGACACATGCAACATCACGTGACATGTTTCAGGCCACAGGCCATGTGGACAAAATTTTAATATTTGGCGCTAAGTCTTGAGATGGATTCTAGTCGATGTGCGTGTGTAAAGCTAAAAGTGCTACATATGAAAACTGGAAACATTAAAGGATGTTAAAAGACGAGAGGGGCAAATAAATCCTTGTTTATTGAAATTTTAGCATGTTATAAAAGGATTACGCTTTTCCTGCCTGGATTCTGCTTTTTGACCGCTTGGATAACGCTTTTTCTTTGTCTGGGGTTGGCATATATGTTTGTATGGTTGGCACTTTGTATTCATTCACATTCAACAAATTCCACAGCATGTCATCTTGACTCCAAAACAGCTGCAAATTTATACTTCTCATGCTGTATATAAAAGGAATAACATACATTAGCAAAGTGATGATTTTTTTTGAGTGAATGTACATTAAAAAGCATGAAGGGCAACACTTACGTTTTGTGGATGCCTTGTGTCAATTTGAATAAGTAGCATGGCAGGAAAAATGATTGTCATTGCCACATGATATTAATTTGAAAGATTACATCTAGTGGAGAAATGTCAAGAAGCCATTGAGCTACATAGGGTTTGGAATTGCAATTTGTGAAACTGCTGGAAGTAATTAGGGTTCAAGTATACTTTTCAAACTTTTTATTTGAAAACAATGTTTACTCTCACAGCATCAGTCTTAAATTATACTTTGGGTTTTGCACATGCATGTTTTCTAGCAAGACCATAGCAGTACATGATATTCAGGGCTTAACCGGAAATCGCCTCTGACATTCGCTTCGGCCGAATATCCCATTTTTCGAAAGTATTCACCTCGGCAAATAATACATGCACAAATGGTTACAACTAAAATAATTCAATAAATATTGAACTTTAAAAAAAAAGTTTTTTAATACATAAAAATATTAGTTAATAATATCATTTTTCATCTTATTGGCGATATATATGGTATATGCTACACAAAAAGTTTAAGCTTCGCATATGATAATGAAACAAATGGTACTCTCCGGAGTCGCACCTACTACTCAGTTCGTGCCTGGATTTGGCAAATAGTACATTCAAATACTCTGATTCGATACTTGGCAAAAATTATCTACTCGGTTAGGCCCTAATGATATTTTGTTACAACTTACTGAAAACTGGTCAACATTCTTACTGAGAAGGACATATTAGTGTTGTCAGGTTTCTATTGGATCAGTCAGGTTTTTGCTGTCTTTATACTAAATAACCTACTTGTATTGCTGTGGCATTAAAATCCAATAGATAACAAAATAATATGGATTCGCATTTATTAAATTTCACAGATCTAATCCTCTCTTCTACAGTGAGAAAATGAATGGTTTATTTACCTTAATGTCAGTATACAGAGTAAATATAATTTGGCTTCTTGTCTCGTATGGTGAGAAAAGAGTCAGACTTTTCTCTGGCACATGCAGGGTTGTTGGTGTCATCAATGTTAAGATGCTGTTTTAAAGTTTGTGAAAGACATATCTTCTACATTAGTGTAAAGTCTGTTCAGCAGAAGACTTGCAAAACAATGCCTTCCATAATACTCTTTTAGTCTGAATGGTTTACTCATTTTGTGCCTTCATGCAACATATCTAATTTTCATTGTTTGTTTTTCTTCTTCTTCAGGAATAGTAGAAATGTAGTAGCCAATGCTCAGAACATCTTTCTGAAAGAACTTTGGTCTAGGTAAGTAGTGTGGAATGGGATTTATTTATATCTCTTTGACTAATTATGGTCATTATGAGGAGGGAAATTGCTTGATGTTACACTCCAAATATCCAGGCATCAGTCACAGGTGTGATTCAGTGGTGACTGATAGAGAAACTTTGGCATTGTCAGAAATTAGTGTTTGCGGAAAGAAAAAATACAACAAGTGAAGCTGTACAAAGTGTTAGTTGAACTTCTGTAATCTGCATCTGCCAGATTGAAATGCCACTGTAAGTGAAATGTAAATTGGAATTTCCTTTTTTGTTAAAGCAGATCTTACTTCACAAACAGGTAAAACAGTAAATATTTAAAGTTTAGGTAGTATACACCATATCACCTGTATTAGCTGATCCATAGGTAGGCTTGTCATCAGTTGACAAACAATATTATCAGTGAGCTATATTTGCTTGTCGGTTGACATACCTTGGTATTAGTGAGTCAGATCTGCTTGTTATCAACTGACAAACCTTGCTGTCATGTAGTGAGATTTTCAAGAAGTCGATTGATGACAATTTTGTTTAACAAACATGCAGAAACAGTATGCCCTCCTGACCCCTATGTCTGTACTGTAATGGCCATTTGACTAAAACATTACCATCAGCAAAAGAGTTGTGTGTGACTTTTTAACTAAATGGAAAATCTATGAATTGGTGCCCTTGTCAAATAAATGGATGCAAAATACCCCTGGACTGAGTATTCATTACCTTTAAGCATGTGACCACACATTTCCTAAAACTAAATCCCATTGTCCCCCAAAATCTTGACTCCTGTGATCTTCCTCCTGGTGTGCTTTCTAAAAAAATATGCCTACTGCTTTTCTTTTCAGTCAATTTCCATCAGCATATGTGTTGGTGCTAACAGTGGCTACATTCAGAGAAGGCAATAGCTAAAGTCACTAAAGGCAATAGCTAAAGTCATTAAAGTCAATAGCTGAAGTCAATAAATGCAATGCTAAAGTCACTAAAGGCAATAGCTAAAATCATTAAAGTCAATAGCTGAAGTCAATAAATGCAATGCTAAAGTCACTAAAGGCAATGCTAAAGTTGCTACAGACAATGGCTAAAGTCATTAAATGCAATGGCAAAAGTCATTAAAGATGATAAAAACTTTAAGATGGTAGTTAGTGTCCTTTTTAAAATTATATTTGGTGGTGAAAGTATTAAAGTTTGTTGCAGTTGACTGATCTGCATTGTAAAGTCTTTTTTGAGGCTGAAGTTGCACCTATAGTACTGAATATTTGATTAATCTTGAGTTTGAATTCATTTCAAAACAGGCTAAATATACACATATTATAATTTAAGTAATCATTGGTTTATTAATGTTGAAGAAAACAATTCAGAGAAAGATTCCTATTTTTTTTTTTTTTAATTTTATTTATTGTAATTATAATAAATGCTAAAGTTGAATGATAGCAACATCCAGCTCTCTTCAGGTGAACTAAATGTTCAGACATTGTTAATGAGATGCTTGAGCACATGCTGAAACATAAGCAAGGCAGGAAAATACAATATATTATAATACAGTACAGACAACAAAGTTAAGATGACTAAACTGGAAGAGCAAAAAGGTTATTTCCTATTTCTTAGTACTATTATTACTGGCTTATGTATTTTTATATTCCTTTGTCCCCATGAATTGTTGTACGTCCATCAGATTTGGGAGATGAGGACAGTGTACCCTACCGAGTTTCTAAATATATTGTAAATAAGGCACAAGTAACACACTGCAAAGGCTAAATATTTGATTTATGAATGAATTTATACTGAAAACGAGGTTATTAGGGAGGTTTATGGATATTTTGTATACGCTTAGCTTACTAAATAAGTTTTATTTTGAGACTCATCTTGTCCTGCAGAGCAGTTGATATTACATTAATTGTAGTCATCATACACTGTACACATTTAGACTCTTCTTAAAATGCCACTCACCCAGTCAGATGAAAATCTTCAAAAAAAAAGCAATTTGCCCTCTCCTCAGACACTGCATGGACAAGCATAATTTTTGTCCTCAGAAACTATATTTATTTTGTAAGTAATGTCAAGAAGTTGTATATTTATTTTGTAAGTAATCTCAAGAAGTTGTAAAGGTTTTGGAGATAGTTGGCCTGTATTCTTACTGTTACAGCATAATGGTAAACTGTTATGTAATCTAGGTGAGTGATATCAGGTAAGCACTGACTTCTTATTAAATAATAATAATAAGTATTTAATAACTGGCCTCTTCTTAAATAATAATAAGTATTTAATCACTGGCCTCTTCTTAAATAATAATAAGTATTTAATCACTAACCTCTTATTAAATAATAATAAGTATTTAATAGAGCTAATTTACTTTTGTTCCTGTCAATTTAGAGATGCAGCCGATGTCAAGAAAGATACCACAAATAATACAGGAAAATCAAAAACAAAGAGTCCATCAACATCCAGAGTGGAACCTTATCCACAGGACTTTGTTTACTCAATGCAAAAGCTTAACTTTCACTCAGAAACCTGCCAAAGTAAAACCTGCCACTGTGGAGAATTGCGTCTCAAATCAAAAATAAAGCAAAAATTCAACTATGCTCATTGTTCTGTATCATCCAAGCCAGTTATCAGGGAGGCAAGATTAAAGATTCACCATTCAGAGAAAGATTGTAAACAAGTTATCAGAGCAGCCAAGCTCAAGCTTCATAAACTTGGCAAAAAGCCTGTAAAAAAAGAGAAAGCAATTCTTAACCCCACACGAATTCCTGGACTTCCTAGCAATATTGAGAGTTTACCAGTGTTTGGTTCTGGAATAAAATTAAATTCACGTGGTGCTTTGGGGTTTGCCAATGTAGATTCAGAATCAGAGAAAAGGAAAGCATCCACTGACAATACACCCACTTATTCATTTAAGGATTTCCAAACTCATGACTTGAAGAGAGGTAAAGATTCTTCAACAAGTGTTTCAAGAGAAAGAAAAAGTGACAGCTTGTTAGATGAAGTTTTGCCAGCAAGAGAACAAACAACGCTGTCTAGACAGGAGTCCTTGTACAGTGTTGAACAGTCATGTTCACAACAGGCTCGGCTGGAAGAAACGAGTGTTAATGAACTAGCATGCTATTTTGAGGAGTTTGTACATATTCCCAAAAAGATGTCAACAATGGCGGAAATGATGTATACATGATAGTACCTGCTTTGCTCCTTTTTTAATAGGCTGGTTGTATCATGTGATCATTGTCTTCAATGGTATATGATAAAATGTGTAGCAATTATGAGCTTTATGTTTACCTGATATAAAAGTATTTATATTTTGTTCCCTACTTTTCACCAAAAAGGTTAAGATTAGATTTTGATTGTCTGTCGATCCATCCATCATTCCACTTGTCAGTCATTTTATGCACCATATCTCCCTTATAATTGGATTTCAACCAGATTTGATATTAAGGTGGCCTTAGTCGTGTTCATTTTGTCAGTTTCTCCATCCTCGCTTAGAGGAGTTGTCTCCCTTGATTATCAGATGCAGAATTGAACTAAACCATGGTCACTGATATCAAGCAGTACATCAAATTTGATTGAAATCAAGAAAATAATTTTTGGATTTATTGTGGAGGAAACACAATAGATGGCAAACAGCCATGGTCATGTTAATATCAATCAATACACTAGATTTTGTCAAGTAACATTCAAGGGATTTATTGTTCAGAAAATTTAGTGGTTGGCATTGTCGTCATGCATATTAAATCTCTTGATTGTTGTTAAAAAGATTTCAACTAAATCTGGGGGACTGCTCTGCTTGATATTAGTGAGACTTGGAAGAGTTTCGTTGTCAATGTTCTGCATCGTTGTTTAGCAGAATTATAGCCCTGGATCAGACCAACACACTGTCCTTTGCGTCGAATAACTTCTTTATATATGCTTGGATTTAGACCAGATTTGGTATGCAACTTGATTTTCATGAGACCATGGCCGAGTTCCATTGTCAGGGGTCTGCATTGTTTACTACTGTTACAGCTTATGATTGTCAAATCAACCAGCTTTCTTTTCTACACGATAACACCTCTTCTTCTTATTAGGTATTGACCAGATTTTATAGGCAGCTTGATGTTGATGAGGCCAGTGAATGGCTGTCATTAACTTGTTAAAAAAGATGCTTTATCATTACTGTTGAAACAGTCACCAATAGTAAAATTTCATCTGTAATTTCAACACTATTAATAGTTGTAGAAAAATCGTGAGATCATGAGGTAACGAGATGCTTGCAGCGTTAAATGGCCATTCAATCAGCACAAACGTTGATTGCAAAGCATATAGGTACACAACCTTTTTGCAATGCCCTTCTTTTGGAGTTAATAACCAGTGGATGTCATGTTTATTGTATCGTTTGGAGTTAATAACCAGTGGATGTCATGTTAATTGTCCTGAGGCATTAATTGGGCATAAAAGTCAAGTGTGGGAAGAGGCACTGACTCGAGATGAGGTGTGGTCAGTTTTCCATCCAGTACATATTGGTGCAAAATAAATAACTGGTAATTTCGGACACCAGTGACTCGATCTGAATCACATTCATTTGCCATGAGAAATGTCATTATGGTGCAAAATTATTAGCTCTAGACCCACTTCTTTTGTTTCTTTGGGGTTCTCCACTGAAAGAAATTGGATCAATTTTGCTACCTCCTTTAGTTTATATTGCATTTTTGTTGCATCTTTGCCTTTGATAGAGACATTTCAGATTATATGCATTGATTTGTGTTGGATTGAGTGTAAATGAGTTTGGATAAATTTATGCAGTTTATCATTGTTTCTTTGTTTTCCAATACTTTTTTCGTTTGATTTTTAATAAATGGATCATATCCAATCATGTCACTGTATCTTGCAGAAGGAGACTTAGAAACAGATAGCTAATCTAACTACTAGACACGAATTTATGTTTCTGGATTTTTTTTTTTTTTTTTTTTTTTTTTACATTGCTTGCAAAATTATTTTTGTCTTCTTTTCCTCCTGTTTTTTAAGGCACAGAATACAAAATTGATCTTTGGGTTTGATATTTGGTATCTCAAATAAATCTACCACTGGAAAAATATTATATTGTATTTTACACTACTTAACAACAAATCAGATAAAACTATATTGTTTTACACTAAATAACAATAAACCAGATAACTACACTGTATTTTACACTGTGTAACAAACCAGATAAATTGTTCTGTATTGGAACAATTGGCAAGTAATGATTTTCAGTCATACATGGTGTTTAAATCAAAGATTTTTTTCTCCATAATTTCATAATTGTTGATTTTTCACATCCGTTTAGATTTGACTCAGAAAGATATTGCGATATTTTGTAAATTGAAATTAAAACAATGGTCAATAGTAAATTTTCTTGCCTGTCAAAAAAACGATAATTTACTAGTCTTTGGATAACTTTTGAAAGACTTGATGGGTTAAAATACACCCTGCCATGTTTAAAATATTGGCGTGAATTTTCTTTTGTTTTGTTAACTTATTCAATATTTGAATGTCTTCCTGGAATTAACACAAATTTGGTGTGAGACTTGATATTTGGAAGACCATAATTCAAGTTTTATTGTCACCTTTCACTGTCTGAATAGGACTGATTTATGGAACCTCTCGGGCTTGTAAAATTGTCTCTTGGTAGACTTTTGAACTGTATGATTATTAACAAGTATTATTTCCCTATATCTTGTCTTCTTATTTATAATTTATAGATATATTTTCATTGGATGTAGACTATTTTTGTTTTCAATCATTTGAGTTTTCATAATACATCAATAATCTGTTGTATAACACTGGTTTCTGTTGTTTTTATAGCCTACAGTTAAAAGATATTAACAAGACGTTTATATCACAGACTTAGGAATTATTGAATTAGAATAGCAGAGCATGATACCAGAAAAAGAACATATGCCAGTTTGAGTTCAGCAGTTCTGAAAAGGAACTTAAACATGAAACTCTCAACTTTTCATTTTCCCATTTGTTCCATACACGTCATTAAAGACTGGTCTCCTATATGTGTATTTGGATGTCTTAAGTGTTTATATTTTTGCATTTACCATCTGTCTGTCAATATTTGCTTTTCCAGTCCAACTTCAGAGAGTGTTTAGATGAAATTTTACCACAACTATAATGACCATAGGAAGACAATTCCAATTGTGATCTGTTACCACAGAAAGGACAATGCGGGAAAACAGTTTGCGAAATTAAAATCTTTATTCCTTTTTCTATCTAAAACTTTAGCAACTTGCATGCAGTATCCCATGCCCAACAATGATATTTGACACTACTTGCCATAGACCAGAAACCTGATGTATGATCTGTCATCCAGTGTCACTAATCACACCATTTGTGTGTACAAGTGTTGAAAATGAGACCTCTTGGACCTTTGGGTAAAGTTATGGGTATTTGCTTGTAATTGGTTCCAGATGGCCAAGTGGTCTAAAGCATTTATCTTTGCCGATGACTTCCATCACACCTTTGTCTGCAGGAGTTCATGTTTCAGGCTTAACCAATGTGGATATGTGACAAAGCTGCCAGAGTTCCCATGGGTCGGTTGTTATAGCAGAATTTTCCCCTGATACTTCCACTACTACTTATACTGGCCACATTGTATAGCTTCCTGCGATGAAAATGGCATTAAATCCAAAACAACAACAGCATTTTTGTGCTTAATTGTGCTCACGGACATAATTCCTTGGACATGTACACAAGTGAATTTTGACAAAACTTTATTTTTCGAAGTATGCCAATGAACAAGTTGATAGCACTGAGTATAGTTTTCTGACTGCTCCGGTGGCCTAGTGGTTAGATCGTCCGCCGCAGAAGCGGGAGGTCGTCTGTTCGATCCATGGCCTAGTCATACCAAAGACTTACACAAATAGTACTAACAGCTGCCTCTCTTGGCGCTCAGCATTAAGAGGTTAGTATTAGGACTGGTCGGCCTGGTGTCGGGATAATGGGACTGGGTGGGACATCATGCTACTTGTCTGCGGAATGATGCCCTAGTGTTAAAGCTACATTAAAAATCCTAATCAGACAAACAAACTATGGTGTCCTACATCTCCAGTAAATTTCTACATTTGCACAATGGGATTCGAAAGAGGAGTGGGACAAAAAAAGAAGGGGACCTTGAACAACCCACCAGGGCATCGTCTTAGCTGCCTCACCCGGGAAATAATCTCACTCCAGCTAGACACTTAAATGATACAAGGCAGAGAACATTACGGAATACTCTTTTCCAGATTATATCAAATTATGTTTCAGTAAGCTTTGGGATTTTAATGGGTTGTAAAATTGCAGGTTTTGCAAGGATTTCAGCGTGGAATTAGAATCATAAAAGATGAAGATTGTATTTATAATATGTGTTTCATTGTAGTTTAAAGATATGTCTGTAGTTAATGCGGTACAAATATTTTTATCAGGTAACCATCTTGAGATGGCGCCATCAGGTGTTACAGCGATAGCTATAACATTGTCTCCGACATCCCAACTGTTTGTAGAGACACATGATCGACACAGAAGGTCCTGATTTCATCAATTTACCCTGCACATTAAGAGGATTGGTTCAGGATTTTCTAAATTAAAAAATGTATTTTTGGAGAGTGTTTTGATAATTTCGGAAGGGAGTGTACTGACCAGATTAATATTTGCCGTTTGCAGACACGTTTGTGTGCCAGAAGGTGGAATAACATTTGTTCTTTTGTGCGTACAAGGTTTGGTATTTGGGTCTGAAGACGACACCATTAGGTGTATTAGAGATTACTGTGTTGGTTTAATAAAGAAACATTTTAGTTCGTCTAAGATAAAGTGATTGTTTCTTTGCTTTCAGCATAAAGACATTCTGAAAAAAAGAAGTTATAATTCCTTCCAAGCAAATTTTATGATTGTTCATCAAATAATGCATATGTGGTTAAGTTTTGCGAACAGATCTTTATGCTTTCAAGCCATGGTTTATATATTGTCTTTTTCTCAAGTGGCACGTCTTCATAAAGTTTCTTCTCGCAGCTCACTTCAAACTACTAATGTCTCATGGAATGAGACTTTGCACACAGGATGGTCACCGGCAGGATATACATTCCAGTAGAGTTTCGCCTTTCAGGAGGAGGTATACACGCAGTGGTAAGAGTAGATTTTACATCTTACCCAGGACAGTATATACCGACAATATCATACAGCCTTACCAACAATAAATGTCGTAACAGTAAGAAGTACCTCATCTTCGCTAGCCATCGTTCTGATTTGATAACCCTGTCAACACCTTGCTGGATTGAACAGATATTTTAACAAAATCACGAAATTGGAAAACATAAAAACATGCTGAAAACAAGATGCTAAACATTATTAGGTCTCTAAGTTTGTTCCTGCAATCGAGAAAGGTGAGTTTTAAGAGCACTCTTAAAAGGGACCACTGTGTCTTTGTGTCCAATTTCATTGGGCAATTCGTTCCACGTCGTTGGGCCCTGGTATGCAAAAGAACGTTGTCTATGTGACTTCGTTTTCATAGTGGGAACAATGAGTATACGATTGTCAGCAGAGGAGTGTAAGTATCTTGCTGGTGTATACACATTGGTGAGGACGGATAGGTATGTAGGACTGGAGTCTGTCATTGAAACATAGCACAGAGAACATATTTTGTGTTTGATTCTGGATTGAATGGATAGCCAGTGTAGGGTATAGAGCAGTGTGTGAGGTGTGCTCTGATCGAGGTTCTCTAAAATTGATCCGAGCAGCTGTGTTTTGAAGTTTCTGGAGTAGATATTGTGACGAACCAGACATAATTGAGGTACAATAGTTCAATCTTTAAAGTACAAATGAACACAAGTGTTTTAGGGGCATCAACTGAAAGATATTTGCGAATGAAACTGATGCAGCTCAGTTCAAGATATGCAGCCTTACATATGTTCATGACATGTTGGTGCAATGCGAGAGTACTGTCTAGAGTAACACCTAGGTTTCTTACTGACTGAGAGAATTTAATGTTGGTGTTGCTGATATTTATTGTCTGAGGTAAAGGATCATGTGAATGAGAAATTCTTTGTGTTGTGATCAGAATAACCTCAGTTTTATCATCATTCATCTGTAGCTTGTTACATGTCATCCATGATTTCACATCAGAAATGCACCTCTCTACTCCATGGATGGTAGCATCAACTTAAGTTGGGTGGCTAGACTTGTATATTTGGGTGTCATCAGCGTACAATTGGTGCGACACTGGGTGATGATCTATGACACTTGAGAGCAGCTGAGTGTACAGAGATCAACTGGGCTGTAATGTATTCCATTTGCAGATACAATTTGTGTCCTGTTGACTAAGTAGGGCTTGAACCACTGTAAGGCTGTATTGTGAATGCCAAATACATGCTGGAGACGGTGAAGTAATATATCATGGTCTGTTGTGTCAAATGCTTCAGACAAATCAAGGAGGGTGAGGACTGTAATCTTTCTGCTATCCGAAGAAGAGTAGTTTCAGTACTGTAGCAAGGGCGATATGCAGGCTGTACATTGCTTAAAAAAACTTTTTGAATTCAAGTGAGATACAAGTTGGGTTAGAACAACTTTTTCTAAGATTTTTTTAATATGAATTGGAGATCAGAAACTGGGCGGTAGTTCTATAAATCGTTATGGTCAAATGTTGGTTTTTTGCAGCAGAGGCTTTACGATGGCAGTTTTGAAAAATGATGGGAATTCTCCTGATAACAGAGTTATTAATAACATCAGTTACTGAAGCCAATATTGGGTCTAAGCACTCAAGCAGCAGTGATGTCGGAATTGGATCAAGTTCACAAGACTTTAGTGCACTCTTCATCACGATTGTCCGTACTAAATCAACAGAGACAGGTTCAAATGCTCCTAATGGATGTTGCTGAAATTCTGTATCGTAATGGTGACGAGTCAATTGAAATTGTGTTGTCAAGTGAATCTCTAATGGTTTGTACTTTGTCACAGAAGAAATTTGCAAATATGTCCGGAAAGCCTACAGGAGAGAAGGTAGTTGGAAATGGTGTGCATTTGTTCTTTGACAATAGTTTGTTAGTTATCTCGAAGAGCTCTTTGCAGTTGGAACTCTCCATGATCTTTGTACTGTAGTGGGATAATTTTGATAAATGGACTATGTTTGTGACGTTCTTCTTAGCGGCTTCATAGATTTGTTTATGAATAGTGAGTCTGGTGGAAAGCCAAAGCCTCTCTGCTTTTCGGCGATGTTTTTTAGCAGTGCGAAGCTGGTCCCTAACACTGCTATACCATGGAGAACACTTTTTGAAATTGATACTCTGCATTTGGTGGCTGGGGCATGTTTTTCAAGCAATGAACGCAGGCAGTTATCGAGTTGTTCTGCTGTAGGATGTAAGTTGTTAGGTTTTCTGGATGTACGAATTTAGTTCTATTTATCATACAGAGGTTTCTCTTAGCAAATAAAGGTGGAGGGTTAGGGACTGATACGTCGAGATGGCATACAATGCAGAGGTTATCTGATGCAAGATCGTGGGATACAAGGGTGGATTGCAGAATATTATCATCAGGTCTATAAAGAACCCAGTCTAAAATGTGACCAAGTTTAAGGGTGGGTTGGTTAACTGACTGTTTAAGATTGAAAACGGAGTTTTGACGTGTATGGGTTTCCAGGACAGTCAGATTGAAAGCTGTAATCGCCAAGAATAATTAGGTTGCCACCTATCGAAGTTCCATACTCCAGAAGATTCGGAAACTACTCCAAAAAGAGATTGTCAGCTTGTTTTTTCTACTAGGAGGAGGGCGATAGACACAGAAAAAATGGACTGACCTTTGTTCCAGTGTGAGTGTTGTTTGGACTAGTTCAAACGATGTGTGGCAGAAATTGAAGGTTGTGTTGTACTTAAGGCATTTTATGATTGAAATCTTTGTGATGACAGCAATTCCACCTTTGCGAGAGTTGCGGGGGTGTTAAATCAGCACACTTGGGCTCATCGCCTGGTGCTTTTAGCTATGTTTCTATCAGGAAGAGGACGTCGATATTCTGGTCGTTGATATATTCATGTCTGATACGCGATCGGCACATTATCAATCTGATTTATTCAATATGAGGGTAACCAAAAAGTGGGTAACATGAGTAAGACATTCCGGTCTGCTGCTCATTTTTGCGTTTTCCACGAGTAGTATTAAATACAGGGTTTTGACATTTTCTCTGACGTATTTAATATACGGAAGGAAAGTTGTTTAAGATCAAAAAGAATGTTTCTGTCAATGTATTCGAAATTTCTGAAAGGGTCGTAACCAGTTCATCGGATTTCTTCAAGTTGTTGATGCAGCATTTAAAAAAATGTTATTGATATAATATTGTCGCAATTAAGCGTCTCTTTGTTATCCTCATTACGTCCCTAATATTACAACGAGCTTTATGGTCGGTATATACGGTATGCCAGCCAAATAATACAACAAGCGTTCAACTCGATATTAACGGTACCGTTGATATTTAATACATTAACCCCTAGCGCCGCGTTTACAGGCATGAGGTAGTAGCCTACTGCCAAGGTCTGTAACGTCGAGGTCATGTATGATACACTAAAATGGGTGGTATTATAGAAAGGTAGAGAGATTTAGCTCATCAATGATGCCAAATAATCTGGACATTTTTTAGTTGCACTACAAAATACAGAGGGAAAAACCTAATTTGTTTAACCCGGTTTTTTTTTCCCCTCTCAAAATTCGCCCATGGTCGGAATCCAATTTTGTTATCCATATCTTAGATTTTACGGCCTCATATCTAAGGCATACCTGACTGAAGTGCACACAGACAGGTGCATCTGCAAAAATTAGGATAATATGGAGATTTTTAGTAAAGAGTCTTTTCCATACAAAAATGATGGGTCCGTTAAGCAACAAAAATCTTTTTAGAAAACATTTCACTTCTGCTAATACGCGAGCAAAATAACCAATGGAAATGTTTTTAGCACAACTAGGCATTGGGCTAATGGATCGAACCCATGACCTCCTGCTTCTGCGGCGGACGCTCTAACCACTAGGCCACCGGAACGGTCAGGAAATTATATAATTATTATGTTAAAAATACATTACATAATTTTTTTAATGAATGTGCGAAACATTGAACGCCAAAGTGAGGCAGCTGTTAGTACCATTTTTGTCAATCTTTGGTATGACTCAGCCGGGGATCGAACCCATGACCTCCCGCTTCCACGGCGGACTCTATAACCACTAGGCCACCGGAGCGGTTAAATAGGAATAAGGAGAACAGTAACAGAAAAATTTACAAGCGTCTTACCCTTTTTTCTGAGCAAACTACTTTTATTACCTTGATTACATTATGGTAATTGTTAATACATGAATAATATTTAGCAAATTTAAACTAGATAATTTAATTTTTGCAAGTTGCTCAAATTTTGCACAGGCTTGTGACTTAGCTAAAAAATGTCAAAGATATTTTGAAATGACATCAATATATGTACAAAAGAGCACACGAACGAATGTCGTCACCAAACTAGTCATTTATTCAGTGTAGTGGTCTTCGATAGTATGGGTGAGTGAACTAAACTTTACTACAACTACGTAAGAAAAAGGGTCAATTTAATAGAAACTGGAACTGTTTTGGACCTGGTAATTTATTGGTAAAATTTTAGAAAGCAACAAAGATGGTATTTGTTAGAACGAAAGTTGTTTAATAATAATATAATTTACATATTTGTAATTACCATAATAATGTAATACATTTTAAGTATGGGCATTTGGTTATAGTAGTTATAATATGGGCATTTGGTTATAGCGCCCCGTGTTTTAAGGAATTCTTTGATTTATGTAATTACTTGTGGGATTATTTGAATTCGGCGCAATGAAAGTATTCCTTAGCCCGAAATAATTAGCCAGTTACTAGGTGCAAACATCACGGAGTAAAGTGTTAAGAGTTTCAATTATGCCATGGTTCACTAGTAGTGAATTCGGGTCAAAGCCGAATGAGTGACCCTGGAATAATATAGCCCAGGAATAACATAGCCCCTATTAAAATCAAGTGGTGTACATTGGAATGTGACTGCAGTGGCAGTATTTACCTCAGGAAACCGGTAAATTACACAAAGGGATAAACAAGAAGGAAATCGGCAGATATCATTTATGTCGCCATCGTGGCAAACATGGTGCAGTTGTACTGGTGAGATGTGCCTAGAAACCATATATTGACAGGCCTAAGGTGGCTTTGTTAAAATAGTTCCCTGTGTTAGTGGATAGTTGTATAGTTGCTAGGGCACGAACTGATGTCGGTACGGAAACCCGTAGAAAAGAAACCATGAAGATGTGAGGTTTATAGATATTTGGCAGGATGGAGATATATGGTCTTGCATTGATTAGAGTAAAATTTTGTATAGAACGGACACGTCGGGCTTTCCAATTTACAACTGAAGTTATATGGATGTCTTTGGGAATTTCGCGTAAATTTATGACTCTTAGCGGGAATCGCGCCAGGGTTTGACACCGTTCGGTCAAGTAAAGACCAATGGCTTGTAACAATATAAGTTATCTATTTGCATATAGGTACTATATGCGGTTATAATTAATTAAACTATAATTTCCATTGTGCTCATTTGAAGTCCTATGACCGAAATACATTTTGCAATGTGTGAACATAACCATCAGTCACTTGTTTTACGTGACAAATACAACATACAAGCTTATGTAGCACCATATTTTACTGTCACATAGGCGGCAATATATCACACGGGGTGGGGGTGAGCGACTGCGCGTCTTAGATGTACCTGCATGATAGTCCAGGTGTGTCTACAGAACTTAAATGGCTGACCTAGAATGACTTAGGTGGTAGAAGCATGTTTGGGCGTCCTGTTCACTGCTACCGAATACAAAAGATGTCATAGATTGATTAGAATAATAGTTCATTAAAGGAATAATTAATGCTGGATGTGTCATAACCTGTCACGAATACAATACCCGACGTTGACCGAATGCAACAGCGGATGATTTGAGACAATGGACGATGTATCAACACTTTTTGACCATATTTGTTTTAAATGATTACTGTTGAAAATTCTACTTTCTTAAATTTGTTTGAAAATATAATTTTGGTCATTAGTCCATGACTTTATTGTTCTGTATCCAGAATCGCGTTCTACCTAAGGG
Source organism: Unio pictorum (assembly GCA_030141615.1). NCBI lineage: Eukaryota > Metazoa > Mollusca > Bivalvia > Unionida > Unionidae > Unio > Unio pictorum. Next base: position 581,863 of record JARLTB010000267.1, read on the forward strand.
CGCTATTACAAAAGAAAACGTTTTATCTGGCATCATAAGATTCATTGATAAAAACATATCTACAATGGGGTCTGTCATGATTTTCTTATCTTTGTTTTGGTTACTTTATGCGCTTTAAGTTTTTATTATCGTTATGAAGTCTCAGTTCCCAACACACTTCCTAAGGGTGTTCCGTCTTCAAATAACCTACTGGCCGAGTTTGGGATTCTTTACGGATTAATTCAGACAAAGAAAACACATTTGAACTTAAATGGAGAAACAAGAGTCAAACTGTTGTATCCAAATCTCAGAATAAATGTTGAAGTTTAAAATTTAATCTCAGATGAAACTCTGTAACATAAAGATGCGCTCATATTTTGCTAATGTTTTGCAAAGACGACTTTTCATTAAGTAATATACCCGTTATATATATATAAATATATATATATATATATATATATATATATATATATATATATATATATATATATATATATATATATATATATATGATGAAACGTGGATTATTCCTTAAAATTTCAGCGCAATCTTGTACATTTTGAAGAAAATACATCAATAATGTATTATCTACATTCGTTTTAAAATAGAATCTTTTAAATAGTTGTGATTACATGATGGGTATTTCTGGAACTTTTCGTTATACACGTTGCGTGTCTATTTCGACAAAACGTTGAAACCCTTTTCGAAAAGGCAGATAACTCTTGGATACACTAATAGTTGGAATAGTAAATTATTTTAAGGACAAACATTTGTTGACATTGTAAGACTGTAATGAGAAAGGTTCTCATGTCTTCGAATTTTAAAGGTTTAAAGGATTTTTTCATGTTTGTCAGTATTACGCAGACCGAAAGAAGTAGGCAGACTGAGATGCAGTAAAACGCGCGAAAGGAGCATTGGGAAGAGAGGTAAGAAGCCTTCTCCCTCTTAAAGGAGTGGACTCGAGTACTTCCCTAGTAAAGTTTGTTTGACATAATGGTATGCTAACTGCGGTCAGATAAGACCGCGAGATTTGAAAGATCGGCCCAAGCATTTTCTTTTCTGGTAATGATGAAAGGAGCATATTCTCAATACAAACGATGTAAATAATTTTTTTTCTTCTTCCATTGCTTGATAAATCTACAGAATCGGTAAGCGGTTAAAAGACAACAAAATCGGTAACCTACCATGTAATATTGGTAGTGTTGATAGGTCTGTTGATGCTACGATATTCTTGTCAGACCTTTTTTTTATCACTGAAGGATCCCCTAACCGTTTAGACACTATGAATACTCTTACCATAAAAAGACAGAAAACAGAGTATGTGCAGAGGTGGATAGTTGTTATTAAAATGATGATGATGATGATGATGATGATGACGACGACTATCATCATCATGTTGATACTAATAACACGCTCAAATAGAGAAAACGAATCCGTTACACATTTACTATTTTTATACATAGCGTCAAATACTTTCATTAATTAGAATCTCATATTTAACCACGATACACTTATACTTACAAACATTTATCCCAGAAAAATCTCACTTTGAAACAGATCATCTGGGATGTAAAAAATCTAAATGTCATGTTTTACCATGTCCCCTAAGGAAAAGCTTAACATGGCGAAAACCTTTTTTCCCTTTACATATATGCGTGTGTGTGTGTGTGTGTGTGTGTGTGTGTGTGTGTGTGTGTGATATCAACATAATTTATTGTTGTCACCGTTAGGCTGTGGGCAAGACAAGGTGTCTACGGATTTGCATCGTCTGTTCAGTCCTGTGTCACTAGGTTTTGTTACAAATTGTGTGGGGAAAGAAACCATCAATAATTAATCTCTACAAAAACTAAGATCACGTCGTGATGCGTGGTTTTAATACATGGCCTTGTCCGTACGTTAATGACTGAAATATTGCATTGTAAAACTTACAATCGCTATTAAGGCGTTAGAAACCATCACACTGTTACCCCAGTCAAATCATTGAGCAATGCATCCCTTGTAAAATGCGCTTTGATAATTCTTTGATCGAAAGTTAAACAGATAAATCAACAAACAGACAGACAAACAAGATAGATATTTACCTCGGTAGGAAATAGATGGACTGTTATGCAAGGTGGTAAGCTAGACAGATAGATACATGTGTAGGAAATAGACGAACTGTTGTGCATGGTGGTAAGCTAGACAGATAGTTACATATGTAGGAAATAGGTGGACTGTTGTGCAAATGGTTAACCAGATAGATACGACAATCGGGCAAAATTTCCACAAGCTTACGTGACAAAGAAACGTACATAGCTATATTTTATAGTTCACAGAATAGATCAATATGGTAGCCATCATCTTAGAGACAGATATGTAAGCATAAAATACTTAAGTATATCACATAACAATCATTTCTTCCACGGCCGAACCGGAACCCGTCAAAAGCGTATCTTTAGTTTTCTTGCTTTGTGTTAATCAAGTTTGTGAGGAAGGTGTTAAGAAGTTTGTATTTGTCCAGCTGACGCTTTCGTTTAAAATCTTCCTGTGTGAGCTTGTTGCTATGTTGGAAGCAGGTAAGCCGTGTTTAAGATGAGAAAAGTTTTATTTAAAACAAACTCACCAATTAATACAAACGATTATTTTTATTCAAATTTCCTTTTAAATTACAGGCCTAAGAAATTGCCCAGGAGCAAAAATAAATATACATAGATACGTGTATTTAGTCACCATTTTATATTTGTTTACCTGTTTTGATGAACACTCCGGTGGGCTTAGTGACTAGAATGACTGCTTCGGATGAAGGTTAGAACCCCGGCCGAGTCATACCAAAGACTTACAAAAATGGAACTAAACAGCTGCCTTGCTTGACGTTCAGCATTAAGATGTGAGTGTTATGACTGGTCGGCCTGGTGTAAACATAATGTGACTCGGTGGGACATCATCATATACATGTCTGCGGCATGATGCACCAGTGATAGTCATCACTATAACTGCCACACTGCATACATCGCAGCGATATGGCTGAATTTTTTTTAAAAGCTACGGTAAACCTCCATATCACACAAACACACGCACACTTTTTGGACGGTTTCGGGTCTTCTGTTATTTATATATGTTTAATATTTCACTCAAAGAATGGGCAAGATATGAATTGATCTTTATAAAACACAAACAAACGCGGACGCACTGGCGCAAATAAAAACATTATTCATGTTACCTTGGTTATTTTGTGGTCATAATTGGACTTCAATAAATTTGAATGTGTTAGAATTAGGATATTTTAAGGACTAAATTCGTATTTTTAGATTTAATATATGTACATAATAAACTGCTGCTTGTTGAAAAATGTGTGCTTCTCGCACCTGTTACCAGTACGATGCTTCGTTAATATTTAATCATTGTCGCTGGTGGGTGCGCGAGCGAGTTGAAATCAGTGATATACTGAGCAAAACGTCAGCTAGGACTCACCAATAGCGATTCTCTAATTCCGCTGTCTGGAATCGTGGGCTGTCTTCCTCGGCTGCTTAATCTATTCTGTGCGGCTTACCAGGATAAACGGATTAGTCTATCTCTTTTCAATGTAAGTAACCTTACAATATCTTATTTCAATCTGTTGTTTTTTCGCTGTTAAAATGTTTTAGTTACTCAGTTTGTTAGTATTTTGACTATAATGTTGGATAAGACCGTATATTTTATAAGGTCTGAGCAAAATAAATTTCAGCTGTGCAAACTCATAACTTGTATCGTCTGCCAACATTTTAATTCTAGGTTTATTTATCAGAATAAAATGAGATAATAAGAGATAATAAAATGAGATAATGTTTTGTTAGACTTTGCATTCTACATTATACTTTGCATTCTACATTATAATCACCTTACATAGACTGCATCAGTTCTAACAAAAATAGAAAGAAGCACTACTGCCCAGCAAGATAGGACTTTTTGAACACAGTTGGAGTTTAATTTTATATTGGGTATCGTAAACTGATTATGCTCGTATGCAGTTTTTATTTTATGGCTAGTATATATTCTAAATTAGGCATTTTTTCTCGTCACAACGGCAACGAACGCTTTCTTCACATTTCAGGATAAGATATGTCAGGTTTAGAATGTAGTTCGTTTTACAGTCCAAAGCCATCATTAACCGAGTTTGATGTCGTTCTTTGTATGTCTATATCTGTCTATCGGTAATTCGATTTGTACACCTGTACACCACACTGTATAGGTTATTTTTCCATAACCTTTCTGCCTTTCCCACCATCTGCCTCTCCCACCAGTACAATATTTCTAGTGATTGAATAGAACCCACAGTACAAAATTTCTATTCCCATAACCTTTCTCCCTTCATCTGCCTCTCCCACAAGTACAAAATTTCTAGATTGAATAGAACCGTCGGGAATTATCCAGTAAATAAATACTCCACAAAGTAACATGCAGGAAGAAAATATGTGCTCAGCAGCGTTTAATCTATTGGAATATATTTCCGGTTAAATATCTGATATGCCTCGAGAATGAAGTAAATAAAATATATAGATTAATATCCTAACGAGAAAAATGGCGACTGGCATTATGCCTACGAAATAGTTTTCCTTCCATGCATCCATTTATCTATCTATCTATCTATTTATCTATCTGTCTGTCTGTCTACCTACCTGTGAAAAACTGGTATGTGACAAAGGATGTTCTTCCAAGTAGGTCCATTGTTTCAGATAGTTAAAGTGACCACTGGGTGTATTAACAAATATATAGATTTGTTAATACCCTTTGGTTCAGAAATAGTTTTCCCCATGCTAAAGATACAAACAATTTTGTGAAGAAAAGAAATATTGAGTGAAGTGAAACATCCTAAAAATTGTATTCTGGTCATACTACATATAATAACGTCCAGAAGAAAATGATTGTTGTTTGGTTCTTTACAGAAAGGTCATGTTTCGTGATCTATGGATATAAGGAGATTTAAAATTTACTGAAAATATGTTTTTAAAATGGCTTTTTTAATGCAAAAATGTCCTTCCCCTCACACACATACACCAAAGGGTGTTTTTTTAAGGGGGGGGGGGCAGTTTCTGCCAATATCACTGTAGATGAATGGAAGGCGTTGACTATGATCTAATGTCCGGAAGCTGCTATTAGGTTTATTGATATTTTCTTCCTTTGGACTCACTGGAAAAAATAATTTAAAGTTTCTTTACTAATACTAAAACAACATTTCATCAGTTAAATCTAAAGCTAAAATTAGTAATGGAAGTGTAGGTTTCTCAGGCTCAACAATCCTGAGCTCACCGTTACGGATTACTGCCATCTCACCTCTACGTCGGTTCGAGTCTCGGATTAGACCAGTGTGGGTATGTGAGAAAGTTCGTCTTGGGTCGGTGATTCTTTCCGTGGTTTTCCCAGGTTAATCACTATCTATACTGGCCGCCATGTAAAGCCTATATTGTGCTTAAAAATGGCGTTAAACCCAACAATAACAATAATGAAAGAAAGATGTCCTTACCTCAATTCATGTCCTTTATTTTGTCATTTTGCACAAGTTCACCGTGCTACACTGTACTACCCAGCGTAGTGTATATTAAAAACAGTGGGTCCATATTTGTCACAAATATCAGTTTTCATAGTTTTAGCTCAGGATTAAAAAATTGTATGCGTTAGTTAAGCTAAGCATTTACACGAGTGACAAAAATTTTATTTTACGTTGTTTCTTTTAGTCTGATTTGAAGAATGCACGAAATTCACGAAGACTGGTACTGCCTTGTTACAAACGAATTCATGCTATTTTATGCTTGCTTTGTGAATCCTTTTCATAATTTACCAAAATGACACATATCTGCAAACTAAAGAATACGAGAGAGAGAGAGAGAGAGAGAGAGAGAGAGAGAGAGAGAGAGAGAGAGAGAGAGAGCATGCACACACAGAAAAGCTGCAAAAAGATACTTTTGACTGGCCTTCTGTGTTCGCATTTTCCAAATCTACGTAATTTGTATGCATGTATGACGTGTAATTCCTGGCATACCTGTAATTTAATCACCGATCTATAGACATTTTATGATCCTATAAAGTATTGATTTTTCACTTCATAACGACAAATGATTGATCTTTCACCTGTCACACACCTATCAACCTTAATTACATAGAACGGCCAGTTTATAAGGTTGACTTGGGAATTGGATGAAGATCACCTATACCCAGAACATTCCATAAATGGATATGCATGTAAATATTTGAGAAGGAAAAAAATTCCATCTCAATAATCAAAATTTCTAAGTCTAAATATTTGTTTTCCAATCACGGGATAAACTTTGATGTGTACAAGTCATCAGAAGAAACTTTGAAAACGTAATTGTCATTCTTTTCCTTTGACGGTCAGTCAGTCCTCACACTTTTGTTACCGGTACTTTAAATTAAATGTTTCATAACAACGAAATTAACTTGCTTGTGCATCAACTACGATTACCTATAATACCCAAGCCTAGCGCCAAAGGAATGGAGATAAATTCCAAATCGTTGTCGTTCATTCAAATATTTATTAAAATATGTTCTATACTTTAACAAGGCCTGTGCGCGGATCAATAAGTTGCAAAATCCTGCTTTCACAAATTAGTTTAAATATTCATTGACAATAATGTATGACGCTGGGTTATAATACAGGAAAGATAACAATTGTTATCGGTATTCTGTGTTCGATAGGTAACTTTCTAGTGGAGAGCAACCAATATTTTCCTCCGACACAGTTGTCCCCATCAACATGGCACAGTTAAAGAAAGGGTGTTTTAGTACGCCAAGGCTAAATATAAATAAATGAAACAGGAGCCATAACTTTGTCAAATTTTATCTGTTAACATTGATCTAGATCGTTTCAATACAAAGCATCGTACTGGTTTCGTTTCAATCCATGAATTACTTTAAAGGTTATATATTTAAAATTAAATTTGTGACGAATGGATGCAATGTTACGTGACATTACATGACGCAACGAAAAGACAAGATAACACCATAGGCCATGTAACGCACAAGAAGGATTCGAACCATTAATACCTACTACCTTTACAAACGCAGAACTTGTGTGATGTTTGAATAGTCATTAAATATGTATATAAATGTCAGTAACACTTCAGAGTAAATACAGAAATCGATGCCGATTATACGATCACTCTGTGACTTTGTCTGTTACTATTAAAAATCCTATTCTTGTTTTCGAGGAGTTTGTCCATAAAGATGTTTTTTAACATTATAAGTTGGTCTAATAGTCAGCTTTTGTCCGAATGATCTGAATATTACATTTTTCTGTCCGTTTTTCTAATTTTGGCTACATTATATGTCATATTTTCTCTGTGAAATCGTTTTCGTCTGAATTTTTTCGAGCATAACCTTTGTCATCACGATGCAATGAACGCCAAGCGAGGCAGCTGTTAGTACCATTTTTATAAGTCTTTAGTATGATGATGATCGAACTCACAACCTCCCGCATCAGAGGGAAACGTTCTAACCACTAGGCCACCGGAGCGAATTGGTACCGTAAAATACTGTTGGAATCTGTGTTGTTTCTTAATTCTAGAAGAAATGTCTATTCAGTCTTCTTACAATAACAAATCTGTGGCAGATCCCACGCCAGCAAGAAACATTAGTGAAAATACGACTGCAAAGACTCTTAAAGTAAAATAATGCAACAGAAAGTGAACAATAACGCTGACTTTTTAAAAAAAAATATACATCCAATCAGCGCATTTATTTCACTGTCATATTTTGGAAGACGCAGTCACAAACAGCATGCGTAAGCTGAAACCCGTCAATCAATAACATTTAATATCATTATATTTATTAGGTAAATGACATTTTATGCCTGATGTAAATTTTTAATGCCATATTATACGTGTCTTTAATGCATTCAAGTATACAGATGGAACAGTAATTTTAACTCTCTCTCTCTCTCTCTCTCTCTCTGAATAAGAAAACTGCAGCAAAATTACAATGCTTTCATTTATAATAATAATAACAACGAGGAATACATAATTTGGAAGACTATCTTGTGATGTTTTGGTTTCATATGTTACTTATAAAATGTCCATAAACATACACTCGTATTTAAATCGGGCTCGATAAAGAAACAAAGCCTGGGGAGTGTGACTTCAGGTTACCTCCAACCGTTTGCTTACTGACTGACACCGTGCAGTGTCATGGGGATTCTGTCTTGTATAAACTAAAACACTGCGATATTTCAGAAATGTTCGTACATGTCCTCTACATTTAAATTAAGATAGCTAAACATTCCTTAGATATATAATTTTGATTTGAACGAATATTTTAAAATCTTGATCATTGATCAATTTTGATCATTGTCATTGTCAAATGACATCAGTTCGCTATGTCATTTTTACAGACGTTCAAACGCACATTTAACTGTCAAGTTTTAAACATTTCTTTTCAATGGAATCTAACTACACCTGATATCAGAAGTTGTTCGACTTCAGCTGCTGAAAATCAAAAATAGGTTTCGATTTGCTAAACGATAAACCTCTAGCAAAACTGCATGAAAAAGTTGGTAGTCGTTCATATGCGAATCGGAAACCAATACATGTAGCAGAGGAATGGCCCACTTAAGGCTGCTGAAATGAATTGCGTGACGAGCTTCTCGAATTTGAAATGTTTTCAATAATACGTTGTACAATTCATTCCTTTTGCGAACTAAAACACAATAATATTTCCGCAAAAGTTAGTCGTGTCTATTACATTTCAAAGTTCGTCGTGACTATTACATTTCAAAGTTAGTCGTGTCTATTACATTTCAAAGTTAGTCGTGTCTATTACATTTCAAAGTTAGTCGTGTCTATTACATTTCAATTCAGATAGACAACTGAACCTCCCTTTGCTTGATCACCTTGTTTCGAATAAATTCATTAAAAGTACATATTTGTAGTGTTATTATTTTCAAATGACTTTGCTCCGCATGGTCACTTTTCACACGTTGGTTTGAACAGGTTTATTTTAAATTTGATTTTATTGCACATACATATACAACAGCCTAACGACTGAGAAAATTTTAACTAAGGATTTTCGAGATTCCTATTTGCTCTATTTGAAAGCAATTCAGTGCTAATGCATATTTTTAAAAAATCCATATATATTATCTGCACTAAAGAATGCATACATTATGATGTGAATGTAGGACAATCATTAAGAAAGGCTAGTTAATGGGAGTGAGGGTGGGAGGTGGCAAGTAATCATCTCGAACACTAGAGCATTTAATAGTAATACATGGTTCAAGATCTTCAATCCCTATATAAGACTTCATCAGAAGTATATTCACCTGCCGCCTAGTTGTATTCCAGACGGGCGCAAGAAAAATATACATCAAAGTAGTCCGATAAGACAGGAAAAACTGCGATGAAGGAATCTTCTTATCTTTCTCAGCAGCCTAGTTGCGGGAATCTGATGCAGAAACCACTCTTGTCTTCTGATAAGCCACGTGCAGTTTGGTTCACTTCGTGCAATCGTGAAAATGATTTCCAATTAACATGGATCGCCAAATTCTGAAAATGGACAAAGACTGTCGTAGATAAGAATATAACAAAATGAAATGAAAAATGGAGAGAAACAGACAGAAATAAAAAGCACAAGTCAATAGTTTCAAAGATTAAAAACGGAGTATGAGATCGGAATGTAGTGCGGTGCGGAGATTAACATATGAAGTAGTCTTAATCCAATACCTAACTGAAAAGACATCTGATTAAGGAGCGTTTCAATATATCAGTGTTCGTCAAGATGCACAGACTCAATTTAAATTTTGACATTCAAGTTTGACGTGTCATTACGACATCACTTTTCTATATCCGAAGCACATTATTTGTTTGTTTGGTGGAATTGTTGCGAATTCGATCCAATATGACCTGATTACCATGGCCTGAACATTTTACTGTATCATAATTTGTTTGACCCGGAAATTGAAATCAATCTTAATTTGCTTGGGTTCGTTTTACTTTTTTCATGATATTAAAACTCAACAGATCTTCTCTGATGCATCCGACTGACAACTACAAGCGCTTAACAGGGAAGTTCTTTTATATCTCTTGTCCGTTCTGTGGAAATAGCCAGACATTATAGACTCGTTTCTGTGGAAATAGCCAGACATTATAGAATTATGTCTAGAAATAATAGCCAGACAGTACAGACTCATTTCTGTGGAAATATTAGCCAGACATTATAGACTCATTTCTGTGAAAATATTTGCCATACATTATAGATTCATTTCTGTGGAAATATTAGCCAGACATTATAGATTCATTTCTGTGGAAATATTAGCCAGACATTATAGACTCATTTCTGGCAATTATGCAGATAAACACTGCAAATACAGTAATGGGTAATGAATTTGCAGCATGTGCCCTTTGTAGTCAACATCCTTTACTCTCATGGGGAATCTCGTACAAAGCTAGGTGCGTTTTTATTGGAAATATCGGTAAAAGTAGTAGCGAATTTCCGCTGGTTGGATCATCTGTATCATTCTTTACAATTCTTCAAAATTCTTCAACATTACATCCAGCAGTAACATTCAAAAATGACATTCAACACCGACACAAAATTTATTGCAAACCACGGGTACTATAACGCACTAGCCTTACGTCACTTACGTGTCCTTGCTGCATTGAATATGATCGAAATTTTCTTTCGTCTCGAAACTTATTATTTCCTATTTGTTCGTGTTCGTTATACTTTTCAGTTACCTTGTGCAATCAAAATATTTTTAATAACATCTCTCCAAACACGTATTCGAGCTACACCTGATAAAATTACTCCCCCATTATTTATAATCTTGCCCAGATACCCGTAGTGATACATGAGAACGTTCAGACAAAAATCTTTTTTTGTTTTTCATCATTTTAATTTCATTGGAGTATTATTACTCGTCAAAAGTCATTATTATTCGTCAGGACAATTATCGAAACTGTTAACGCTTGTAAAAGCTAGTCTAACTATTATTCAGACAAAATGTAGTATATTAACACACACACACACACACACACACACACACACACACACACACCAGCTTCATTAGTGTTAAATGTAGTAGATACATTGTAACCTTTTGATTGACAGCTGTTGTCCCTAATTTTGATGGTTAAGTCAGAAACATGAAAAATATCGTCGATTTTCTAGCTTAACAAACAGCTCGGGGCAAAACCCAATGTACGTAGATAGTAATCTGTCTTGAGTTCACTTCCTCCAGTAGACGGAAGACACTTGAAAAGCACACTTGAAACTCCCACGACGATATTTTATGTCTCAGTCGAACTATATTGTATTACATGCGTTGAGAAGTTCAGCCGTGGAAGTTATTTCTTAGTAAAGTGAGTACTATCATTTAATTTTGGTAATGTTAAATGTATATCTTCCTTCTCTCACTGGCTATCTCTCCTCCTTCCACATTGCCCCTCCCCCTCTCTCTCTTATCTGGTGAGCTTTCTTGTATTTCACTGCGATCCTAGAAACTATTACGAGTTTTGACTGTGAAGTATTTGCTTTTCTTCACTTTCTGAAAAAGAGTAAATCGAGGAACCTTAATATCAATAGGTATGTTCAAGTCAAGGATCACACTACATTCGTGTCATGATTTTCTTAATATCAACAGGTATGTTCAAGTCAAGGATCACACTACATTTGTGTCATAATTTTCTTAATATCTATAGGTATGTTCAAGTCAAGGATCACACTACATTTGTGTCATAATTTTCTTAATATCAATACGTATGTTCAAGTCAAGGATCACACTACATTTGTGTCATAATTTTCTTAATATCTATAGGTATGTTCAAGTCAAGGATCACACTACATTTGTGTCACGATTTTCTTAATATCTATAGGTATGTTCAAGTCAAGGATCACACTACATTTGTGTCATAATTTTCTTAATATCTATAGGTATGTTCAAGTCAAGGATCACACTACATTTGTGTCATAATTTTCTTAATATCAATAGGTATGTTCAAGTCAAGGATCACACTACATTTGTGTCATAATTTTCTTAATATCAATAGGTATGTTCAAGTCAAGGATCACACTACATTTGTGTCACGATTTTCTTAATATCATTACGTATGTTCAAGTCAAGGATCACCCTGCATTTGCGTCATAATTTTCTTAATATCAATAGGTATGTTCAAGTCAAGGATCATACTACATTCGTGTCATGATTTTCTTAATATCAATAAGTATGTTCAAGTCAAGGATCACACTACATTTTTGTCATGATTTTCTTAATATCAATAGGTATTTTCAAGTCAAGGATCACCTTGCATTTGTGTCATGATTTTTTTAATATCTATAGGTATGTTCAAGTCAAGGATCACACTACATTTGTGTCATGATTTTTTTAATATCAATAGATATGTTCAAGTCAATGATCACACTACATTTGTGTCATGATTTTTTAAATATCAATAAGTATGATCATGTCAAGGATCACACTACATTTGTGTCATGATTTTTTTAATATCAATAAGTATGTTCATGTCAAGGATCACACTACATTTGTGTCATGAGTTTTTTTAATATCAATAAGTATGTTCATGTCAAGGATCACACTACATTTGTGTCATGATTTTCTTAATAACAATAGATCCTTGTTCAAGTCAAGGATCACACTACATTCGTGTCATGATTTTTTTAATATCAATAAGTATGTTCAAGTCAAGGATCATACTACATTTGTGTCATGATTTTTTTAATATCAATAAGTATGCTCAAGTCAAGGATCACACTACATTCGTGTCATGATTTTTTTAATATCAATAGGTATGTTCAAGTCAAGGATCACTCTACATTTATGTCATGATTTTTTTAATATCAATAAGTATGTTCAAGTCAAGGATCACGCTACATTTGTGTCATGATTTTTTTAATATCAATAAGTATGTTCATGTCAAGGATCACTCTACATTTGTGTCATGATTTTTTTAATATCAATAAGTATGTTCATGTCAAGGATTACACTACATTTGTGTCACGATTTTCTTCATATCAATAAGTATGTTCATGTCAAGGATCACACTACATTTGTGTCACGATTTTCTTAATATCAATAAGTATGTTCATGTCAAGGATCACTCTACTTTTGTTTTCATAATTGTCTTTGCAGGGTACATAAAGTAATTTGATAAACAATGTCTCAAGAATTACTGGATTTGCTGGAGCTCATCAAAATTTGGGTCAACGATTTCCCGCTCGATAAAAGTCAGAAAAGGGATGCAGACGAGATACAACACCGTGACGTCAATTGGGATAACGTTAGGATACTTCATGGACCAACCCAGTACTACGACCAAATTAAGAAATCATCACCTAAAACGCACGTGCTTTTTACTGCGTTTTTCACAAATGATACGGATCAACCACAAGTGTACACCCTGAAAACAGAGCGGCGCACGAAGTCTACGTGTAATATTATCATAGAAAAGGGTTATATAATTGGTGCCACGTTAGAGATAAAACTGTTACCTCCCAATCCCGTTATAGAAGCCAACGCGGGGTTCAAAGGTGAAATGAGCGTGACAAAAGCAGACAATGAAACATTCGAAGAGGAACTTGTATGGTCTGTTGATAACCAAATTACTGTGCCGCCTAAATTCAAAACAAAGGCTGACCTAGTTATCAAAGAAGATGAGTATACCAGTCAATTTCAAACGGAGACGAAGTTTGAAGGAAAAATCCATGTGACCCTTAGAAGTAAGAAAGATAACAGCCCAATTACCACTCTCACTGGTGACGTCCGACATATATTCCGTGTTGACCAAGGATTCCGAGTAGACAAGACTGGGATCTATTTCGTTTCACAGGGAAGATGTAAATGTCGATTTGGAGTTGAGCAGCACGTGAAACTAAGCCAAACAGAGATAACTCAAGATGATGAGGCAAAATAAAAGCACTAAAGAAGCATGCAAGAATGCAACGTTCCATTATATTTGTGCTTTTGTATAAAACTGGTTCAGAGAATCCCTTGTTTACACAATTTTATATATGATATGAAGTGATTCGATTCGTACACGATTTGAAATTAGTAAGGGATAGTGGAGTTGGATAACACTGCTTTTGTTGACGGTAATACCCACAATATCATTACTCAATGAAAACAGCAAGAAGAAAACAATATCACTTCCGGCCTTTGAACCGCTGTCGACAAGAAAAAATGTCATTACGACGAAAATATATTAATAGTCTCAAATAGTCCAATATACTAAGATTGGGCTATTAAAGTTAATGGGCAAATAATGACTCGAGACATTTACAGCCAATGTTTGCAAGGATAGTTAGTGATATATGCCCCGTCTAATTTCACTGATAACATCTGTCTACGTTTTCTAGCGTGCGATCCCAGTGAATTTTCATGGTGCTTATTTCATAATGAAATTCCATTTTTCTGTTAAAAGAAAGGTTCTGATAGAACAGTCCTTAAATTTTAGTATATAGTTTAGGGATATACTAATAATACTTTTATAAACTGTTTGTTGCAAGGTTGCAAAAGCAAAGCAATGGGTATTACCTCAGAAACACATATTCATAAATTTAAGAAATGTTTATCTAAAAGAAAGGTTGTGTGAAAATTAGATGGTGTTGGGTTTTTGATCTACAGTTGGCGCATATATTTAGCCTGAAATCAATTTGTTTCCAGTGTCCAATAATCAATTTGTTTCCAGTGTCCAATATATGTTTTTGGTGTCCAATGACGCAGTAACTATATATCTCATAAAGATGACTACACAATAAAGACGTCGACAAATATATATGTATTCTGACTCGATGTATAGGATATTTACTAACAACGGATATGTGTCTTATTTCCGATGCCTCACGTGAGTAAGCTCTTTGTTTCTCAAAAAAAATAAAAATAACTATATCAAACACGGAGTTGGGGACGAGGATAGCAGAAATGCGGGGAAGGAAAATCTGTTTAAATTGTTATAAATGAAAGTAGCATGTCACGGAAATGTTCTCTTTTATTCACTTTTCTCAATACCACCACCCACTTTGGCTCCACAGTTCTTAGCCCGATACCTGCCCCTCCCCTCTAATGCTCCGCACACGAGGCTTTGCATGCGGACTCGGGTCATAATTAATTTTCCTATATAGTCTCTGCATTTGTTTCTTAGTACTAAACTTTCCACTGTGTCCAAATCGTAATAAATCGTATGTTTTATCTAAAATACCTTCGAAGTTGAACTCAGGGTGAAATTCGTGTCATAGGGTTTCCACTGTGTCCAAATCGTAATAAATCGTATGTTTTATCTAAAATACCTTCGAAGTTGAACTCCGGGTGAAATTCGTGTCATAGGGTTTCCGGAATTTTGGGGGCAGCGTGCAATAAATGTGTAACAAATTTAGATTATTTTTTTTTATACCGGATATCCGTCCTAATAATCGGTTACCCATATACATGATCAAAATATATTGTATTAAATGTGTCCACACTTGAAGTTGAATCCACATTTTATTAATTTATAGTATCTTGTAAATATCACTAATATCGCTACTTAATGTCACCTGGTACATAGTCCAAGAAATCGTTCTCTGTGTCTGATAAAGTTCCGAAATCCTCCATCATCGTTGGGTAAATCGTGAAGGCCTAGTCATCATTAACATTGACTGACTCTCGTTCATTGGTCTCAATATGGATGATTATTTAGATACCCACCTTGCGCTTAAGCATGGTAAGTAACACTTTGATCCTATGAAATCTATTCAAGGTTGCAACTGATCACGTGTCAGTGACGCGGCAAGATCAAATAACCAGCCTCTGTTACTTGCCACTGTACCACTATCGCTGATCAATCAAAACGCTGTCACGTGAGAAAACAAGATATGTGATTAAGGTCAGTTATTTACTAGAGGAGGCAAACCTGTGCTTGGCACTGAAAAACTACATGAACTTGTAGCTCGGACCAAGGGATTTTCAACTTGAAAACAAAGTGAGTGCTACATTTATTTTTCCAAGCACTAACAGAAAACTTGTATACGGTAAACGGGTACCACTATGGCTCTTTTTATTACCCTCGTTATTAATTTATTACAAGAGGGCGATTATCCAGATAGCCGTTGGCATTTTCCCACCCATTGAGTCAAAAGATATCACTTCCGTATCATCATAAATGTCTTACTGTGGACATTTGCAGAAATAAAAACAGACAAGCACACCACAATGCTCATATTCTAAAGAAGAAATCAATACCTGTAAATAATACCAATAATGCCTAAATATAGCTACTGTATAACCACCAAAATAAGAGCTGAAAAATATGGACTAAAATTTCCCGGGTTCTTCCTACACCATTTATACTGGCCGTTATGTATATCCTGTTTGTGCTAAAATGGCGTTAAACCCTATAACAACAACAACGCAGTAATAATTGTGACACGCGTCCTATCACGCACCGAAGAATTGCCGATACCGGTGGAAATATTCAAGATGACGGAGAAATAGTGCAAAAAATAAATGCATTGGCAACAAAGTGCTACGTGTTTAGACTCGAATAAACAGTAACATAGAAAGAGTGAAAATAACAAGCTTGTAAAAACTTAATAAACAATTTATTGAGCACAAATATTTTCCAGAAAAAAAACTTACGATTTTAAGAATCAATTCCAAAATTAATCGAAAAATAATTCAAAATATAATCCACTTGTGAAATTGCAAATGTCCTGGTAATAAAATGTCCTAATAATTCCCAGTTCGAATCTTAGTGAAGCATCCAAGATGGAAGACGATGTCACGTGATGAAGTCAGTTCTGGTCTCGTGAAATTCAATGAGCACAATTATTTTCCAGATAAATAACAAAATAAATCCTCTTGATCCAAACGAATTGAAATAATTTCCAGTACAAGGTAATTTAAAATAACTGAAAACAATACAACTTAATATTCTAACAGCCCAACTTCTACTAAATAGTTCGCTCCAAAACATAATTTATATACCTGTTTTTACGTAAACAAGGAAGGGGTCACATGATCTTCTAGACTTTTTAAAACAAATTTACGTTCAAAAAATCTCGTGCACACCGTATGACCCAACTATAAATAGAGAGATGTTTACAACAAAGCTCAATAATATCCTTGGAATCAACCAATCATTTTAAAAGCTTGTTTACAACTCTGAAGCTAGGTCAGAAATGAGGTCAACATCTGGTGTTTATTTGTAAAATACAGGTCATCTCCCAATGAATGAATCTTAAACTTAAAATGTCAAATTTGAATCTGACAAACAAACAATTAAAATAAAAATAAATGACTTAAATAAAATATACGTAACAAAAGAAATAACATCAAATCATCTGTGTTGCCAACGGATTTTTCGCTTTATTAATCAGAACTATGTCAATGTTATTTTAGCCATTGTTTATGACTGGGTGGGATATGGCGAGAGATTAAACAATTGTATGGTTGTGATATAATGGGGTCTGGATGCATCCTTTTGGATGAAAGTTTGATTGAGTTTTAACGGTTTATTTTACATTAAGTTCAACATCTATAACGAACCAATTTTCAAGTCATTAAGTATGCTTATATTCAGAATGCATTAATGAAACAGTTAATGGGTGGAAGGATGGCAGGTAGTGATGGGGATAGCGTTAGTGGAAAATGCAGTCAAAAAGGTGCCCCGGCACATTAGCGTCAGTGGGAGATCCAGACAAAAAGATGTCACGGCACTATAGCGTCAAAAGTGACCTTGTGCCACCATAGCGTCAATGGAAAGTTCAAAATGGGCAGTTTGCTTAAAAAGGTAGTATATGAATAGAATAGGTAGGGGTGATGTCAGCGTACTGGACATTGAAAACAATGTTGCAAGGGTCCGACGTGAATACGCGTTACTCTAGGTGAGACAACTACATTATATATATATATATATATATATATATATATATATATATATATATATATATATATATATATATATATATATATATATATATATATATATATATATATATATATATATATATATATTAAAGGTCTTTCTCCAAATTTATTGCCACTTTTGTAGACTGCTTAGGGGTAGAGGTTAATGGCTTACCTCTTCCCTTAGCCGTAGTTTTAGCGGCTTTCCCTTTAGGTGGTGGTGGTGGTGGTGGTGATGATGCTTCAACTGTAGCTGCTGACGTGGCCCCCAATACCGACGTAGTTTCAAACAAGTGTTG